>OZ022334.1:3905779-4505779 GCA_963989225.1 Dromius quadrimaculatus | reverse complement strand
TTTAGTTGAGTATGGAAAATATTACAAAAACAAAATAATTTTGAGGTAATGCCTAAAAGTGCACAAAAGTTCTTGTTCAACTTAAATTACAGCTTTTATAATTCAGGCATTATTCACATAATAGGGTATATTCATGAATTTATTTTATATTTTTAATTCACTGATTACATCGTTATAACATAGTAAAAAATATAAATTATGTTTAAAAGTGCTGTAATCAAGTTTAAAAAAATATTTAAAATTGAGAATAATTTTGAGCTGTTTAAGCGCCGCCATTTTCGCGCGCTCTATTGATGACGCCAAATACTATGTCCAGTGACATTATAGTGTTAAGGAGTAATTATTTTTCTTGTTTGAATTGAAATTTATAAAATTAAGTAAGCGTTTCTTTTATCTGTCATAATATAAAAACAGTTGATTGTTGTTTACTTTGAATAGTTGAAAATATGTATGTTTTTATGTCTTTTTTGGTCAGCGTTATTATTTTGCAAAAACGATTGTATTAGTATTTGATATATTAATAAACAAGTTATTAATTTCTCTCTGTGTCCACTGAATTGAATAACGACATATAGTCCATTGTTTACAACAGGTGTTTTAGTTCTCAGCTTATTTCAGTATTAAAAAAGCTCAAAAGTCAATTTATAAGTATTGCATTGTGCCTGAATGCAAAATACTATCAGAAATGTACCTGGTAAAGTCTTTTTTCCAATCCAGACAGGTTTTAAAATACGTAAGAAATGATGTAAGGTTATGAGAAGAGATGAAGTATCATAATAAATTTGACAGATCATGAATAACATTATATGTGATTAGTTTTAGCAATAAAATACAGTGTATATATGCAGTTTCGTTTAACATTTGCTCGTTTTGAAATAAACAAAAATTATAGGTTATGTTTACTGCTCATCATATTTCGGATTGTATTTATTAAAATAGCGTACATAATGTGTTATTATTGAATAATTACTTTGCAGTGTTCACTCTTTTTACTTCAGCGGACGTAAAATTTGGATTTGAAAAAAAATAAGACAACATCATGAATAGATCTATTCTTGGCAGATTATCCGATTGTGCTTTTACAAAACCACTTTGTCTTATAATGATTTATAATCTCACTCGGAAGCTAAAATTACACTTAAACAATAAATGAATTTACAATACACACGTTATTACTGTTTTCTAATCAAAAGCCTGCAATGCCATACAAATGTAAGCAGTGCGCACTTGTTGGCATAGTATTTGACGTCACATTTCGTTTTAATCAATGGTGTTGCGTTTTAGAACTTTGAATTTCCCGCGCTTAATTTGCATTTTTATTTATTAATTTTGAGCAATTAAAAAGATATTAAATACCAAAATGAAGGTTTAGTACAAAATTCCGGCCAATATAAATTCGGAAAAAAATATTTGAACCCAATTTAAATTTCATGCATATTCTCTATTGTAACAAAATCTGAATAATTATACCCTTGACTTCATCAGTTATTTGTACCATGATTTCCCGAAGTATAGTTGCCGGAAAATGATTATTTTGATGCAATTTTGTAGTTTATATTTTTTATATTATAATTCATTCATTTAATCCAAAAAAATACTACTTAAAGATCCCTTACTAATTATTATTAATATAGCAAAAGCTCTTTACGTCATAAAGTTCTTTAGAAAAATGGCTGTGACGGATAAACAAACTGTAAAAAGTACTAATATCAATTGTTATAACATCTAAAAGTCTCGTAAGATAAGCAACCGTGACGAAAAAAAGCTAAATTAATAATATGAACAGGGTCGGAAAAAATTATTTGAATAAGAAAAAATAAAAAATACAGTTAAACAAGCGTAAGGAGTCTTGCCTCAATTCACAATGGGCGTAGCATAAGAAGTACATAACATGATTCTTATGAAAATCTTATGCGTGTTCACAATGAGCATAGCATAAGCAAAGCATAAAAATTATTTTATAGGGATATTGCGGCCTGAGTTGGTTATAAAATATAGGTACTTTTAGTTTTTAGTATCTGTCACAATTTAAATCACTTGTCCTAAACAATGCTTTGCTTTATTTTTGTTTTGATTTGGTTATTTTATCAAAACAGCTTTCTTAAAAACTCCCTTTTTTCTAATTTTATATTTGAAAATATTTTTCATTGCTTTTGGTTTTGTTTTTTATATTAAAGCTCTTAGTTTAGTTTAGGGCATTACTTTTGTTTCTGCATATGTTTGCAATTGAATGTCTTTTTTAGAAGACTAAATTAGTTTAGTATTGTCATTAAAACAAAGATTATAAATATTCCTAACCACAAAAACAAATTTTTTTTCATTCATTTGACACATTTACTGTCTGTCTGTAAAAATATATTGGACATGCTCATTAAGAAAATATATGCGTAAGAAATACGTAAAGTTGAGATGATTTCAATTTTCTTATGCAGCTGTTATGCACTACGTAAGCATAAGAAATACGTAAGAGCATTGTGAACACGGCCATAAGAATCGCACATGTTCAACTTTATGTCTTATGTATTTCTTATGTACTTCTTATGCTTACGCCCATTGCGAATTAGGACTTATCGGGTGAGTACGGTATTTGTTAGATTCAAGATCGATAAGAAAGGAAACTACTGTCAACAGTGGCGGCGGTATCTGTACTTGAAACTTTCAAATTTATTGTATATAACAATAATAATAAAAATAATCACAAAATGGAACGAAATAAATCAATTTGACAATATCAGCAGAATACTTGAATTAAATTTAATTTGGACGTTTTGGCACCGGAACGGCCCATCACCATCAGCTTATGTAGAAATTGAGATATTAAATTGTTGGTTAAATTTCAAGTTTTTATAAGAAACATTGCAATTTAGAATTTTAGACATTAAAGCTAACGTCTGATCATCCTCATTTGGCCGCCATGCCTTGTCAGGGGTTTTGAATTGTTTAGTTTTTAGTGTTTCTGGCTTCAACGTATGAATTGTAATGCTTTTATAACTTAACTTGAAATTTAATTATATAAGCTGATGATGAAGGGTCGTTTCGGCGTCAAAATATCAAAATTAAACTTAATTCAAGTTTAGTGCTGATATTTGATCCCTTGCCACGTAGCCTGATTGTCAAATTCTAAATAATTGGATGAATAATAGATGAAGAAATAAAAAAAAACGTGTTGACAACTCAGCAGTTTAATGCTATATTGAAAACCTTAAAATACAAGAGAAATTTAGAAATTATTTAAATCAATGATTTAAAAAAAAATCAAACTGATTTAAATCATGATTAAATCAAGCCAACTCTAAATAAAAATGTTTTATTTTGAAATAACTGTTTCAAAAGCTACCAAAAAGTACTGAGATCAATTTTTGAACGGCAAAAAGTCGGATTGGCCTAATTTAAATCATTTGATTGCCAATCCTCTTAAAAAGTCTTGACAAGTTTTTTTTCGAAAACTACCTAAAAATACTAATATCGACTTTTAACAGGCAAACAAGTGTTCCGTCTTCAAAAAACATTTTAAAACTGCACTATAATTTTATTAATGTCCGATTAGTTTATTATTGTTGTCATAATAACACTGATTTCAGGGTAATTACGTAACAAATAATACCCGAGGGCATCATGTTTCAAAATAATGCCCTCGGGCATTATTTTGAAAAACAATAAACAAGTTTCCTAGTTACAGCAAGTAACTAGAGTAATTTCTCTGCCAGAAATCACAATGACAGGACATACATTGCTGAAAATTTTGATTGAAATACAACAAAAGTAGGACATTAAACATTGAAGGCACCACGGGAGTTGAACAGACAATAATGCCTACGGTCAACGTACTCACTTCGGGCCGGAGGCCCTCGGGAAGTACACTGTTGACCTCAGGCATTATGTCCTTTTAACACCTTGAACCTTAATTACTATAACATCAGAAAATATATAAGAAAGCAGAGATGTTCCGTTTACAAATAAACATTTCGAAAACCACCAAAAAGATTCCATTTAAAAATAGTATTTTTATTGTTTTTTGACAATTTTTGAAGACTTACCCAACAATAGGCCGCTTGAATCCCATTTTGGAAATGGATTCATGAAGAAAATTGGACGTATCTGGTTGTGGTCTCAATAAATATTTCAAAAATTGTCCGACCCACCAAACAATTGGATCGCCGTGTAGTCGGATTAATCTAGGCGCTAAATCTTCTGGAATTGCTAACGGTAGATAGGGAGGACGAGGTGATATTGAATCTATTATTGGCAATGTGAGGACTTGAGTGTCAGATTTGCCTGAAAAATAATTCATGAATGATAACCGCCTACTGTGGATGGGATAATTTTTATCTACCAAAAAGATAAAAATTTGTTATCAATTTTATTTACTCACCAGGCCAGCTGCTCTGAGTTCTGCCAGAGGGATCAGTGCAAGTTTCACTCACTGGTTTGAAAATTTCTTCCCAACCAGATTTATGGTACTTCCAACCTTTGGATTTCATTATTAAGGTTCTTTCAGTACCGTAAGCTACCATGAAACAATAGACTGCATGGTGTAGTTGGCAACCGTAGCCACAGCCCTAAAATATAAATAAGCTATTATTTTCAACTAATTTACAAAAATGATTAGGAAAACCTTGATTTTTTTTTAAATTCTGTAAACTAAAATATGCTTACTTTATTGAGAGTGCAAATTAATTTTCTGGCACTGCTGCAATCAGACGGATTCTGAAGAAATTTTAATCTCCTCTGGACTAAATCGCTTAAACTATAGGCCTCTTTTTCTCTCCATGCTGCGTATCCATCGACTTCAGCGAGGCTATTAATGTCCTTTAAAAGAGCCCTAATAAAAATTAATAAGAAATAACTCCCAGTTACATTTATATTTAAATTATACCTTTTATGCTGTACTCCCAAGTTTAATATATGGCTTAGAGGTTCAATCAACTCGGGAGCTAAATTCTGAGCCTGTTTTTGAACTTTTACAATTTCGGATTTGATGAAATACCAAAGTTCTTGCGTATTAGCTGCTATTCGCCGACGAAGTTTTTCGTAATCGGCATTAGGCTCTTCTTTGGGTTCTACATGGCCGTACTCTCTTTGGTTATTTAATAAGTGTTCCGTTTTTTTGACCCTTGCTTCTATTGTTTCTAACGCTTCTTTGTTTTCTTGCTTTAAATCTCTAAAAACGCATTTTTATTCAAATCAAAATTGAAGGTGGATGCTTGCTTGTAAGAGATTATGAATGTGGATGAGTTTACACGGATATCCGGCGTGATTTATATGTTAATTGTAAAAAAGCCGGTAATTATATTCTGAGGTAACAAGTGAAGTGTTTATGACATGTAAAAAAATGTTTTATATTTTAACCACAGAAATAAATGACATCATTGTTATGAATATTAAAATATATATTAAAATATGATGTACTGAGCACATCTTACCCAAAGTTCAGGTCATTAAATAGGCTCCGAAGCTCGGCATTTTGTTTCTTGAGTATTTCTAAATCTACAAATGCTTTAGCTAAACGTTCACTTTGTCTTATATCTGCACTATTTACATGATTAGTAAAAATTGGAAGCGCTGTAAACACTAACACTAATAACCAAAGTCCCAGTAAAACTATTAATGCTCTGCCCCAGCCCCACAGACCTATTTGTCGCAAGAATAAATTCATAATTCAGGTTACATTAAACATATTTTAATTTTTTTACAAAAATATAATATCACGAAACAAATTCACTTATTCCCATTTAAAAATTATTAAATAATTCACTTCATTTTGCAAAATGTAACATCACTTTGACAGTACTATTGTCCATAAATTGGTACACATAACCAAAAACTTCAAAATTACTTTCACCAGTACGTACACATCACAAATTATTATAGATAATTTAAAATTACTGTACAAATATATCCACGTACTATCATAACATTAAACACTTAACAAATACTAATACTAGAGGTTTGTCTATGTGAATAAATTGCCTATTACCTACATCTATCCGCCATTGCTATCAACTAACTACTTTTAAAAATTAATCTTAATTCAAATTATGGAGACCACAAAACTAAGAAATGCTTTCTAGTCTTAAAAATTACTCTTTCTTGTCATTTATATTTTTCCAGAAATAAATATTGGGGTATATTAGTGATTTGTAAGAAGTACAATTGGTAGTTTAAGTAATTGCACATAGATGGCAGCATGTAGCACGTTTGAGCAGTGTTGCCACTTGTGCTATAATTATTTTTCTTAAATTAATATGTTAATTATAATTTTACATTTGGTGGACACAAAAAACGGTCCAGATTCTTTGGGCACTACGATTTGAGCCTGCTCATTAGCCAAAATACAATCCAATTTTATATTAGCACAAAAATTGCACTTGACTATCTGTCAGTCCTTTAATAAAAATAGATTTGTGCAGTTCGAAGATTCAAATTTGTATTTATTAAGGTAACATGTAAATATTTTGTTGCTTCTATTTCTTGAATTCATTTCCAGCAAGTTTGTTTTGAATCTTGCATTTCGCATTTCGGCCAATCAGAAGGCTTAAATTGTACTACTATAAGAACTTTTGGACCGTTGTTAACTAAAGATCCTATTCTAATTCTAATTCTAATCACTGCGATCTCTATACCAATATCGTCATACCATAGTTACATTTATAAGGACTTGAATATTGTATGTTGGTGCAAACAATATAACAATAATGTTGACAGTTAAAAACGATGTTTGAAATCAGATTCAATTCATGTTTAATCATTTTCCTGATTAATTATTAATTATAATAGAATAATTTTATTCTATTGTTATTATTTTATGACATACGAATGTCAAATCTAACATTGAGCTAAAGAAATTGACTTGACTCTTCAACAATGATGACATTGAATTACTTCTCTTATTGTCCGATAGGTGGTGCAAACGTAAACATGGAGGTAAGAACATTGAGAAGAGAGCTAATGGATGCACAGTGAAGCCACTTCCCCCACAACAACCAGGACCCAAACCATCTCTTATCTGTCAAGGACAAGTATGGCACGCCGTTTTGCTATTTAATAGCAACAATTTATTCCACTTGAATTAAAACTATACATTTTTATTATCTTGCAAGATAATTTCAATTCATTGAATTAAAATTATGTACATACTGGAAATTCAGAATTATTATTATTTTGCAAGATAATTTTAATTAATTGAATTATTATGATTGAATTAAAATTATGTACATGATGGAAATAATGGATTCTTATTATCTTGCAGGATAATTTTAATTCATTGAATTTTTTTGATTGAATTAAAATTATGTACATAATGGAAATTCAGAATTATTATTATCTTACAAGATAATTTTAATACAATGAATTTTTATGATTGAATTAAAATTATGTACATAATGATAATTCGGCATAGAGACTATCTAGCAAAATTTTACGAGACCGTTGAAGTTCTATGATTGAATTAAAATTATGTACATAATGAAAATTCAGAATTATTATTATCTTGCGAGATAATTTTAATTCATTGAATTTTTATGATTGAATTAAAATTATGTACATAATGGCAATTCAGAATAATTATTTTCTTGCAAGATAATTTTAATACATTGAATTATTATGATTTAATTAAAATTATGTACATAATGGAAATTCGGAGTTTTTATTATCTTGCAGAATCATTTTGATTCATTGAATTTTTATGATTGAATGTACATAATAGAAATTCAGAATCATTATTACCTTGCAAGATAATTTTAATCAATTGAATTTCTATGATTGAATTAAAATTATGTACATAATTTCAATTCAATTTATATTTAATCATAAAAATTCAATGGATCGAAATTATCTTGCAAGATAATAATAATTCTGAATTTCCATTGAGTACATAATTTTAATTTAATCAAAAAATTCAATGAATTGAAATTATACTGCAAGATATTAAGATTTCCGAATTTATATTAAGATTTCCGAATTTATATTATGTACATAATTTTAATTTCATCATAAAGATTCAATTCATTAAAATTATCTTGCGAGATAATAATTCTGAATTTTTATTATGTACAAAATTTTAATTCAATCATGAAAATTCAATGAATTAAAATTATCCTGCAAGATAATACGAATCCCTAATTTCCATTATGTACATAATTTTAATTCAATCATAAGAATTCAATGCATTAAAATTATCTTACAAGGTAATAATAATTCTGAATTTTCATTAAGTACATAATTTTAATTCAATTATAAAAATTCAACGGTTCCGTATAATTTTGTTAGATAGTCTCTATGCTGAATTATCATTATGTACATAATTTCAATTCAATCATAAAAATTTAATGTCCCTATTAAAATTATCTTGCAAGATAATAATAGTTCTGAATTTCCATTAAGTACATAATTTTAATTCATTCAAAAAGATTCAATGAATTTAAATTATTCTGCAAGTTAATAAGAATCCCTAATTTCCATTATGTACATAATTTTGATTCAATGCATTAAAATTATCTTGCAAGATATTAATAATTCTGAATTTTTATTATGTACATAATTTTAATTCAATCTTTAAAATTCAATGAATTGAAATTAACCTGCAAGATAACAATAATTTTTAATTCCCATTATGTGCATAATTTTAATTCAATCAATTAAATTATCTTGCAAGATAAAAAAAAATATATAGTTTAAATTTAAGTGGAATAATTTTTTGCTATTAAATAGCAAAACGGCGTGCCGTAGACAAGTGTACTTTTGTTTGAAAACTGACGTCTATCCCCTCCCTAATCAGAACCAAAAGTGGTGCTCATCCGTTCGCACTAGGCTTCACTCCTCTCGCCTAAACTATAACCTCATGCTCTCTCCTTACAATTCTAACCTCCTTGCTATAAAATAACGTCAAGAGACAATCTTTACTAATTAGAATTGAATCCCTGATTATTTGACAGCTGTCATTTAGTGACGTTTATAATTCGAGATTTCATAAGTATTTATTACAAGAGTGTGAGCGCAAATTTTAACATTTTCATCAGCGTAGGTACTTATTTAAATATAATTATTTAATTTTGACAGTCACATCAAAAGACAGAAGTTGTATTGCAAGTACATTCAGAGTGGACGACTTATCGTTTGCGCAAACTTATCTGCAATTTAAACCAATCAAAGATTAAGGTCAAATAGGCCCTACCTTCCTTACAGTTACTTTTTAATTTGAGCAGTGTTGCCACAATCGATAATATATAAATAAATAATATTGAAGTGTCTGTCTTTATTTCGCAATAAACACTTTCTCAATCTCAAATGTTTTTTTGCAGGATACCAAAACCCAAACACACGTATTTTAAATTTTTGTTTATTTGTCTGTTTGTTTGTTCGGGCTTATCTCCGAAACGGCTGAATCGATTGAGTTGAAACTTTCTACAGTTGTTGTTGGCTCTTGTGTTAAGATTTCTGACATAATATTATAAGCGTACAATAAGTAACGCACGAGCCGTATTTTGTCGTTCGCACATCGTTGATCCGATCGAGTTAAAATTTTGTACATATGTTGATGGCACTTGCTTAAAGATTTCTGATATATTATCATCAACGTGCAATAAGTGGTGCACGAGTCGTAGATGTTAGTTCACGTATCGTTCATTCGATTTAGTTGAAACGTAAAAGGTACAATAGATGGCGCACTAGCCGCATTAAATAGTTGTTCGTTCGCGCATCGTTCATCTGATTGACTTGAAACTTTGAACAGTTGTTGTTGGTGCTTGTGTGAAAAATTTTTGGAGCAAAAAGGGTTAATAAATAAATAATTATTGCTATAAAAAATATATTTGAGTAATTAGATTGAAAATACAAATATATTTTTATTTAGTTAGTCAATATTGAAATAAATTATAGTATATTTAAACAAATATACAATATTCATAAAGAAAATTAAACTTTTGTGTCAGTATCATCTAAATTATTCTTACTTTCTTTCAAATGCGTCATAAACAAAGACGGTATTCTATTGGCAAAGAAAGTTGCCATTATTCTGAAACAATTCTTTTTACTATTTATATCATTTAATATAAATTCAGCTTCTGTTGGATCTTTCTTACAATTTAGAGTTAAATTAAATTCTACGAGCGGTTTAGAAGGTTTAAGATCTTTGCACAAGACGTTACAAATATATTCAGATATTGCAATTTCTTTTTCCAGGACAGATTTATGATTAGTTTCTTCAAAATTTTTTGAAATACTTTTTCTGGCTTCCCACACGTTATTATATCCTAAACAATGAAATGTATTACATTCTAATATATTATTATGAATATCAGATTGACCGCCGAGCTTTTGTGCTTTATTTTGTCGGATTTCTTTTGTTTCGAACAAAAATAATTTGGTCAATGTAGTTTCTAAAAATTGATTGACTTTTTCGAACCAAATTTTCTGTATATTTAAACTGGATATATTTTCAGGAAGCATAGCAGTCGCGGCAGATATTTTAAAAACGCAATTATTGTCAGTAATCAAAACAGATTTAGGAAACTCTAATTTTAAAAGTAATTTTGGCAAGATTTCTTTTGGTTCGGAAGTATTTACGATATTTGCAGAAACTTCACATAATTTCTGGAAATCTTCCAGTAACCTTGAAGACACACAAATAGTAATATTATGATTCAATTCTAACGGATCTTGTAAACAAACTGGAGTATCAGTTCTCAGTGGCTCAATATTGCAAATATTAGTTTTATATAAATTAAATGAGTCTGGTAGGGTTTCCGGTGTGGAAAATGCGGATTTTGGTACAACATATCCGGTTAATGGACAAATTACATTAAAACAAAAATCAAATTTGGACCAAAAATTGAAAAATCCTACCAGCAATTGTTGGATATTTAATTTATTTGTAGTAGAGTCTATTATATTTGGGTTTTGATGAAAACTAACGTTCCAACCTTCTACAAAAAAATTAGGTTCTCTACTTAAAAGTACTTTAATAGGTGGTAAAATTGGTTCAGGTATCTTTTGTAAATAAAAAATTGCCAACATCACTATAGAATAGTTACAAAATTTTCCGCTACCAGATACTTCATTGATTTTTGCCCAATATTTAATTATGAATATCAAGGGCCGTACACGACAATCCAAACTTGACAAAAATTTGATTAAATTGCTATTACAAACACCCAACATATTTTTGAAATTAATGTCGCAATTAATTCCCGTAGGCGCATGAACCGCTTTCACAATTGGAGTTTTTGCTTTTGGAATACCAACAACATTTTTAAACAACTGCGATTTCAAAAGAACTTTTTTTGCCATTCTGACAGAAACAGCTGGCAGAGGATCTTCACTGGTTCTAGTTTCTATAGGAGTTACAACATCGACATAAATATCTATATCACTATTTACGAAACCTAAACCTGAAACTGTTGATCCAAAAGGCCAAACGCGGCAGTTGGGGAATTTTGAACGTAAAGTGAACTCGAGATCTCCACAAACTCTGTTATAGTTGGGCGGTTCTAGATATTTTTCGTGGACCTGGAGTATTTTTATGAAATGCATTATCTGCGAGTGAGAATCTGGCTGTTTTCTGACTTCTTGGTATATTTTTGCAAACTCTGGATTTTGTTTTGGAGGCGGACGAACTGAAATAATAAAATATCTTAGAAATTATTTAATATCATCATTTAACATCCAACTAAGCGCTTGGAAAAATAGCGACAGTGGAGCGGTAATGGGGAAAGCAGGAAAATTAAAAATGTCGCAATCATCTATTAAAATTTATTATTGCATTTATTTACCTGCAATATCTTTAATTATTCTGGGTTTGATATTTAGACATCGTCCATGATAAAAGATTTTTCTTTCCAATAGACTTTGGGCCACTTCTTCTTTAGCGAACTCTATTACAGCAAATGTATTATTATTTCCAATAAAACAATCATCAATTTTTCCATATCGAGAGAAAAAATTCCGAATATCGTCTGGATGTAATTGATGTGAAAGTCCTAAAATAATACACAAAAACATAAGTGCCAATTCACAATGTGCGTAAACATAAGAAGTACGTATAAACATAAACGTAAGAAATTATGTATTTTCACAGTTGTCGTAACGTAAAATATTAAATTAAAGTTTTTTTTTCATTTTACGTTGGTACTAATTAGAGTTATTGATGTATTTGTTGGTTTCTCTGACTGTCATTTTCAAATATTCTGTTGATTTCGATTCTGTTTCGTGTTTAATGTTTTCTTTTGGTTTCACTTTTATTAGTTTGGAGTTTAGTTTGTTTTGTTTTATTGTATGATATCTGAAAAAGATCTTGCGATTGTTTCATTATTATTGAAACCAGATTGAAACTGCGTTATAAAAGTCGCCAACGAGAGGAATATTAAGACGAGGAAGAAATTGTTGTTTTTTTTATTAATAATTCTATGTCAATCATATTTAAAGCATGTTTCGATCCAGGGTGTTGTCAACTGTCAAATGAAAACATGTGTTTAAAGTTGACGCATGCGCTATTAGTTATTTCGTACGTAAACATAACAAAGTTGAATTTATCTCAACTTTACGTTTTCATTACGTAGCTCTTATGTCAATACGTAAACGTAAGAAATACGTAAGAGCATTGTGAACACGGGCATTGAAATACAGTAGTTCAACTTTATGTTTATGTTTACGGTTACGTACTTCTTACGTTTATGCACATTGTGAGCCGGCACTAAGAATCACTCAGCAACCAATTTTCAACACATATCTATTCAAACACACTTCACACGCCTCTTCCACATTCATAAATTTATTTATACAAGAACGTTAATCAGCAATTTACTTTCTCATTTACAAACTAATGTCCGACAACAGTAAAACGCTTGTTACAATTGTTTCTGTGTGACGAGTAACTTGAATACAATGTTGTAAAGTTTAGTTTATTAAATACAAAATGAAAATTATGTAAAAAAAAGTTAGTTTACAGGTGGTTTACAGATTATTCAAAGTGATAAATACTGTCACAAATTTTATTGTGAATAATTTGTAATCACAGGTTGCAGTACAAATATTTATTTTATAAATTCGTCTGAACACTATCACTCACAGTTACTCTTACTGAATGAATTCTTCTCCTAGCTCACGCTCTTATATACCTAATTCAACAATGGGCCAACATTCAACTGTCTAACAGTTGATGCCTGGCAATCACCGACCATCTAGTAACCGTAGACTGTCAATCACTTGCGACAATTGAACATCAACTTGGTCAATACTAACTAGTATTATAGTTATAGAGAATTCAAATAAATAATTATGGGAACTAATTACTTAAAACATTTGTGACAATATAAAAAATAAAGATCGTTATAGGGATTTAAAGTTATGCTATCAGCGCCACTGTGAGTAAAATTCGAAGCTCGAGAAGAGATATTGAGCGAGGTTATTGAATTGTTTACAAGCAGAGATAAAGTGATTTTCGAAGAATTTGCTGTATTTAAAAGTTGGTAATATCAATATAAATTATAATGTTACAGATTATTGTTTTGAATTTGATTATTCACTTTTATAATAATTGTTTCATATAAATAATAGCGTAATGACGAAGGATCTGGGATTTTTTTCATTTATTTCTGGGTGCTTTTTCTCTCTCCTGTGGAAATTACAACATTACTTAGTCCAAAGTATGTGGAAAAATCAAAAAGAGTTGTTCTTTACCTTTCACTTTAAGAATACTTTTGTCGCCAAAATGCAAAGAACTCTTTTTCCATTTTTGAAAGAATTAATCCATACTTTTCTTCTACTTACAAATTCAAAATCATTAAATTTATTTTTGACTTTAACCTTATTCTCCTGTTTAAGGAATAGGAAAAAACTTAAGCTTGGATCCCGCTTTTTTTAAGAACTACAGCCAGATACACAACAATATGAAGTTGACATAATTATTCAGATCAAATATTCAAATAATAAAGCTTAAATTCTTAATAAATTCAGTTGAAAGAAATCAAGGAATATAACTGACGTTTTACGAATATCTCTTACTGAGCTTCTAGAATTTGCCACCAGACTGCGTAGCGCTTAGCTGGAAATCCCTATAACTTTGACAGCTGTCACTGTGAAACTATTGCCAATGCCAACAGAATTCCCCCAGATCTTGATCTTAAAATCAACGTGTTCTATTAAGAAATGCATTGCGGTTTTCTCCAAACAAAGCTATAGCGCTGTAAAATAATACTTTAACGCACTCGATTATAAATAATTACAGTAGTTACCCGCGGCTTCGCCCGCTTATATTTAAGCTTTTTGTAATCAATTAAAAATATATATAATAATTAACTGCAGCACTCGGGCAAACCGCAAGCTGGTAGCTCCGTACTACCGATATTTTTTGTTTTTTGATTCTAGGATTGGCCGATTCAATTGACTTTCACTTAAAAATATAGTAATTGACTGCAGCACCCGGAAAAACTGCAAATTGTGTCCACGGTAGATCTTTACTATCGATATTTTTTGTTGTTTTATTCTTAGGTTAACCGATCCAATTGATTTTATATTTTTTAGAGTCATTGTTCATGCATCTAGAAAAAATTTAGTATCAATTGCAATAAAAGAATTAGGAAACACGTGAATCCGTGAAAATGTTTAGCACGGAAAAAAGTCTGTTATTTGGAGGCATTTTCTATGCATCGATTCATTATTATAATACTAACCATATAATTAAGCACAATTTTTCAGCATTTCATACTTTTATCACATAAAATGATTAATTATCCTTTCTTTCTTCCACTCTCTACTTACTGAATGAATTCAAGTTGATATATACAAATGTTAACATTCAAATTCCTCGAATTTACTAATAATAATAAAATTGATTTGCATTACGACCAACTACAAGATTTAAATCGTAGCCTCAAACGTTTTTAACGTAAATAAACTTATAAAACAGTATACAATTAAATTTACGGCACTTAATTTCCAATAACTGTCAAAATAGCCACAGATAGATCTAATTTAGGACTCGCATCCATAGTTAGTAATGATGAACAATAATTGGTTTTACTACTCATCAACAGATGTCGCTAGTGTAACATTCCAATTATTAATTAAAATTGTCTAGTCTACCCGGGGTATATTCAATGCTTTTATGATGCGCGATTTTAATCCTTATTTAAATAATACATAAAGAACAATGAATGTCAATTGATACAATTGACAAATAACCAACAATAATAATACTTTTCAATATTTTAAATACAGAAATCAAGTTATTATAGGCAATTAAACAACTAGTTCATGTGTAAATGGATTTTACCTGTAACATAAATGCCCCGTTTCTGTTTATTTTCCCTAACGATTGTTCTGTGTAAGGCGAGCTGATGCTTCGAGCCAAGAAAATGATTTTCTAATGTTGACTGATCTGATGTATATATTTTGCAAATTTCGCACTCAAATTTCCTGGTAGCCATAATTTACTGATGCAGTAAATCTTTACCTTAAGAAAAAACTTGAATAGTCAAGTGTTTCTATTAATATTTCGTTATTCGTTACCACTTTTAGCGTCAATAACTTTCAAGAAGTGTTTCGGTTCTATAACTCCTTTATCGTTACCAGGGCTCAAAATAACCTCATTTGCAGAGCGGAATAATTTAATCCCAGACGATAATATTGAAGATGGATTTACATAAATGTACAAATCGCAAGTCCTTCGCATACCACTGATAACTTGTTTATCTGATGGTAAACCACATGCGAAATGAATATGGTTTCTGTTCATACGACTTAAACCATTTGCTTTAATACTGTCCCAAAATCTGTAGTAAGTTCCATGAATAATATTTTGCACTTCTTTCGGGTCTGTTATTGGTTTTAGGTCCAAAGAATTGACCTACAAAATCGATTTTAAATTTATTAATTACATAAATTAAAAACTTACGTTTACAGAATGTCCTTGGTTAGCTCGGATTTCTAGATTGTTGCCAGTCGAGCGTAAAGCAAACCTCTGTTTGTCGTTATTTGCAACAATCCGTTTGATATCATCAACTGTACATTTACCAGCTAACGATTTATGATTTAATACAGCATTGATATTTATAAAGCCTTCTGGATTGATAGGCAACTTTTCTTTTACTGCTCCGTGTCGTAAAAGCCACGATAAAGTTTTACTTATTTGGAAGTCGTTCATACCACTCTAAACACACAGAATTAGAAATGCAATGATTATTTTATACAAAAACATACTCTGTAAGACATAGATGATGATGAATTAGAACAAGGCAATTTGAATGAGCAATTATTAGTAAAATTTCCTCATTCATGACATTGAAATTTTATTTTTGGTTACTGACACGAACACAATGAAGACAGCAGTACCAATTTAACCAATAATACCACAAGTCTGAAAAAGATATCACGTACGTTCACATTTTTAAATGTCATAAATTGAAAAAAATTACTTAAAAAGTCAATAAAATTCGAAAATTGTTAAATTGGTTGCAATTTATATTTACCTAATCGTGTCCAGTCAATTATCGATTGTTACATTTTGAGGAAAATTATGCTACATGTGGCAACACTGAACTTAATAATGTATTATTGAAAATTGGCTGTTAAATAATTCTTGAATTGGTTTTTTTGCGAGTCAAATAATAAATAAATTTAGTTTTTAATTAGTATTTAGGTAAATTGATTTGGGGCTATCTTCATGAATAATTTTTGCCAGGGTATGTCGTGGATAACTTGTGTGTTAACAACGCTAGTGTAGGTTTTTGTCTGACATTCCAAACATACGAGAATTATTTAATTTCATTCATATCTAACTATATCGTTGGTAATTATTGATATTCATTAATATCATATCTTTTATTGAATAAGAAAAAGAATTTTGAGCTCTTGAGTTTCTAAAATGTCACCAGACATTTTGGACGTATTTGTGTTTGAGCATGATGTACGGAGGTGTTAGAATTTGACAGTTCTATTACTCTGCATTGTAAAATTTGTATTTAATATGAACTAAGAGAATTGTGTGTAAATATTAGTGTTAAAATCTGTAACGAATTGTGTGGCTACTGTTTAGAAATAGTTAATATTGTGCTAGTCATGGATGAAGCTGAAACTGATATAAAAACAGATGTAAAGGATTTACTTAGTACTAGTACAGACCAAGTAAGTACTATTGATAATTCTGATGCTATGGACGAGCTAGTAGTATCGGCTGATACACAAGCAAAGTCATATAAATCAGACGAAATTAGGGAAAAGGCCATGATGGACGATGATGATGGTGAAGATTTACCGGATAATTTTTTCGATGATTTTTCAAATAATGATTTCATGGCTGGTTTGGATATAGTTGATGATTGGATGGATGATGAAGAGGAGGCAGATAGAAAACATGATCCAGAAAAAGACGATTATTTTCAAGATGATGCATTGGTACGAGAAAAAAGTATTGAACAAAAACAAGAACAGAAAAAAGAACCGAGTTCAAGAAAAGCAAGACACAGCCCAAAACGGGAGGATGAAAGATATCGACGAAACCGCGAACGATCATTTGAAAGATTTGATCGTAGACGGTCCAGAGAACGCGGTTTTGAGCATAGAAGATCCAGAAGTCGTGACAGATATCGAAACGATAGAAGATCAAGGGAAAGGCATCGATCTCGTGGACACTCTAAACCAAAAGAAAATGACAGAAGTCCAAAGCAAAATTCGAAGGATCAAAAATCTGAAGATGATGCTTCAAGGAGAGATCCAGAAAAAACTAGACAAGATATTCAGCGAGATAAAATTCGATGTGCTAAAGATTTTGAAGCAAGGGTTTTTCAAGAACAAATTAAAGTATCTGAAACTGGGCTTGTCCCTCCGGGTACTGAATTGGATGTCGTTTTAGAGCATGAAAAACGAAAACATGAAGAAGAACAAAAACATTTGGAAAAACCAGTGGAAATCAAAAAGGATGAACCGGTTCAACCAATGGAACAAAAACGATCTGTTGAAAGGCGTGGAAAAGATCCAAAAAGTCACAGGAGGTCTAGTCGAGAAAGATTGAGCCGTGAACGTGATCGACGAAGTCGCGATAGACTGAGTCGTGAGCGGCGAAGCCGCGAGCGACATGAACGCAGCCGCGAAAGACGCAGTCGTGATAGACGGAGCCGCGAAAGACGCAGTCGTGATAGACGGAGCCGCGAAAGGCACAGCCGCGAGCACCGGCGCAGCCGCGATCATGATTTAAGAATTCGACGATCCCCTCCGGACTATAGATCCAGAAAAAGAGATCATTATAGTCCTCGTTTGCAGCGTAGATCACGATCATTGGATAAGGAAGAACTACTCCGAATAAACGATGATCTTCGGCTTAGAATCCGCGAAAAAAGGCGCGAAAGATATCTCAATGAGTTGTCTCCAGTTTCTGAAGAGAAATTTTCCCGATCTCCAAGCTTATCGAATCTAAGCTTACTCTCCAATGTTTCTGAACGTGAGTTTTGGTTGCGCAGTCGAGAGAAACATAAATCTCGATATCGCCGTTCATGTTCTCCAATAAGTTCTAGTTCATTATCGGATACAGGTTCGCCAAGACGGAAGCGCAGGAAAGCATCGTTCATGGAGGAAATCGAGCGGAAGTTGCGGGAAAAACAAGCACAAGGATCTAATTTTGCTAATATTCCTCAGCCTGTTCCTCCCCCACAGCAATTTCCTCAGCATATGCCAATGGGCATGCAGTATCCTGTCCAAAACTCTCAAATGTTCCCGGGAATGGTTCCGAATCCGTACCCTCAGGTTGATCACAATATGATGATGCAACAACCGGTGGCAATGATGAATGTGATGGGCACACCGACGTCAGGAATTCTTGGACCGATTCCCGGATTAATGGACCATTCCATGATGCCTCAAGGTCATAGTCCCATGTCGCATGTCATCAATCCTCTACCGATGCAAGTTCAGCTGGAACCGGGTTTGAATTCACCAGCAAGACTTGACAGCAGCATGCACCGCACTGCAAGTAATTTAAAGCCCTGCGTTTCGGATGCAAATAAAGAAGTTACTAAAGTAAATATAATTTATTATTTTATTATAAGTGTTGTAATTGGTAAAATTTCTGTTTTGCATGGTTCAGTTTTATTATTTTTTGTAATATACATGTGCTGATTAATTTTTTATCCAATTTCAGCTCTTTGAAGAACAGAAGATAAGTTTGTCTGATTACTTAAGTGTAGCTGCAAAACCTATAGGTGGGGTACCCGTAATTTTTATTTATTTATTGAGTTTATTGTTTAATTGATGTTTCTGTTTTTAAACTAGATTCAACATTACCGCCTATTAATGTACACAAAAAAATTAAGGGTGAGTAATATTCTATTTAATGTTTGTGAGCATTATTTTTTTTTAATAAAAAAGTTCGAATCCTAATTTTATTTTGTAATCCTGTTGTACATAAATAAATTTATTGCGCAGTTATCTCAAAGTGTCAAGATGTTATCCGTGTATTAAAAGAAGATACGAAGTTCTGCGGCCGTTTCTTCCCGAAGCCAGCCCCTCCGGGTTTTGAGAAGCCAGAAGAAAAGTCAGCAAGATGGCGCTCACCAATGCGAAAAACCTTCCCAGTTCGTTTCATGTTCACCACGCCGTGCAGAAAAAACCAACTGCATCAAGATTTTGTGAAAACAGTTATAAACAAGCTACTTTTTGTATGTGGAATCCCTGCTTTACCAGAAACTCCCAAAACTGGTGCAGCTAGAATATCAAGCACTAATTCAAAACCTATCCAAAATATAACTACTCATACTTCAAGACAAATCCCAGCTCCTGTTTCATTCACTGTAGCGCAACAGAAGCCCAAATCTGCCCCCATTTTGCAACCATCCGTGTTGATAAAGCGCTCTACAACAGGTTCGCAAACAGAACCGTTGAAGTGCCAAATTTGTGAAATTAGAAGTGCGCGTAAGTATAGTGATGAAGCGTGCCAGACCTCCCACAAAGAAACAGTTGATGAATCAACGCAAGTCACCAATGAAGATCTGCAGAAATCAATTGTTACTTTCACCCCAAGAGGCATTTTGAAGAATTCCGGCTCGAACCCGCAGTCATTATCCCATCTAACCCCGGCGCAATTATTGGCTCTTCAGCAAGAAAAGAACGACGACGGGTGGAGCATCGCTTCCAGGAATGACAGCTTTTCAACTTCCAGAAATGATGGCTTTCCTGCTGCAAGAAATCTGCAGGATCAGTTCAATCCAACAGCAAATTTCGCAGGTAGAAATGTTTCTAATATGAATAGGCTAAGCGGAAATAGTTTTAATGTTGGTTATGGTGGAAGTCCCGAAAAGTTTCCTTATAGAGATATGCATGCTGGAAATCAAATGGGTGATTTCCAAAACATGGGCAATAGAAATACTGAAATTAGACAGGGCAATTTTGAAAGATATTCACCGGAAGATAGCTTCAGTGAGCAAATGAATTTTAATAGAAATATGGGTAATGCCATGAATTCTATGGCAAATCGTGGTAGGGGCGGCGGCACGCCAAATCGTGGATTTTTTATGGGAAATTATGGGGGACAGAATCGGCCATTTTATTAATATTTAGTAATGTACTAGGACTTAAGTTTTCCTTTATAAAACAGGATATTGTAACTATTGTTAAAATTTGTGTAATTTGTGCTTATAATAGTTTGTTTTTATTATAAATAAAATAAATCATTATTTGTAGTAACTGTGTACAAACATTTTTTATGCTGTGTAACATTCTTGATACCAGAAAATTTTGTGCAAAATGCGTACTTTAAGATAATCACGTATTTTATTTTAGTCTTATTTCCGGTCGTAATTACTCTTTTAGCATCCATATTATGATAAATAGCACTTAATAAATATATATTGCAGAATCAAAATAATATTTTATTTATTAATTACCAACTGTCTTACATTTTTTATTAAATGCGAATTACCGAATTGTTTTTAATGTTAAAAATTCGTAATTGTTTCTAGGGAAAACAGGGATAATTATTTTTAGGGTTCCGAACCCTATTACTAGGACTCCGCTGTCTGTTCGTCCGTCTGCCACAGGCCTGTATCTTTTTAATTACAATAGATAGACACTTGAAATTAAAATATGGCCATTATAACAACAAATAATAAAAATAAAGTAAAGTTAAAATATTACAGGAGATCTCTATACATGAAATGATGTGTTTTGTCGGCGTTTTTATTTACTAGACTATTTAAAAAAAATGTACGGTGTTACGGAACTCTTCGTGTGCTACTTCAACTCGCACTTAAACTATTTTTTAATGCTCAATATAGCTCAGTTTTTTTTGCCGAGTATAAAAATCTACTGTGGCCACACAGTACTTTCCCGACCATGAATTTTATAGCCAGTTTTATTGCTGTTCAATTAATTGCATATTTCAAAGTAATAGCTGTCATTGTTAAAGTGACAGATGGCGGTTATATAAAATTACGTTCTTATTTCATAAATTTTAAATCCAGTTGCTTTAGTTTAGTAATAAAACACTTAACAATCAAAAATAGGCCACTTCCGGCATTTTGGTAGTCCTTCTTTTATTAATAATACGTCATACCGTGGATACAAATATTAGTCAAAAGCGCAAAGCAATCCTGAAAATAATTTGTGCTCCGAAACTTTTGTCGCACTTCCGGTCAATTTCAAAGGTGGAAGCATATTTATATTCATGTGCCTTAAATCCTTTACCGAGTGGCACGAATTAGAAACTTCGTAATAATCTAAAATGGACGCAAGTGTAAGGTTCCTGTATTTTTTATAAGAAAAAAATGGTGGCGTCACGAATGCAACCAGCTTCAAATTTTGGCGCGATTCTGTAAAGTTCAAATTAATGTCATAATTAATTTTTTTACTTGTACAAAGTATTGTGAATCCGACGAGATTTTGGTGGATATATGCGTTTTGAGCATCCCTGAATCCATTTTGACTATTTTTGGCTTGATGTCGGTACGTATGTTCGTGCGTGCGTAACTCCCAAATCTCAAAATTGATTGAACGTATAAGTTTGAAATTTTGTATTTAAAACTGGTACAGGGTCTAGTTGAGAACCTCGCATTATGGTTCCAAGCGCCTGTACCGGAAGTGCACTTTACTTGAAACTTTTTTCGAATTTTCCGAATAAATCCAGAATGATCAACCGTAGGATGTTGAAATTCAGTATTTGAACTTGATGTTGTATCAGAATGGTGATCTGCTATTTTTGTAAAAATCGGCCAGGCCAGAAGTGCACTTTACTTGAAACTTTTTTTGAATTTTTTGCATAAATATAGAATAATCCGCCATAGCATATTGAAACTTCGTATTAAGCACTTCTATAACATCTTATTGTACATCTTGCATTATGATTGCGATCGGCTAAGCCGGAAGTGCACTTTACATGAAACTTTTTTCTAATTTTCCGCATAAACTCAGAATGATCAGCCATAGGATACTGGAATTTAGCATTTAAAATTGCTGTAGCATCTAAATGGTCATCTTCTATTTTTGTGACAATCGGCTGAGCCGGAAGTGCACTTTATATGGCAGACTTTTTGAATTTTCCGCATAAATTCTAAGCAATCAGTCGTAGAATATTTAAATTTTGTATTAGGCACTTTTATAATATCTAGTTGTACATCTTGCATTATGATTGCTATCGACTAAGCCGGAAGAGCACTTTATTCGAAACATTTTTTGAATTTTCCGCATAAATACAAGCAATTGAACGTAAATTGTTAGAATTCTGTATTTAGGACGATTATACCATCTAGATGCTCATATCCTATTTTTATTGAGATCCACCGAGTCGGAAGTGCACTTTACTTGACAGTCTTTTGGAATTTTTCGCATAAATTCGAAACGATCAGGTGTAGAATATTGAAATTTGGTATTTCAGTCTGCTGTAGCATCTGAATGATTGCCTACTATTTTCATAACAATAGACTGAACCGGAAGTGCACTTCAGTAGGAATTTATTTTTTAATTTTGCGTATAAATTCAGAACTGTGAGCCGTAGAATCTTGGAAATCAGTATTTAGGAATGTTGTAGCTTGAGAATGATGACCTACTGCTTCCATAGCAACCGACTAGGCTAAAAGCGCATTTTACTTGACAGAATTTAGAATTTTTTGGATAAATCAAAAAGAATTAGCCGTGGAATGATGAGATTTTCTGTTTGATTATATATATCCAATGATGTACAAGTAAGTCACGTGATGTCCACGTCAGATTTTTTTATAATAAAAAAAATGGCGGCGTTACGAATTAAACCAGTTTTACAATGAACGCAAAATTCAAATTTGGGCGCGATTCTGTAAAGTTCCTAAGAAATCATAATTTTTTTTTTTAATTGTGACCCGAATCAAGCTTTAAAGCAACTTATAAGAAAAACAATTGACAATCTAGCGCAGTAATTACGCCATACATTGATAAAAAGTATAATTAAAATTTGTAAAACATTTTTGTGAGTCACACGACGTTTTTTTCGCTGCTGGATTGTTTGCTTACGCTGATGGGTTCCTAGCTGGCTACGCCACTGAACGTTGTGCGATGTTGGCTTCACACGATGCTAGGTTGGATTAGCAGATGTTTTCGATATGCGTATGGCGCCAGAAATTATCGTTCAAATGACAAAAAAAATTGAGACGATTCAGCAGAAAATTTTCGTTAACGACGAATTATTATTGCTGCGCCTTTATTAATCAAAGAAATATCTTGGCAGAACGAGCATCGACTATCGGAAAGTTCTTCAATTGCTCTTTTACGTTTTCATTGTTTATTGTTCAAATAATTGGAACACACAAAATATGGTGAAATTATTCAGAATGAAATGTAGCTGCTAAATTTTGAATAAAACCAACAGATGTCAATTCACCAGGAATTTATGCATCTAGGATCTTATTCCTTCATGTTTCCAGAAGAGCAAATGTGACATTTTTTAAAATTAAATGTCGACGTCACTTTTCGTACTCACGTGACTAGGAGCTAGCTTTCTATTGGGAACTGTTCGAATCCATCAGGCAAACAAGCATGAAAAATAGCACATGTTCTATCACGGAATCCAGCTAGCAACCATGCACCGAAACCAACAGCGACTGTCATTTTTTATCATAGAAATAAGCACGGTAGCCAGCACAACCCCATGCAGGAAAACCAGCAGTGAAACAAGCATCGTGTGAGGGGGGCTTAAGATAAAATATAAACAAATTGAAGAGCAGCTTACGAACAAAACAATCGACTATCTTGTGAAGCCATGACGTCATTCAGGTGTGTTTAAAATATAATTTTAGTAAAATTAGACTGTTATTATAACCAAAATAACAATAAAAAGTTGTGATGACGTCACACACCAATGTCAGGACATTCATAGATAGCTGTTGCACAAAATGGCCGCTGCTTTAAGATGGCGTAGTACTTTTTTCTTCACAACCTTCTTAACATGTATATCATTTGACAAGGAGAAAACGATGAAGTGAGTGATGCAATATGGCGGTGGCCTCAAAATGGCGGAACACTTCACGATCATCCTGACATGGGTATCAAATTAAAGGGTTTGACGAGCAGATAACTTTAAGAATATTTCCCAGTAGAAATTTAAAAAGCAGGAAAACTAATTTTTTAATTTATTTAGTTATATTGTTGAAATAGTACAATAATATCATTATTTATGGTTTTAAATGTAGTAAGCCCAGCTGCTCCTCCAAAAGTCCAACCAGCCACCAAATTGACCCGCAGGGTTCGTTGTTGCGTGACCCAGCCAGATGGAAGCCGAAAGTGGTCCAACATATACATCCCTATATCGTCTCCATTAAGTCAGGAGTTCCCCAACCGCCGATGTGAACCCGAGCCCATAAGTACTAATACCTAATTTAAATATTATTGATATAAGCAAATTTAAGAGCTTTATTTTCTTTCTGGCTTCTTACTAGAAGTTTATATTAGTTGGAACGGTAGGCAATAAAAATTCGGCGTACCTTGCAGATAAGCCGAAAATCAATACTGAAGACAAGCCTTCTCCTCTTTCCCACTAACTTCTCGAACATTTCATATTTTAGATGTTAATTATTGCAAAATCTAGAAATGTATTTAAATAATTTGATCTGTCACTAGATTTTTTTGACTTTAAAATTTGAATAATAAGGCAATTATGCAGGAAGTCCAATTTAGTAATTTTGCTGATTAAAATTTTGCAATTTGAAAATAAAATTGAATTATTAGTTCTAGTATGCCGGGAGAGATGGCAGCACTTATATCAAATCGGTAAAAATAAATTGATTTTTGGCTAAACGGTTCTACAAATACATTTCAGGTGCAAATCAGACTAATTTCCGATTTATAAATATTAAATAGGCAGGCCCGTATCCAAAATTTTTTAAATTATATTTTCAGTAATTATTAATATGTTTTTCATTAGAGAATCAACCGGAGTCATCTTTGATAGATGAGCGTCCGTCAACTTTAGTGCCAAACAGTAGCCCTACTGTTGAGACTACAAGCAAGATACCCGACCAATCAACCACCCCTAATTCACCGAACTTGGGCCAGGAGGACAGGAAACCTCCAAAAAGATTTCGTAAGAAGAACCCCAAACGCAACCGTGGCCACCGTAAAAGCCTATGGAGTAAGTCCCTGAATTTAATTTTAAACTTATGTCAAAATTCACGCACAATTTCTAATTTTCTTATTTATTTCCGATCAGTGGAGGCATCAATATCAATGCAATCCGGAAAGCACAGGGTGAACTTTACAGTTATGCCCAACCTGAATACCAGACCTAGAGTTGAGGCTACAGGCAAGATACCTGACCGATCAATCGCCCCTAAAATACCGGTTCCGAAACAAACGCCACAAGTAGAGTGTCCTCCGGCTCCGAATTATCCAACCTCTTCGGAAGTTCCCAGTAGAGGTGAAGACCTTCAACATCATGTGTCACACTCCAGTCTTAGCAATTTTTTGTAAAATTTATTAACTGTGTCGATTATTGGGTTACCATTTATTTATCTTATTTTTTAAAATAAATAATTAAAAGGGTTTCTGACTTTTTGCTGACCTACACAAGTCCTGCTTCGGTTGGGGGCGCCCGAGTACAACAACTTTAATCATGCCACAATGACAGCTCAAAGAAATTAAGGCACTTGTAGGAGTTTAAAGTTGTTGCATATTGCTGTACTTCACTTTATCTCTTGTGAGTCTTGATAGTTGAAGCTCAACTGAATGCCAATTATCAATTAGTAACTAACTTCACATTAATTGTTACTTGCGAAGTTGTCTAACAAGGATAGCAACTAACTCAGACTTACTGGAAGCTGACAATAACAGTGCTACCTAAGATCCTTTAATCAATGTCATCATACATAGAACTGTTGTTTTTTTTAGTAGAACTACATTTTTCTCGACATGTTTGCATTTACCACATTTTGAAAAATTATTATAATCATCATTATTATTCACAATTATCTTTATATGTATTTTAGCTGTGATGGTCCGATGATGGAAAGTTTCCGAAATCGATAACCACAAAGTAATAAATTATCAAATTTCTACGTATGCATTTCTTCAACTTCCTTTAACATCCAAAGTTTGAATCCTCATTACTTATATAGCACCATTTCTTATAAAACCAGTTTCAACCCTTAATTTTTAACCCTGGTGATAGAGAGGGTTAAAAATCTGTCACATTTTGAAAGCATATATCAGCCAGAATAATAGTACAATAATGAAGCAAACGCTCGTCATTTTCAACCCTATATTATTCAAGCCTTAAATACAGTATCAGAATTCTGTATAAATACCCTAAAATAATAATTATATAATAAAAAACTGAATGAAACTACTATAAATTTAATTTGAATTATAGTTAATAAGTTCGCCGTAAGATGGCAGCATCTAGCACGTTTCAGAGCTGTCATTTGAAAATAGGAACTTTTTGACATTTTAGCTCAAAGTAAAATTTATATTATTGATTTTATAGGTTCAATTTAATACATTGAGCCGTAATGAGTGCAAAAAAATTCTTGTAAAAATAATCTAATTTTTTTAAGCCTGTTATTGACAGGTGCTGCCATCTAGCACCAGGTTAGTTAACTACAAAATAGTTTGAATTTATAATATTATTTATATTCCACTTAATTAATACAAAATCTATTTCTTGATTTATTCCAGATGATTCACAATTTTTTCTAGAGCTTAATAAGCACTATATAAATTTTTAATATAATATTTGTGATGTTTACCCGCCTGTTTGAAATCGTAATTCATTTGTTTCAATAGGCGTTGTTCATCGTTTTTGCTAAGTTCTTATGAAATATAATACTAATCGAATGTTAAATGAATTTAAAATCGTTAATTTGGATCAATTTGAATCGGTAGTGATATATATTTGAAGTGATACGTGAACTTGGGTGCTAAAAATATGTTTTGAAATGTTTATATTCTAACTGATTCCAGTGTATGTGTGATCTAATGGAAATAATTAATTGCAGATGAAATATGGTGAGTCATCCCTAATATTTTACTTATTATATATCCTAGATATTTTTTACAGAATACAACAAAAATTATTTATCAATGGAATTAATTACCATAGAAATGTCTTTCGTCTCTTTCTTATTCAATTATTCTAGCATACATTTGTCTTTATCTATTATTGTATTCAGCTTTTGAAACAATAAATGACAAAACGTGCTAGGTGCTGCCATCTTACAGCATGCAAGTGAACTACTAATGAAACGTCAAATGTTGAAATTTAATTTGAGTTGTTAAAAATAATAAAATTTGCCTCAAATGCAATTTCTAAATCATTAAGAATTATTTACTGATAATTGAGAAGATAATTGTGAAAGTTATTTCAAATTTTATGTTTAAAAAATGTGTTGTTTTTTGATTGACTTTTGGTATTGGATATTTATAATTATTTAATTGAAAAGGAATACATTAATTGGGAATGATTAATCGTAAGTTTTTCTAATATTTTATTGAATTTAATAGTAGGATGGTTTAACGCTTGGCTGTAAGATGGCAGCATGTGGCACGTTTGAGACGTCATGTTCGTAAAAATGAGCTTATTGATTGTATGCGCCATTTAACAGACAAGTTATATTGAAATGATTTACTTGAGTTTATAATTAGTTTAGGATTGTATGAAATATCCTGCTATTTGATTTAATTTTTTTATTTGAATGAAAATTAGCAAGTTTACATGGCAGTACGTAGCACGTACTTTTCTCGCACTTTATTCGAAACATTTTTTCAATTTTTCGCATATATCCAAAGCGATTGAACGTGGAATGTTGGAATTCAATATTCAAGACGATAGTACCGTCCAGATGCTCATATCCTATTTCCATTTGAAAATTGTGAACTATTATAATTAGTCCAGTTATTAGTTTACTTTTCGCTAAACAGGTGGCATCACATAGCTCATTTTGAATAATGAAAACTAATTAATTTTTTTTTGGCCAAACGACTGATTTTATCAAAAAAATTGTGAAGTACTTTTAATTTTATTTTTTGATGTCTACCAGATAAGCATATTATTTTTTACTGTACTACATTTATTAATTATTCAAAAAATAATAAAAACAATATTAATTTTTTATTGAAGGGTTTATTTTATTATTCATACAATGAATGATTTTTATGATGACTAGCACCCTTTGGGCAAACGAAAAAAGGGTTTTCATTTTTTTAAAAAGTTGCATTGCGGATTGCCCGCCTATTTACTTATATTTTAATTTGAATTTACAAATTTATTTTTGACTGAAAAAAAATACAGGTTTTTGAAATAAATAAAATACATTTAATTTTGTGGAAAAGGTTTTATTTGGTAATTTTAAAATAAGTTACAGAACAAGGACCATTTTAAGCCTAACTACTTCTGAAAATAATTAAAATATGTTTTAGAAATAAAACGACTGTAAATTTTGTGGGAATGACTTTATTTTGGGAATAAGGAGAGGGTACAAAGGTTCGAAGATTAATTGTTGATTACTCGATGCTGTTGTCTTGTTGGAAGTCTTGTCCGCGATGCTGTTGCGTTGTTTTAAGCCTTGTTCACCCCCAGGCAATGACTAAGGGTATTGAGACGAACTCTTCTCCGGGAATTCTCCCTTTGGGCCTAGGAAAACCCCAGCGAAACCTAGACCAGAGAAGTGGCTTCTTCGCTCGCTGCAACTGAAACAATAAAATAATTATTACAAGTTGGAAAATTTGAAAAGAAATTGAACTCACTTGAACTTTGTAAGCGGCGGGAAAAATTATTCAGTTGACTTCTTTGAAGTTGAGTTGAATCTGGGGCCTGGAACAGTTGCTACTGATGTGTTGATCTGCTGCAGTTACTGGAGGACTCCTTGGGCGGCTGCTGGACTCTGGTTCTGCTGCTGCTGGAGGACTTCTTGGAAGGTTTTTGGGCTCTGATTCTGCTGCTACTGGAGGACTTCTTGGACGGTTGCTGGGTTCTGGTTCTGCTGCTGCTGGAGGACTTCTTGGAAGATTATTGGGCTCTAGTTCTGCTGCTGCTGGAAGATTTCTTTGACGGATGTTGGGATTTTGTTCTGCTACTGCTGGAAGACTTTTTGGATGGCTGCTGAGCTTTGGTTCTGCTGCTGGGCTCTGGTTCCGCTGCTGGATGATCTAAAAACATAAAAAATACAAATAAATTAATAAATTAAAGATAAGTAATTTACGTGTTTAGCAGTAGTTAAAAACAGTTACATAATGAGTAATATTATATTTTACCTAGCTGATAATGCGGTGATGTTATGAAGATCTACGGCCGGCGACCTGAAACAGAAACTTAAAACAAATTTTGGTGAATCACATTCAACAAAACAAATATTGAGAGTTGATTTTGGCTGCTGGGCTCATCCTCAGCTCCTCCCACGATGTCCATTCCCTCGTTGTCCACCTCATCAGCTGGGCTCATCCTCAGCAAATGATCTGAAAAAATACAAATTAGTTAGGAATCTGCGAAAAAGCAATACCAAATAGCTGAAAGAAAAATTGATTAGAACCTGAAAAGCAAAGTTTATTAGTCAACTTACGTCCTTTTCTTGATTTGTTGGAGGTGGTAATGGTGAAATGAAGAAGCTGAAAGGGAACTTTTTTTGATTAGTTGCATACATTCAACATTCGTTCAGCATTCAAACGTGTTATGTGTGTTGGTTTGTTTGTTGCGCGTCTATTTGATTAATTTTTTGTTCAAAGAGCTAGCTACGCGATGGTTGACTGCTGCCATACTACTTCGCGATTTTATTTTAAAAGTGCTCAGATATATTATGCTACTGTTTGACTCTACTTTACTACCCCAATGAGTGCCTGAGCGCTCAGACACCCAAGCACCGGTGTGCTCGTCGTTTGCAAAAAAAAAATACGTTGTTTGAATACGTGGCCAATGCATATTCCGAGGCCCGCGATACCGCCTAATTACGCGATATGGTAACCTTAAGTAACGGTCTCAGCTAATGTTGTTTCTTGAACTTAATCAAGGACCCCCGCCAGCTACCATATTTTCCGACTTTCGATAGGTACATATCGAGAGTATGCCGTTACTCCCTGATTAGATCGCTCGTTCGCCCTAGAACTCATTGCAACCCCACGCGGTGGTGTTCATCAGGGGGGGTGCCTCTCGTAGCGGTACCTACGTGTGCACCGATTCCCACGTTGGACCTTTCATTACAGGCCTTTGCAAAAAAACCAAGACATTTTATTTATTTATTACAGAATAAAAGCAAAGACTAACATCGCAAATACGTGCCCCTAACGGACACGCAATGCGGAACAAATTCACCCCAATTTACATATTTAAATACACAAAATTTTGATCTCTACGTTAATAAGCAAAATTCACAGCCCCAAATATACCACAGAGCACTGTTAAAATAGTTTTTAAACGCAGTTTACGAGAGCAAAGACGACGCAAATGCAGCCTGTACGAAAGCCAGGACAGCAGTGAACCATCCGAAACGAAACAACAAGCTTCAGAAATAAATTATACGAGTTAAGAAGTATACTACGTTTTCTAATGTGTTAAAAAGAGATAGATATGCTAAAAGGAACTAGTATTATCAAAAATCAGACCGAAATTCTAACGTGTTGTAACCATCAATTAGTATTTGATTGAATTAACTTGCTTCGACGAAATAATTGAAAAAGAATCTTTAAAATAAAAATTTAAAAATATTCAAATAAAATAATTTGAAATGTTGTAAAATTGTTGTAAATACAACAAATTATTATTAATAATAATTGTTTAAACATTATAAAAAATAATAAAACAGAATTTGAAAAACAAAAATTTAAGCAGTTTTTTTAATGCAGAAATATTGCTGATTATTTTTACCATCCAAATTTCGACCAATAGAATTGCACCATTCGACGTCACGTGGTACAACCAACACGGTTTTCAAGTGGAAATTTTTTGGAAATTTTGTCTGTTGGTTATATATACAAAACAAAGAATATTCAGCCGCGTTGATTCAGCATCTGTCAAACTGACAGACAGATTGAATCTGAAAATAAGCAGATTCAGAGTCGAGTCTCTGGAATATATTGATGAATTTGGATGGGAAAAATAATCTTCCGAATACCATTCGTGATTAAATTCAACCTGGCAAAATTTTTAGATTGTTACGAGAGCTTGCTACCAATTTATTTCGTGATATTGATCAAAAATCACTCGCTTGACAGCTCGTGATTTTTCTGTCAATATCACTCAATAAATTGCTAAGCAACAAGCTCTCGTAACAATCTAAAAATTTTTCCGGTAAAATTTAACCACTTATGGTATTATATATGAATATTCATTAAATATTATATTAATATTATTATAAACAAATATCAATTATTATTATTCAAATAACAAATTCAAATATTAATACAGTATTAAACTTGTTATTGATAGGTGCTGCCTCTAGCGTAGAATTTCAACACTTCACTCTTGATTTTGAAAATAAATAGACTTTTTATTGAAAATTTATTTAAATAATAAAGAAATCAACAAAACTACTGATATAAATTAGGAAAAAATGATATTTTAGCATTATTTTATTAGAAATTAAAATATTTTAACTTTATTTACAATGAATTAATTCTGAAATAAATATTTATTCTATAATTTTTGATTAATAAAGGATTTGTTGAGAATTGTGGGTGGTACAAGTACAAGGGACATTTTTAAGCCTTGATTTCGACTAAATTTCAACCACATTTACAATATTTTCTAGTAAAGAACAGTGAATTTAAAATGCAAGTCCTAAATAAATAATTATTTCTAAAATAAATATTCATTTAATAATTTTTAATTGTTAATTTTATTTAACATTATTTTTTTATTTATTTACTCCTGTAAAATAAGACTAAAAGGTCTTTAAAATAAATAAAACAACAAATTTTTTTGGGAAAGGATTTATTTGAGGATTTTGAGGGGTACAAGAAAAAAGGGCATTTTTGATTCTACGTTGGGGAAAGAGGCGAATTTACCTCCGGGACTCTCCCTCAGTGCCTAGGGAAACCCCAGCAAAATCTAGACCGGAGGAGCGGCTCTTCACTGCTGCATCTGTAATAAAAATAAAATATTAGTATTATTATTAAATTTTTGATTTCTTTTTTTTCATTTTTTTTAACGTCAATTTTCGTAAAAATGCTTTGCAAGCAGCGTCACAAAAAATCGAATAATTATTGAACCAGCAGTCCAAAAAATTTAAAATACAACTCTGGTCAGGAACTATGGGCATGCAAATTGGTATATTCATGTACCTTGAGACAAAATATTAAATAATTTCTAAATCAGTGGCTCAAAAAATTTGAAACTCAGGGTGGATTTAAAGGAAGGTTCAAGGACTGTTCACAAAAAATAACAACCTGAAATACAACCCTGGTCAGCAGATATTGACAAGCAAATTGAAATACTCAATAACCGTCTTTTAATACAAAATATCAAATAATTTTTAAATCAAACCAGCAGTTCAAAAAATTTGAAATTGCATCTGAATTTACAAAAAAGGTTGAGGAATGTTCTGCAAAAGCAACAATCTCAAATACAACCCTGGTCAGGAGCTATTGACATGCATATTGAAATACTCAATAGGTGTCCCTTAAGACAAAATATTAAATAATTTCTAAACCAGCAGTCCAAAAACTTTGTAGCACAGTGTAAACCTGAAGAAAGGTTCAAGGGCTGTTCATAAAAAAAAAATCCAAAATACTGTAACGTGCGAGAGTGTGGAGGCTCATAAATGTGGAGTAGACTTGAACTTGACCGCACCGGGGCGGTGCCTTTCGTCCTCCCTGCATCGCGCCGCACCGCATCACATCACCCCTCCCGATGGAAGCCTCTAGCAATATTCTAGAAATGTGGTAGAACTTTCGAGAAATTGATATTTCTATATATAAAGGCAAGCCGAAGACTTGAGTGTTATGGCGAATCTAGAACAGTGAATATCAAACAGTGAAGTGAGCAGTGCATATAAATAGTTAAATAAAAATATCTGCGACTTTGATTGAGTTACTATGGAGTGATAGATAAATAATATAGTGTTGTTAGTGATATTTAGAAGAATAGAACTTTTATTTCATTTTAAATTATTAAATAGTGACTTTTATTTAATCACAAACTATTTCTTCAAGCAATAAACATTACAATACAACCCTGGTCAGGAATTATGGACATGCAAATTGGAATACTCAGTAACTGATGTACCTTGAAACAAAATATTTAATAATCACTAAACCAGCGGCTTAAAAATTTGAAACTTGGTGTAGACTTGCAGGAAGGTCTAAGGGTTGTTTTTTAAATTCAACAATCTAAAGTACAGAACTGGTTAGAAGATATTCTGGTCGGAAATTGAAATACTCGATAGCTAGTTAAAATCATTTACTTCCTCAAGATAAAATATTAAATAATTACTAGACCATCGGTTCAAAAAATTTGAAACTCAGTGTGGATTTACAGGAAGGCCTTAGGGCTGTTCACCAAAAACAAAAACTTAAAATACAACCCTGGTCAGGAGCTGTTGACATGCATATTGAAATACTCAGTAGGTGTCTCTTAAGACAAAATATTGAATAATTTCTAAACCAGCGGTCCAAAAACTTTGTAGCACAGTGCGGGCTTGAAGAAAGGTTCAAGGGATGTTCATAAAAAAAAACAATCTAAAATACAACCCTGATCAGAAATTATGGACATGCAAAATGAAATTTTCAGTAATTGATGTACCTTGAGACAAAATATTTAACAATCACTAAACCAGTAGCTCAAAAAATTTGAAACTTGGTGTAGACTCACAGGAAGGTCTAAGGGCTGTTTTTTGAATTCAACAATCGCAAGTACAGATCTGGTCAGAAGATATTCTGGTCGGAAATTGAAATACTCGATAGCTGTTTAAAATCATTTATTCCCTCAAAATAAAATATTAAATAATTACTAGACCAGCGGCTCAGAAAATTTGAAACTGAGTGTGGATTTATAGGAAGGTCTAAGGGCTGTTCACCAAAAACAAAAACCTAAAGTACAATCCTGGTCAGGAATTATGGATATGCAAATTAGTATATTCAGTAGCTTATGTACCTTGAGACAAAATATTGTATAATCACTAAATAAGCGATTCAAAAAATTTGAAACTTAATGTAGATTTGAAGAAAGGATTAAGGACTATTCATAAAAAAAAAACAATCTAAAATACAACCCTGGTCAGCAGATATTGGCAAGCAGATTGAAATACTCAATAGGTGTCCCTTAAAACAAAATATTAAATAATTTCTAAGCCAACGGTCCAAAAACTTTTAGCACAGTGTGGGCTTGAAGGAAGGTTCAAGGGCTGTTCATAAAAAAAAAATCTAAAATACAACCCTGATCAGAAATTATGGAGATGCAAAATGGAATATTCAGTAACTGATGTACCTTGAGACAAAATATTTAATAATCACTAAACCAGCTGTTCAAAAAATTTGAAACTTGGTGTAGACTTACAAGAAGGTCTAAGGGTTGTTTTTTGAATTCAACAATCTAAAGTACAAAACTGGTTAGAAGATATTCTGATCGGAAATTGAAATACTCGATAGCTGTTTAAAATCATTTACTCCCTCAAGATAAAATATTAAATAATTACTAGACCAGCGGCTCAAAAAATTTGAAGCTAAGTATGAATATACAGGAAGGTCTAAGGGCTGTTCACCAGAAACAACAACCTAAAATACAGCTCTGGTCAGGAACTATGGGCATGCAAATTGGTATATTCAGTAGCTTATGTAGCTTGGAACAAAATATTGCATAATCACTAAACCAGCGATTCAAAAAATTTGAAACTTAATGTGGATTTGAAGAAAGGATTAAGGGCTGTTCATAATCTAAAATACAACCCTGGTCAGGAATTATGGACATGCAAATTGGAATATTTAGTAACTGATGTACCTTGAGACAAAATATTCAATAATCACTAAACCAGCGGCTTAAAAAAATTGAAATTTGGTGTAGACTTACAGGAAGGTCTAAAGGTTGTTTTTTGAAATCAACAATCTAAAATACAGAGCTGGTTAGAAGATATTCTGGTCAGTAATTGAAATACTCGATAGCTATTTCAAATCATTTACTCCCTCAAGATAAAATATTAAATAATTACTAGATCAGCGGCTCAAAAAATTTGAAACTGAGTGTGGATTTACAGGAAGGCCTAAGGGCTGTTCATCAAAAACAACAACCTAAAATACAACACTGTTTAGGAATTATGGGCAAACAAACTGGACATTCAGTAGCTTATGTACCTTGAGACTGAATATTCAATAATTCCTAGACCAGCGGCTCAAAAAATTTGGAACTAAGTGTGGATTTACAAGAAGGCCTAAGGACTGTACACCAAAAACAACAATCTAAAATACAACCCTGGTCAGGAATTCTGGACATACAAATCGGTATATTCAGTAGCTTATTTACCTTGAGACAAAATATTAAATAATTTCTAAATCAGTGGCTCAAAAAATTTGAAGCTCGGGGTGGATTTAAAGGAACCTTCAAGGCTAAACATATCAACCTGAAATACAACTTTGGTCAAGAATTATAGCTGTTTGAATTTTTTTATGAAAGAAAAATTATGTAAAACCAGTTTCAACCCTTAATTTGCCAACCCTTAATGAGATGATGTATTTTTATTTATTTATTCATCAATTGCAAATTTTTTGCGATAATTTTCATCCCCTATTAAGCCAAGATTTTCACAGTGCAATATTGGAGAGGGTATGTCCGAAATGAGAGCCCAACCGTGAAACTGCAACAAACCAATGTTCGTTTAGTTCGCTTGTTCGCCATTTCAGTCGCTGTAATCTGCGAATTGGCTTGAGTGCAATTTACATAGCTTAAAACGACTTTGTTTAAAACCCGCACCATTCAACAAAATGTTCTCCTTCCACAGGTTGCTTTCAGGGCTTTAGAGATCACACTGCGTTTTACTCTTTTTTCAAACGTGTGAGATAAAGCATAATACTTATTTTAGAATAAGAATTTTTTGCAACATTTCGAACAATCTGTTATCAGGAGTTTTTTACGACGCAACCCGCAATGCGGTTAAGCTAAACTGGTCAAAAAATATTTGTTATAAACAAAGTAAAGCCCGACTGCTTTTCTTAGTAAGATAACTACCCTTCTTCAATTATGGCATTAGTCATGCAAGACGCGTCTATCACCCCCTTGCTCCTTGCAGCAACAACCGCTCGCAAAACCCCGCCCTCTGTGTCTTTCAACCCTCAGACGCCCTAAAAGGCGACATCTTGCGGTGCACTCGGGAACAACGTCGTAAAAATTTGTTACCACCATTGTAACTATAGAGATAACAGGCTCTTTGACAACGTCGCATAGATGCGATAGAAAAAATGTCTACTTGTTGCAGATCCAGATGCTAAGAAGATAAAGAAAGATTTAAGGCGAACGATAAAATTTGGAGAATGTTTGTGAGAAACACTTCGGGAAATTCATTACATTATTCTGGGAAATCCTTCGCTATTGGAACAAAATGATGAATTTTATCACTTTAAACGTCAATATTAATAGTTTACATAATCATTTCTCGAAAGGCACAATAATTAAAACCCAAGTATCAAAATATTTTACTTGTTCTGCAGCTCACTTCCTGACAGAGAAAATGGTGATCTGTAGATCGCCAGTCAAGCCAGATGTGCTCAAATAACTAGTAACCGCACTCTACGGTTGGGAAAATATCAATCAATTAACGAAATGCACTATAAGTGTCTGATATTTATTTTCTATATTTATTTCCAATTAATTCACTTTTGCTCGCTCCGTAATCAAACAATATTACTTCTACGCGCTCCAATTATTACTCCAATTCTTCCTTACTTCCTTACTCACTTATTGTCTATCTTGTTTTTTACAGTAAAATTCAAAACTGTAGTTAAAAATTACGGTTTCCATTTGAGAAATTTGAGTTTTTTAACATTTTTGTTTTCAAACTTTGAAGCCACTTTATACACACTCTGTATAATATTTATAAAAATCATTGACATCATCGAAAACCTTACTTAATTGTGAGCATGTATGCATAAAATCAAATTTTTTCCACGGCGTGAATTTGAGATATTAATTTTTTAGTAGATGCATGCATTTGTCAAAAAAAATTTAAAACTGCAAATATCTCAGAAACTTTTTAAAATAAAACCATAGTTGCTTCAATAAAGTCCTATTAAAAAATAGAGAAGAATTCAAAAATGTAATAAAATATAGGGTGCTCTATTTGAAATAAGAAAGTTGATGCCGACTTCCGGTATAACCGGAAGTGTCGCCATTTTGAAAATATTTAAAATAAACTCGAATTTATCATTAAGGCCCATGTGCAAAATTTCAGGTTTCTAACTATATCAGTTCTCAAGATATCGATAAAAAAACAATTGGTGTCAGAAGTGGGATAAATTTTTATTCAAAAACAGTAGTATCTAATAAAAGTGCGGTGAAGAAAATGAAAAACTAGTATCAAAATGGCTAAACTAAATGATCTGGCAAGAACTGGCAGATCAGGACTTTGAAACGTGAAAAAAAGCAGTTGCCAGTAAATAAGAAGAAACTTCCAGAATTCTGAAAGAAGAGTTCGATGAAAGCTTTAGAAGCCTGAGAAAATAATTACAAGAAGTCTTCAAAATTGAAAGAATAACAAGAAAATTCTGAGAACTTTAAGGAAGTTTCTAGTAAGCAAGTAGAAAATTCTAGAAGATTCGAGAAAAATGGATAGAATCTTCCAGAACATCAAGAGATGAAAGTGGAGGAAGAAACAGAAGAAAAGAATTGTGCAGTACGGAATACAGCAGTCATCAGTGAATAATAACAATCACAGGCTCTACGCAAGGATCAGGAAATTGGTGTTTGAATGGAAACAAAGAGAAGAGAGACCTTCTTGGGAGAAAATTAGTGCACTGAGTTCAGAGCACAATGGATGGTCTTTTGACATACAATGAATAGCGTATCCTCCATCCAATTAAATTGAAACTTTGTACAGCTGTTGGTACTTGCGTCGAAGTTTCTGACATAATAATATTAACATACATCAGATGACGTAGGAGTCACATCGGATAGCTGTTTATTCGCGTATCGTTCATCCGACTGAATTTATACTTTGAGCAATTATTGGTGGTACTTGCGTGAGAGTTTCACATATAGTAACATTAAGGTACAATAGTATTACATAGCTGTTTGTTCGCGCATTGTTCATCCGACTGAGTTGAAACTATGTACATTTGTTGATAGTACTTGATTAAAGATTTCCTATGAAATATTATCAACGTAAAATGAGTTGCGTACGAGTCGTATTTGTTTGTTTGCGTATCGTTCATCCAAATGAATTAAAACTTTTTACAATTGTTGGTATATGGGTAAAAGCTTCTGACAATAATATTAACATACATTAGATGGCATACAAATCATATCGGGTAGCTGTTTGTTCGCGCATCGTTCATCCGACTGAATTGAAATTATGTACATTTGTTAATGGTACTTGATTGAAGATTTTCGATATAGTATTATCAACGTGAAATAAGTAGCGCACAAGTTGTATCTGCTCGTTCGCGTATCGTTCATCCAATCAAGTTTAAACTTTATGCAGTTATTAGTACTTGCATGAAGACTTCTGACAATAATATTAACGTACATTAGATAACGTACCAATCGTATAGGATAGCTGTTTGTTCACGCATCGTTCATCCGACTAAGTTGAAACTATTACATTTGTGATTGGTACTTGATTAAAAATTTCTAACATAGTATCATTAACGTAAAATAAGTAGCGCACAAGTCGTATTTATTTGTTCGCGTACCGTTCATCCAATTGAAATGAAACTTTTTACTGTTGTTGGCACTTAGGTGAAATCTTCTGACAATAAAGTTAACGTAGATTGGATGGCGTACGAGTCATATCGGATAGCTGTTTTCTTGAATGATAAAATAAATTAAATAGTGGATAATTTTAGTTCTATAAGTGTAGCTTTCTGCACTCCTTCTTCATATGAACTTCAAGTATGTCAAATCTCACATTCCTTCATGCACGCGGTACAAAAGTTTTCTGTTCACGTAAAATTAAAATGGAATACCTTGTATATAATTTTAGCTTTATGCACTTCTTCTTCATATAAACTTCAAGTATGTCAAATCTCACATTCCTTTGTGAGGGCAGTACAAAGTTTTCTCTTCAAATAAAATTAAAATGAAACACCTGTAAATAATTTTAGCTTTCTGCACTCCTCTTTCATTTAAACTTCAAGGATGCCAAATCTCGCATTCCTTTGTGCACGCGGTACAAAATTTCTCTCTTCGTATAATTGAATGGGACTCCGGTATATAATTTGAGATTTCTGCACTTCTTTTCTGTATAAACTTCAAGTATGCCAACATTAAAATATAGCCGTCATCTGTCACCATAACAATGACAGCTGTCACTTTGAAAATGACGCTGTCACTTTGACAATGACACTGTCACTTTGATAATGACAACTGTTAGTTTGATGGCCACAGCAGATTTTAATATTTTAATGATAGATTAATAAATACGCGGATTTGAAGAATGAATTGTCAAGGTATCTAGATTTCTTGACAAGACGTCTTGAGTCTTGTCTTGTCTTGAGAAATGAAAGACAAGATCAAGATTATTTCTTGATTCTTGTGAAACACCAATGCCAAATCTCACAATTGTTTCAGAAAGTTTCTTAAAACGACAACAAATCAACTTGAATTGAAGAAAAAACATTTCATGTACGTCAAACTTTTGGGCTGACGTGAGCCAACATCTTACCACTTTTTTGACTGTTTCTTGAAGTCTGGATCATAATTATGAGCTCAAGTTGCATTTATTGTCCCAATTTGATCCAAAAAGTCTTTCGAAATGACTATAAGTCAACTTAAGTGGAAGATGCTGATTTCAGTACGTCAAACATTTAGGGCTGACGTGAGCCAACATCTTACCACTTTTTCGACTGTTTCTTGAAGTCTGGATCATAATTATGAGCCTAAGTTGCATTTATTGTCCCAATTTGATCCAAAAAGTCCTTCGAAATGACTATAAGTCAACTTAAGTGGAAGATGCTGATTTCAGTACGTCAAACATTTTGGGCTGACATGAGCCAACATCTTACCGTTTTTTTGACTGTTTCTTGAAGTCTGGATCATAATTATGAGCCCAAGTTGCATTTATTGTCCCAATTTGATCCAAAAAGTCCTTCGAAATGACTATAAGTCAACTTAAGTGGAAGATGCTGATTTCAGTACGTCAAGCATTTAGGGCTGACGTGAGCCAATATCTTACCACTTTTTCGACTGTTTCTTGAAGTCTAGATCATAATTATGAGCCCAAGTTGCATTTATTGTCCCAATTTGATACAAAAAGTCCTTCGAAATGACTATAAGTCAACTTAAGTGGAAGATGCTGATTTCACTGATTTCAGTACGTCAAGCATTTAGGTCTGACGTGAGCCAATATCTTACCACTTTTTCGACTGTTTCTTGAAGTCTAGATCATAATTATGAGCCCAAGTTGCATTTATTGTCCCAATTTGATCCAAAAAGTCCTTCGAAATGACTATAAGTCAACTTAAGTGGAAGATGCTGATTTCAGTACGTCAAACATTTAGGGCTGACGTGAGCCAATATCTTACCACTTTTTCGACTGTTTCTTGAAGTCTGGATCATAATTATGAGCCCAAGTTGCATTTATTGTCCTAATTTGATCCAAAAAGTCCTTCGAAATGACTATAAGTCAACTTAAGTGGAAGATGCTGATTTCAGTACATCAAACATTTAGGGCTGACGTGAGTCAATATCTTACCACTTTTTCGACTGTTTCTTTTCGTCTGGATCATGAAAATGAGCCCAGTTTTCATCCATAGTCACTATGTGATTCAAAAAGTTGGATGAGCCTCTTTTAAAATAATTTGCTACTCATTTCAGTACGCCAAACACTTAGAGCTGATGTAAATCTATATTTTACCACTTTTTCAACTGTTTCTTCGAGTCGGAATCATATTAATGAGTCCAAGTTTCATTTATCGTCATCGTTTGATCTAAAAAGTCTTCAAAACGACTACAAATCGCTTTTGAAGAAAACAAGAACTGTTGCTACTGACTTTTGTACGACAAAATTTGGGGCAGATGTAAGCCAGCATTTTACCACTTTTTCTACTGTTTCTTTATATCTGGATCATAACAATTTGATCCTAAAAGTTTTAAAACCACTACAAATCAATTTGGAAAGAAGCAAAACTTTTATTGCTGATTTCTGTTCACCAGATTTTTAGGGCTAACGTAAGCCAGCAACCATCTACTTTCGGAACTGTTTATTTCCGTTTAGATCATGAAAATGAGCCCAATTTTCGTTCATGGTCAATATTTGATTCATAAAGTTGGATGAGCCTTTTTTTAAAGTTTTCTTTTCACGTAAAATCAAAATAAGATTCTATGCATATACTTTCAGCTTTCTGCACTCCTCCTCCATATAAACTTCAAGTATATCAAGTCTCACATTTCTTCGTGAGCGCAGTACAAAATAATTTTAACTTTCTGCACTCCTTCTCCATAAAAACTTCAAGTATGCCTAATCTCAAATTTCTTCTTGCATGCAATATGCTTTTTTTCCACGTATCAATATGTAATTTTTGCTTTCTGTACTCCTTCTCCATATAAACTTTAAGTATGCCAAATCTCACATTCCTTCGTGCTTGCAATATGCTTAAAAAAGGTAAAAATTTTTCTCTTCACATATTAATATATAGATTAAAATAGGACATCCTGTATTTATTTTTGGCTTTCTGCACTCCTTCTCCATATAAACTTCAGGTATGCCAAATCTCACATTCCTTCGTGCATGCAATATGCTTAAAAAGAAGAGGGCAAGTTTCCTCTTTACGTAATAATATATTATTATATTAATATATAATTATATAAGTTTTATAGTCCTCAAATAAAAGAAGAGGTTTTCAATTTGTCGGTTTTTTTATGTATGTATGTTCAGCGATAATTTTTTACTACGTAGACCGATTTCGATGTTTCTTTTCTTGTTAGAAAGAGGGTATTTCAGGGATGGCCCCGTCATAATTTGAAAGGCAAATTTCATCCCTTAAGAATAAGGGTGAAATGATAACTATGATTTATATATCTTCAGCGATAATTTTATACCGCGTAGACCGATTTTGATGTTAATTTTTGACAATCAATTCCAAGTTGAAACAATTGTCTTTGTTTATGGTCCTTATAACTGTTCTGTTTCGATTATTATGGCCAAAAAAATGTGTTTAATTAGCGACAATAACTTCATTGTTAATTAAACATCCATAAAACGCACCATAAAACAATCAAACAATTCTCATCTTAGTTAACAGCTTTTAATCTCAATTCCGTTGATGGCGTTAAATGTAGGCATAGCGCCATTTTGGTGCGTCGCTTAAATACATAACTTCACTCAGGTACAATGTCGTTGGTTTTTATGACAACAGATGGCTGGCGTTGAGAAGGATTCCTTGCGATTCGTTATTGTTTCGATGTGACGCGTTGCTAGGCCCAAGCGACTATGATCTCTGGAATGAAAGCGGAAGGAAATGCTAGAGATAAGCGGATGTTTTAGGACGTTTGAAGAGATTTTAGGGAGAATAATGGCCGGTTTTATTGTTAGTGCTATGTAATAAGTGCTGTAATATGTTTTTGACGGTTTGGCATTCAATTGGGCGTTCTGCAATTTGGATTTTATGTGGTCACTTGCACTTTAGATATTTAATTAACTACAATTTTGTTTTTATCCAAATAAAAACTCGGCTAATTATCTGACTGAAAGCCAGAACACAGATTTTATCAAAAAACAAGAAATTTTCGTATTAATTAACACACCGCTGTTTGATAATGAGCCACAGGTCGAAGACCTCACCAAAATTGCTTAATTTACACACTAATTGCTAATTTTACATATTCTTGTTAATGAATCCTCAAGATATTAATAAATTTACAATATTTTAATGACTTATAAAGTGCAATAGAAATTAATTTTTTTCCGTTTTTTCCAAGTGAAAACCATTTCACGATTCATGATTTTTTTTTAAGATTATAATGTGGAATTGTATGGTGAGGTAACAAAAACATAAGGATTTAGTATTTTGTATAGTCCTGTATATAAATATTATCGCGTTACATACGTACAGACACTACTTGTGTGACAAAACACAGAACAGCGGGAGTGACATTATTTGGACGAGTGATTTAAGTTTTAATTAAACATGTAAGATAAATAGCTAGGTGCATGCATGGGAAATTAATTACCTACACAAACAATACTAACGTTTCTCAGAGGGATAAGATCTGAACAATTATCCTTTGAAGTTATCTTAATAAGAAATATTTCTAAATATAATCAAATTTATTTTAATGTTTTTAGGGCTCTATGGTATGGCACGCCGTTTTGCTATTTGATATCAAAAATTTATTCCACTTAGATTTGAGTTATAAATTTTTTTTTATCCTGCAAGATAATTTAATTCATTGAATTTTTATGATTGAATTAAAATTATGTACATAATGAAAATTCAGAATTATTATTATCTTGCAAGATTATTTTAATACGTTGAATTTTTAAGATTGAATTGAAATTATGTACATAATGGAAATTAGAAATTATAATTATCTTGCAGGTTAATTTTAATTCATTGAATTTTTATGATTGAATTAAAATTATGTACATAATGGGAATTCAGAATAATTATTATTTTGCAAGATAATTTTAATGCATTGAATTTTTATGATTGAATTAAAATTATGTACATAATGATAATTCAGTATAGGGACTACCTAGCAAAATAATATGGAATTGTTGAATTTTCATGATTAAATTAAAATTATGTACATAATGAAAATTCAGAATTATTATTATCCTGCAAGATAATTTTAATGCATTGAATTTTTTTGATTGAATTAAAATTATGTACATAATAGAAATTCAGAATTCTTATTATCCTGCAGGATTATTTCAATTCATTGAATTTTTTTGATTGTATTAAAATTATGTACATAATGGAAATTCAGAATTATCATCATCTTGCAAGATAATTTTAATATATTGAATTTTTATGATTGAATTAAAATTATGTACATAATGAAAATTCGGAATTCTTATCATCTTGCAGTATAATTTTAATTCATTGAATTTTTATGATTGAATTAAAATTATGTACATAATAGAAATTCAGAGTTATTATTATCCTACAATATAATTTTAATCAATTGAATTTTTATGATTGAATCAAAATTATGTACATAATTTTAATTCAATTTATATTCAATCATAAAAATTCAATGTATTAAAATTATCTTGCAAGATAATAATAATTCTGAATTTCCATTATGTACATAATTTTAAATCAATCAAAAAAATTCAATGAATTAAAATTATGCTGCAAAATAATAAGAATTCCGAATTTCCATTATGTACATAATTTTAATTCAATCATAAAAATTCAATGTATTAAAATTATCTTGCATGATAATGATAATTCTGAATTTTTATTATGTACATAATTTCAATTGAATCATAAAAATTCAATAAATCAAAATTATCCTGCAGGATAATAATAATTCTGAATTTCCATTATGTACATAATTTTAAATCAATCAAAAAAATTCAATGAATTAAAATTATGCTGCAAAATAATAAGAATTCCGAATTTCCATTATGTACATAATTTTAATTCAATCATAAAAATTCAATGTATTAAAATTATCTTGCATGATAATGATAATTCTGAATTTTTATTATGTACATAATTTCAATTGAATCATAAAAATTCTGAATTTCTACTATGTACATAATTTTAATTCAATCATAAAAATTCAATGCATTACAATTATCTTGCAAGATAATAATAATTCTGAATTTTCATTATGTACATAATTTTAATTCAATCATAAAAATTCAACGGCTCCGTATAATTTTTCTAGATAGTCTCTATGATGAATTATCATTATGTACATAATTTTAATTCAATCATAATAATTCAATGTATTAAAATTATCTTGCAAGATAATAATAATTCTGAATTTCCATTAAGTACATAATTTTAATTCAATCAAAAAAATTCAATGAATTAAAATTATCTTGCAAGATAATAAGAATGCCTAATTTCCATTAAGTACATAATTTTAATTCAATCATAAAAGTTCAATGCAATCAAATCATCTTGCAAGATAATAATAATTCTGAATTTCCATTATGTACATAATTTTAATTCGATCATAAAAATTCAATAAATTAAAATTTACTTGCAAGATATTGAAATGTATAGTTTAAATTCAACTGGAATAAATTGTTGCTATTAAATAGCAAAACGGCGTGCCATATTTATGATTGAATTAAAATTATGTACATAATGATAATTCAGTATAGGGACTATTTAGCAAAATTATATGGAACCGTTGAATTTTTATGATTGAATTAAAATTATGTACATAATGAAAATTTAGAATTATTATTATCTTGCAAGATAATTTTATTGCATCGAATTTTTATGATTGAATTCAAATTATGTACATAACAGAAATTCAGAATTCTTATTATCTTGCAGGATAATTTTAATTCATGGAATTTTTATGATTGAATTAAAATTATGTACATAATAAAAATTCAGAATTATTATTATCTTGCAAGATAATTTTAATACATTGAATTTTTATGATTGAATTGAAATTATGTACATAATGGCAACTCGGAATTCTTATTATCTTGCAGTATAATTTTAATTCATTGAATTTTCATGATTGAATTAAAATTATGTACATAATAGAAATTCAGAGTTATTATTACCTTGCAAGATAATTTTAATACATTGAATCTCTATGATTGAATTAAAATTATGTACATAATTTTAATTCAATTTATATTCAGTCATAAAAATTCATTGGATTAAAATTATCTTGCAAGATAATAATAATTCTGAATTACCATTATGTACATAATTTGAATTCAATCATAAAAATTCAATGAATTAAAATTATACGGCAAGATAATAAGAACTCCGAATTTCCATTATATACATAATTTTAATTCAATCATAAAAATTCAATGCATCAAAATTATCTTGCAAGATAATAATAATTCTGAATTTTTATTATGTACATAGTCTTAATTCAATCATAAAAATTCAATGAATTAAATTATCTTGCAGGATAAAAAGAAAATCATAATTTAAAAGTAAGTAGAATAAATTTTTGCTACTAAATAGCAAAACGGCGTGCCATAGGGTTCGAAAACATTTCAAGAACAATTGCTCAAAGTTTCAACTCAGTCGGATGAACGATGCGCAAACAAACAGCTATTCGATACAACTCGCACGCCCCTATTGTACTTTAAAATTACTAAATACATGAAATTCTCACGCAAGTACCAACAACAACTGCTCGAAATTTCAATTCAGTCGGATGAACGATGCGCGAACAGACAGCCATCCGATATTATTGACAGAAGCTTTTACGCAAGTACCCACAACTCAGTGGCGTGCGGTGACTTTCTGTGATAGGTGTGCACAGTCGGTGGTGAGGAAGGCGATATATACATGGCCAACAATACAGCCTATATTTCTCGCAACAACCAGCAATTTAAATTTTCCATATATTTTAATTTGGAAATGTCGCCTTTAATTTTGATATTTTTAGTGAGTTTAATGTCTGGCGTTGGTCTTGTTTTCATAATTTCATTTTTCGTTTCGACATCACGACGTGAAAAAGGATTTTCCAGTAGATCACAAATGATAGATTTATTTTCAGTTGTCATTCTACAAATGATAAATTTAGGAAAATAAATAATCAAAGAAACGTATAAAATAAGTGTTTACCTGATATTGTTGTCTTAAATAACAATATTTCAACTATTTTAACAAACTTATAAAAGGCGTATAAAAAAAGAACACAGCTAAACGTTGAATATTCAGCTCCAGGTGCAGAAAGTCTGCCTGCACCCAGCGAGAGAAAACGAGCGATAGGAGATCTGCTAATATCGGTATGCTTTTTCTCTGTCAGACTCTATTCCTTCACTTTCCTAATACTGACTATGCTAAACAGATCTCGCTCGCCGTGCAGCGAGAAATTCTGCACCTCAAGCGTCGACATTCGTTTCAAATATATAGCAAAGTGGTCCGCGAGGCGCGCCCGTATTTCTGGTTGCATAAATAGATAAAATACGCTCTTTCTCTGATTTTATAATGAAAATTTGTGAAACAAAATGAAGTATTCAATAAACCATTATATTAATTTTATTTACGTAATTTCTAATATTTTCATAGGGTGTGCAGTGCACACTCTGCACATATGGACTGCACGCCACTGCAACAACTGTAGAAAAATTCAACTCAATTGGATGAACGATACGTGAACGAACAAATACGACTCGTGTCCTACCTATTTTATGTTGATGATACTATACCAGAAATCTTCAATCAAGTACCATTACAAATGAACATAGTTTCATCTCAGTTATTTTCAGTGTATTTTCACGGCTTCTCATTTATTTCCAACTGTTTCTCTATTTATTTTTCACTCTTCTCATTTATTTCTACGCGCTCCGACTATTGCTCCAATTCTCCCCACCAATTCGATTCAGTTTTCGGTTGATCTATTCCACGTCCTTGACACATAATAGTCAGTTGCATTGACCAAACAACTCTATTGCGTATGTCACTGGTTTAACCGGCGTGTTAAAATGGAAGTCTACTTTGTAGGGGCCTTATTCGTTACATTATTGTTATATTATGTATTGAGACAATATTTTAGGATATCGAGGTGAAAAAATAAATAGCAATTTCCAGAGGCTATAAAATACTGAATACAATTCAGTTCAATCATTTTTTTATGTTCTTAGGCAAAGAAGCCGTCAGAAATAACAAAAAAATATTATTTTCCTATCCAAAAGTAGTCGGTAAGAAAGATATATTTTTGTATATTTGGATCGTGATGGCAATAATGCAATCGGGCCAGGAACTATAAAGGGATGTATACAATAGTAAATTTAATGGTTTTCATTTAATATTTTAAAATAAAAAAAAAATGGTGGAGGCGCCATGTTCCAATAAATCTCTCTTGTGTCCTGTAGCTTCTTACTTTTAACTTTTGTGGTCTCGTATGTTGTCAAGGGCAAAGGGTGAATGTACAGGGGTGTGTGTATGTGGCAGAGGGTAGAGGGTCATGGTGTGAGGTGTGGAGTTCGCAATATGCGACTGCTGCACGCCGCTGGCCTCGCGGATATGCCCTATCAGAATGATGAATGTCGCGGGTGCCTAGCTGAATTCTCAATGTCTTCTTATAGTGGTGTCAGAGTACAGTGGCGTGCGAAGGGTGGGGAAGTGATCAGACATCGCGGGGCTAGGCGATGACAAATAGACAGAGTTGGATCACAAATATTTTTTTATTTAATTTCCTGTCCATCTTCTGCGGGACACAGTCCATGAATTAATTTTATTATTTACCTAATTTTTGAAATTTTTGAGTACACCTCTGTGTACTGCATTAAACTAGCTACTAAACAACCCCTTACAGTATTCCACATTTAGTTTTGCTCTACAGTCGTGTTTTATCTGCTCTTCTTCATATTCTCTTCACTTCGTTATGTAACGATATGCAGTCTTGTGTTGAGTCTTACAGCTTTCTTTTTTTGTGATGCTTGTCACTCCACGATACAAATTCCGTTGAGAAATATTGTCCTACTACTAGTTTTGCATCAGTTATCTTAGGTTCTAACAAAAATAAAAGACAGAGAGGAAGAGTAATGGTAGTAAACGTGCTTGAAAGAAAATGTCGCGATGGTATTGTAACAAAATTTAAATTCTTCTAGAAAAATTGATTTTTCCAAATGAATTCTAGGGAGGTTTTATATAGTGGTACGCAGAAAAATATTTACGCAATAATTTTTATTTCGCAGAATTCTTTTCGGCTGTTTATCATTCTAGAATTTTAATAAAAATTTGAGTTTGCCTTATTAATCACTAGAATTCTTTGTGGTATTTCAAATAATGAAGTGACATTCTAATAGCATTTAATATCTTCACATATTTAATACTAGCTGCCACCCAGATTCTTGAAACCAATGAAAAATTATATAATAATTAACTGCAGTTCTCGGGCTAATCGCGGGTCTTGTCTGCGATAGCCCTGTACTTTCGTTAATCTCTTGAAAATATAATCATTGACTACAGCACCAGAAAAAACGCGGGTTCCACCCGCGGTAATTTTTTGAAATCAATGATGTAAAAAGATAACAAATAATTGATTCCTGACTGAATCGACGATTCAAAAAAATTGAAATTGTGACTATAGATTAACAAAAAATATAAAAATGATATACTGAAGACAGAATGTCGTCCTTGTTTTCCTTTACACAATTATAGCGTTCCAAAATCAAAATTACATTAGATGCGATTCTCCCATCTGTACTTCTGAGACGAATTATTTATTTTTGACAAAACCAGCCATTCAAAAAAATTGAGACTGTAATTATTGATTGGAAAAGGATGTAAAAATAGTATGCTGAAGATAGAACGACGTATTCGTTTTCAATACACAATTATAGTGTTCCAAATTCAACCTCATATTAAATGTAATACTCCCATCAGTCCTCTTGAAACGAATTATCAATTTTTGACTGAACTAGCATTCCAAAAGAATTTAAATTTTAAATGTTGATTAAGGGAGGATGTAGAAATAATATACTGGAGACAAAATGTCGCCCTCGTTTTCCTCCATTCAATTATAATGCCCCAAATTAAAATCAAAATCATATAAAGTGCAATACTCTTGACTGTTCTCTTGAGACGAATTATTATTTTCTGACTATACTAGTGATCCAAAAATTTTGAAACTGTGAATATTGATCAAGGATGGATGTAGAATTAACATATTACAAACAAAATGACGTCTTTGTTTTGCTTCGTACAATTATAGTGTTCCAAATTAAAGTCAAAATTATATTAGATGCAATACTCCTGACTGTTCTCTTGAGACGAATTATTAATTCCTGACTAAACCAGCAATTCAAATAATTTGAAATTGTGACTGTTGATTGAGAAAGGATATTAAAATGCTATACTAGGGACAGAATCTCGTTGTTGTTTTTCTTTACGCAATTATAGTGTTCCAAATTTTAAATCGCTGTTCTGCTGAGACGAATTATTTATTCTTGACGAAACTAGCGACTCAAAAAATTTGAAAATGTAGTTTTTTATTAAGGAATAATGTAGAAGTATTATATCGAGGACAGAATGCTGCTTTTTTTATTCTGAACACAATTATAGTGTTCCAAAGGCAAATTCATATTAGATGCAATAATACGTTCTGTTCTCTTGAGACGAATTATTGATTCCTGACTAAACATGCGGACCAAAACAAAAAAAAATGGACATATTTTTTCATTAGTGAAAAAGTAAATTCTACTTTTGCACACCTAATTTAATACAAATCAGTTTAGTAATGCTACAAGGATAGAAACAAACAGGTATTTAACAAAAAAGAAATATGAATTTGTACACAAAATTACTTATTTTTGAATATAAAAATTAATTGTTGACAGTTCTTTATTTATCAAACAACAATTGCGCATACTTTTGGTTACAATACCCAGGTGATTGCAAATTAATTGGAGTTTGTACTTTTCTCCTACATTTTACTGAATAAAACAATAATTATTGTTGATCTATTATTTTTTGACATTTGGCGGAAAAATATTGTTTGCATTTCGTGTGTGAAGTGATTGTATTTTGTTGCGCTTTCGAATGAATTTGTTACCTCGACCTTATGGTCTCGGTTAAAATTGACATTCTCACGCGCAACAAAAAAAACAAACACTTAATACAAAAATAACTAATTTCTGACAAAACCAGGGATTCAAAAAATTTTAAATTGTGGCTGTTGATTGAGGAAAAGGTTGGAAATAATAAATTGAAGACAGAATGGCGTCCTTGTTTCACTTCACACAATTATAGTGTTCCAAATTAAGTCAAAATTATATTAGATGCAATACTCCTAACCGTTCTCTTGAGACAAATTATTAATTTTTGTCTTAATTAGCAATCCAAAAAAATTTAAATTGTGAGTGTTGATTGAAGGAAGATGTAGAAATAATATACTAAAGACAAAATATCGTCCTCGTTTTTCTTCACGCAATTATAGTGTTCCAAATTTAAAATCGCTGTTCTGCTGAGACGAATTTTTTATTCTTGACTAAACTGGGGACTTAAAAAATTTGAAACTGTATTTTTTCTATCAAGGAATAATGTAGAAATATTTTATCATGGACAGAATACCATTTTTATGATCCTGAACACAATTATAGTGTCCCAAAATCAAAATCACATTAGATGCAATGCTATCTGTTCTCTTGAGACAAATTTTTGATTTCTGACTGAACCTGCAATCCAAAAAAAATTTAATTGGGAATATTGACTGAAGAAGGATGTAAAATTACTCTGCTGGGAAAAAAAATTGGGTCCTTGTTTTACTCAACACAATTATAGTGTTCCAAAGTCAAAATCACAATAGATGCAATACTCCTATTAGTTCTCTTGAGAAGAATTATTTATTACTGACTGAACCAGTGGTCCAACAAATTTTGAGCTGTGATTATTGATTGAGGAAAGATGTAAAAATAATAAACTGAAGACAGAATGGTGTCCTTATTTTTCTTCACACAATTATAGTATTCCAAATTAAACTCAAAATTATATTAGATGCAATACTCCAAATTGATCTCTTGAGACGAATTATTAATTCCTGACTAAACCAGGCATTCAAAAAATTTTAAACAGTTAATGTTGATCAAGAAAGGATGTGAAAATAGTATGTTGCAGGCAGAATGTCATCTTTTTCATTCTTCACACAATTGAAGTGTTCCAATTGGATGCAATATCCTATATGTTCTCTTGGGACAAATTATTAACCCCTAACTAAACCAGTGATTCAACAAATTTGGAACTGTAATTGTTGATTGAGAAAGGATATAGGAATGATATACTGAAGACAGAATGAAGTCCTTTGAAAAATTATAGCGTTTCAAAGTCAAAATCACATTAGATGCAATATTCCTAACTGTTCTCTTTAGACGAATTATTAATTTCTAAATAAACCAGCAGTTCAAAAAATTTGAAACTGTGAGTGTTGATCAAGAATGGATGTAGAAATAATATACTTTAGACAGAATAACGTCTTTGTTTTCCCTACACAATTATAGTGTTCAAAACTAGAAAACACAAAGACATAATAATCATTACTGTCCTCCTGATATAAATTAGCAATTCCTGACTAAACCAGCAGTTCAAAAAATTTAAAATTGTGACTGTTGATTGAGAAAGGATATTGGAATAATAAACTGAAGACAGAATCTCGTTTTTGTTTTTCTTTACGCAATTATAGTGTTCCAAATTTAAAATCGCTGTTTTGCTGAGACAAATTATTTATTCTTGAATAAACTAGCGACTCAAAAAATTAGAAAATGTAGTTTTTTATTAAGAAATAATGTAGAAATACTATATCGAGGGCAGAATGCTGTTTTTGTTCCTCTGAACACAATTATAGTGTTTCAAAGTCAAAATCACATTAGATGCAATTCTCCTATCTGTTCTCAGGAGACAAATTATTAATTCCTGACTATATCAGCTGTCCAAAAATTTTGAAACTGTGAATATTGATCAAAGATAGATGTAGAAATAATTATTACAAACAAAATGATGTCTTTGTTCTGCTTCACACAATTATAGTGTTCCAAATTAAAGTCAAAATCATATTAGATGCAATACTTCTGACTGTTCTCTTGAAATAAATTATTAATTTCTGACTAAACCAGCAATTCAAAAAATTTGAAATTGTGGCTTTTGATTACGAAAGGATATTAAAATGATATACTAAAGACAGAATCTCGTTGTTGTTTTTCTTTACGCAATTATAGTGTTCCAAATTTAAAATTGCTGTTGTGCTGAAACGAATTATTTATTCTTGACTAAACTGATGACTAAAAAAATTTGAAACTGTAGTTTTTCATTAAGGAAAAATGTAACAATATTATATCGAGGACAGAATGCCGTTTTTTTCATCCTGAACACAATTATAGTGTTCCAAAATCAAAATTATATTAGATGCAATACTGCTATCTGTTCTCTTGAGACGAATTATTAATTTCTGACTAAACCTGCGATCCAAAAAAAATTGAATTGCGAATGTTGACTGAAGAAGGATGTAGGATTACTCTGCTGGATAAAGAATAGGTTCCTCGTTTTTCTCAACACAATTGTAGTGTTCCAAAGTCAAAATCACAATAAATGCAATACACCTATCTGTTCTCTTGAGACGAATTATTTATTCCTAACTAAATCAGCGATTCGAAAAATTTTAAATTGTAACTGTTGATTGAGGAAAGATGTAAAAATAATAAACCGGAGACAGAATGGCGTCTTTGTTTCTCTTGACACAATTATAGTGTTCCAAATTGAAGTCAAAATTAATTATGTTAGATGAAATACTCTTATTTGTTCTGTTGAGACGAATGATTGATTCCTGACTTATCCAGCGATTCAAAAAATTTTAAATTGTAAGTGTTGATCAAGAAAAGGTGTGAAAATAATATGTTGAAGACAGAATGATTTTTTTTCTATTCTTCACACAATTAAAGTGTTCCAATTGGATGCAATATCCTATATGTTCTGTTGGGACAAATTATTAACCCTTAATTAAACCAGCGATTCAAAAAATTTGGAGCTGTAATTATTGATTGAAGAAGGATGTAGGAATAATATACTGAAGACAGAATGCAGTCCGTCACAAAATTATAGCGTTCCAAAGTCAAAATCACATTAGATGCAATATTCTCATCTGCTCTATTTGGACGAATGATTAATTTCTGAATAAACCAGCAATTCAAAAAATTTGAAACTGTGAGTGTTGATTAAGGAAGGATGTAGAAATAATATACTCAAGACAGAATGACGTCATCGTTTTCCCTACACAATTATAGTGTTCAAAACTGTCCTCCTGATATAAATTATTAATTTCTGACTAAATCAACAGTTAAAAAAATTTTAAACTGTGAGGGCTGATTGAGGGAGAATTCAGAAATAATATACTGAAACACAATAAATTGGAGTTCACAATAAATCAATGATCCTGTCATTTCTTTGAAAATGAAAGGAACAATTAAAAACTGTAAGTATAAAACTGTTTTTGGGAATAATTTGCGGTGAAAATAATCTCATTATCACTTCATATCTCAGCTCCCACATTTTCACGTAATTCGGGTAGATACTATTTCCAAAATGCTTGACTTAGTACCTAATTTCAGTGATTAATTAACACTTGTTACATGAATAAATTAAGTTATAAGATAATTCTCACAAAGCAAGAGATTAACAGACGCAAATAATTTGCTTAAATCGCTAACACACGAAATGAGCGCTATCCTTGTTGGTGCTGTTTACAGATTTATGTTTATTGACACTTTTTTGCACAACCAAGTGGAAATTTCAAGCATCCACCCTTTTATAACATCCTGTAGATGATATATAGAATTAGTAATCCGATGAAGGGTGGATTCAACAAAAAATATTACGTGCAAGGTAATGGGGTTGTGTGTCAGAAGAATTAAAAGGATTATAAGTGGCCAGTACATCAAAATATTGTAAACTTTTTTCGTATTATACATACGTTTCTTATTTATCAATTTATAAATACATTACGTGATTATTTGAAATTTGAAACTTGGGGTACCAATTTTTGTAATTGTTTGTAAAAGGTCGTAAAATCGTTTGAAATTTAAAAAAAAAATCGTTATTCAGTCAAAAACTGCTTTGAAATTTTTGAAAAAAAATTGTTATATTGACAATACTTATATATGGTTTGAATTTCAGAAATTAATATTGATAATAGCCGGAAATACAGCCAGTTAAACATGAACAAAGTATTCGAAAGGAAATTTGACTTCACCGCCATTTTGGATCGCCATTTTGTGCCGCCATTTTCAAAAGTACAATAAAAAAGACTGACGATAATGTGTTAATAACAACCCCTTGGTAAATCCCTTCAAGGATAATAATTTGTGAACATTTCGTGCAATAATTTGCAACTCACAATAGGCAAGTTTAAAATTAATAGCATTTATCACAAACACGAAAGGATCATCTCAATTAAGACTCGTTAACCATAAAACATAAATTTAATCCCAAACTTTAACACCCAACAATATTTATTACGGAATCCATAAATTCTTATAACTACCGCGGCAATTGTGACGAAAACAAGTTAATTCATACAATAATGAATTGTTTTAATTAGAAACAATCTACCATCTTGGTTGACACCTCCACAGTGACCGGTAAAACGAAGCGGTAGGACTAACCGGTATAAACGACAAAGTCGCACGAACTAGAAAAAAGTGTAAACAGAGATTTCTATCCTTAACTAATTAGTAGCACGGCATAAGAAATTGTGGATGTGATAAATTCATTATTTACTTTTTAAGGGTGATAAATAATAAATATCACAATCAATTTGAATTCACTTTTCCTGCAATCCTTATCGCGATTAAATACGCCGAAATGGAGAGTAAGAATTAAGATGAAGGTCCTTTCCTGCGATAAAGGAGTTTTAAGATATCGCGAAGTCTTTCCACCCCACCCCTTTTGCCGCGTGTTCCAAAGGATCGACTGGGACAAAGCGAAGGATTAGGGGATTCGCAATCTTTAAGTATAAGGGGTGATCACCCTTAAACGCGCTCCAAAAAATACATCTTCGTTTGTCACTTTAAATTATTAAGCTTTTCTTCAATTATTTTAAGTGTTTAATGAATTAATTACAGACCCAGGCAGCGTTTCTCAAACTTTTACCGTAGCACATTACAACAATCATTTAAAACAAAGTAGGCTTGCTAAGCAAGTAACAAACAAACAAACAATAAACAATGAAATAAAATGGCCACCATTTGCAGCTACTATTCTAGCCACCAGTTCTAATTCGGTGTTTACTGATGTCTCATCTGATCCCAGAAAAAAATCTAGAAGATATATTATTTCTGCATCCTTTTTCAGTCAACACTCACAATTTAAAATTTTTTGAATGCCTGATTTAGTCTGGAATTGATAATTCGTCTGAAGAGAACAAATAATAATTTTGACGTTAATTTGGAACACTATAATTGTGTGAAGTAAAACAAAGGCGCTTTCTGTCTTCAATTTATTACTTCCACATCTTTCCTCGATCAACAGCCACAATTTAAAATTTTTTGAATCACTGGTTTAGACAGGAATAAATAATTCGTCTCAGGAGAACAGATAGGAGTATTGCATCTATTGGGATCTTGACTTTGGGACACTATAATTGTAATCAGGGACACAAAAACGGCATTTTGTCCTCTGTATAATATTTTTACATCCTTCCTTAATCAACACTCACAATTTGAATATTTTTGAACTGCTGATTTAGTCAGGAGGACAGAAATGATTATTATGTCATTGTGTTTTCTAGTTTTGAACACTATAATTGTGTAGGGAAAACGATGACGTCATTCTGTCTTGAGTATATTATTTCCACAGCCTTTCTTGATCAACACTCATGGTTTCAAATTTTTTTAACTGCTGGTTTTCTCAGGAATTGATAATTCGTCTAAAAAGAACACATAGGAAAATTGCATCTCTAATGTGATTTTGACTGGAACGCTATAATTTTGTGACGGACTTCATTCTGCCTTCAGTATATTATTGCTACATCCTTTCTCAATCAACAATTACAGTTCCAAATTTTTTGAATCACTGGTTTAGTTAAGGGTTAATAATTTGTTCCAAAAGAACATATAGAATATTGCATCCAATTGGAACACTTTAATTGTGTGAAGAATAAAAAAGACGTCATTCTATCTTCAATATATTATTTTCACATTCTTTCTTGATCAACACTCACAATTTGAAATTTTTTGAATCGCTGGATTAGTCAGGAACTTATCAATCGTCTCAAGGGAACAGTTAGAAATATTGCATTTAATATAATTTTAACTTTAATTTGGAACACTATAATTGTGTAAAGTAAAACAAATACATCATTCTGTCTTCAGTTACTTATTTCTACATCTTTCCTCAATCAACAGTCGCAATTTGAAATTTTTTGAATCGCTGGTTAGTCAGGAATAATTAATTCGTCTCAAGAGAACAGATAGGAGTATTGCATCTATTGTAATTTTGACTTTGGAACACTATAATTGTGTTCAGGATAAAAAAAACTGCATTCGGTCCTCGTTATAATATTTTTGCATTATTCCTCATGAAAAACTACAGTTTCAAATTTTCTGAACCACTGGCTCATTCAGGAATTAATAAAATTCGTCTAAAGAGAACAGATAGGAATATTGCTTTCAACGTGATTATGATTTTGGAACACTATAATTTTGTGAAGAAAAACTACGACTTCATTCTGTCTTCAGTATATTTTTTCTACATCCTTCTTCAATCAACAGTCACAATTTCAAATTTTTTGAATCGCTGGTTTAATCAGGAATTTATAATTCGTCTCAAGAGAGCATTAAGTAATATTGCCCTTAATATAGTTTTGACTTTAATTTGGAACACTATAATTGTGTGAAGTAAAACAAGGAGGTCATTCTGACTTCAGTTTATTATTCCCACATCTTTTCTCAGTCAACAGTTACAATTTGAAATTTTTTGAATCGCTGGTTTAGTCAGGAATAAATAATTCGTCTCAAGAGAACAGATAGGAGTATTGCATTTATTGTGGTTTTGACTTTGGAACACTATAATTGTGTTGAGTAAAACGAGGACCTAATTTTTTTCCCTAGTACAGTAATCCTACATCCTTCTTCAGTCAACAATATCAATTAAACTTTTTTTGAATCGCAGGTTTAGTCAATAATAAATAATTCGTCTCAAGAGGCTAGTTAGGAATATTGCATTTAATATAGTTTTGACTTTAATTTGGAACACTATAATTGTGTGAAGTAAAACAAGGACGCCATTCTGACTTCAGTTTATTATTCCCACATCATTCCTCAGCCAACAGTCACAATCTGGAATTTTTTGAATCGCTGGTTTAGTCAGGAATTTATAATTCGTCTCAAGAGAGCATTTAGGAATATTGCCTTTAATATAGTTTTGACTTTAATTTGGAACACTATAATTGTGTGAAGTAAAACAAGGACACCATTCTGACTCAAGTTTATTATTTCCACATCTTTTCTCAGTCAACAGTAACAATTTGAAATTTTTTGAATCGCTGGTTTAGTCAGGAATAAATAATTCGTCTCAAGAGAACAGATAGGAGTATTGCATCTATTGTGGTTTTGACTTTGGAACACTATATTTGTATTGAGTAAAACGAGGACCCAATTTTTTTCCCTAGTACAGTAATCCTACATCCTTCTTCAGTCAACATTCCCAATTCAATTTCTTTTGAATCGCAGGTTTAGTCAATAATAAATAATTCGTCTCAAGAGGACAGTTAGGAATATTGCATTTAATATAGTTTTGACTTTAATTTGGAACACTATAATTGTGTGAAGTAGAACAAGAACGCCATTATGTCTTTAGTTTATTACTAGCGCTTGGCCTGCTACGCAGGCCTAAGCCCTAGGCTTCGCAGCTCGATATGTGAACCGCCTCCGGCAAAAATTCTGTCTCTATAAGATAAATTCCAATTACATTTTTAGCCCACAAAACCCTCGTGCTTCGTATTATATTTGTGCATTGTTCCCTACTCGTGATTTCACTGTTTTTTATTGACAATTCTCAATATCATTCCATGTATTCATCAATCGGATTAATTGATTCCAGCTCTTCTACGAATTACAAAGTCTAAATTCAAAACTTCACAGCGAGATAACATGTCTGTGCCATGTTTCGCATATTCTCAGACATTGCTTCACTGTTTTCGAATACAAATTAGAGTATTAGTTAATACAACTCATGTGATCCTTCTGTTTTATTTTGACGACATACTTACATCCTTACAATTTGCTTCGCTCGTCAATTTGTATGTAATCACAATCTTTCTGTCTCCTTTGCAACTCTCACTATTATTTTGAATAGATATGGTGGATAATGCTGACTGAAATGATGCATGTACATCGAATATACAAAAAAAAAGTTACTCCAGGTGGAACCGAGAATATCGAATGGAAAAGTGAAATAGAATTTCAGTTGAAATTTTGTGTTTTCATCACTTACACCCATTATCCTAAATATTTCTCTCAGGAGAATCATTCAGTTGATTCCTCCCATGAATTAGCGTATCTGATTTCTGAGCTCAATTGCGAGATTGAAAGACCGACTATTTTCTCCGTAGTAACATTGATCCTCATGGATTTCCTTCTAAATCACTGCTTTGAGTCTTAATTACTTAGCTCCAATAGTACTCTCGGAGAAACATGCATGTTCCACGTTCCTATAGTAATAATTTTGGAGCTCGTGCACTCTGCTATACTTTTGCTTTCCAAAAACATGTTTCTTATTCATTCAGGCACTATTCACAAGCCCACGCTACATGTTTTGACTCCTTGTATAGAGCTACAATATTCAATTTTCTCTGGAATTGTGATTTAACTTGTACTGAAATCAATTCAACATTATTCATTAAATCAATATTAGTTGTTCAAAGTGCCTATTCAATAGAATACAATATCAAGGAATTGATCAAAATAATGAAATTGATGAATGTAGCAATGAAAATGTTGACAGCTGTTGTATCATCTGACTACTCGTCATCCGATTCCTTAATATCCAACAAAAAACTCATGTTCTTCACAATACAATATATTTCAATTACAGATATTATGAAAAACACTAAAAGAAAAATGATATCTGACTCTTACAAAATATCTCTTAAGCACGCGCCTGCGCACGCGCACGCGAGCGTCAACGTCACACCTAACAATGTTACCAACTGTTGGAATAGATGTCTGTGTTGATTGTTCCAATGACATTCATTAAAATCAGCTGATTACAACAGTACATTTTTACTTGCAGCAACCCGTATCATCTATCAACATTTTCCGCGAAGACCCTTTCTTGAATAACTACGTTTATTCTGAGAATAAAGTATTGAATCTATCCATATCATGTGTCTCCTACACTTCTTGAGAAATTGATTTTTTTCAATCCCCTATATGATTTCTCTCAACTATTACAATATTTTTCAATAACTGATATTATGAACAAACACTAAATGAAAAATAATATCTGATTCTCACAAAATATCTCTTTCCACTCTTTCTTATGCACGCGCCTGCGCACGCGTATCCGAGAGTCTACGTCACACATAACAATGTTACCAACTGTTGGAATAGACGTCTGTGTTGATTGTTTCAATGACATTCATTAAAATCAGCTGATTACAACAGTAAAATTTCACTTGCAGCAACCCGTATCATCTATCAACATTTTCCGCGAAAACCCTTTCTTGAATACGTATAATCTGAGAATAAAGCACTGAATCTATCCATATCATGTGTCTCCTACATTTCTTGAGAAATTAATTTTTTCCAATCCCATATATGATTTTTCTCATCGATATTACCGATTATTATTAATGGGAAGTTCTAACCAATAATTCTCATTTCGTTTTATCTTCGTTCACGTCATCTACCATTTTATCGTATTTGTAGTCTTTGAATACAAAGATATATTCTGTTGACGTTCAATAAAATTGTACAATTTGAGGCAAAGAATATCCAAAAAGCCATGAATCTCGTTAATATTTAACAATTTGTATGTAAGTAGATGAATTAATTTGGTTCTGAAATCTTGTTCGTATATGTCTATTCTTACAAGGGTCTTATCCATGGGTTATTGAAATTTAGTCCTAAAATGTACCACTAATAGCAGTGATGCACGTTTCAACTTTCAGTTTAAGATCTCATGGTACTTGCAATATATTTGTCTATGTCTGATTTACTCATTTGAAACATAAAGAGAGCAAAAATGTTTGAATTGAATAATTCGTACAACGCTATTATTGAAGAGAATCATTTGAAAAAAGCATTATTCAGGTACTTATCTTCTGTAGTCCATATAGGCTATGTTTGTTGTGTACAACCTGTGTACAACCTGTGTACAATAATGAACTCATGATTCCAACAATCTAGTCTCTAGTGCATACATCAGAATGGCCTATACTACGTATTGAAACATTAACTCATGAAATGAATCAACATTAGAGCCTAGACTATTAGATGTCAAAAACTACAGATCAAAGTTTTAGAACTGAGATTTGCTACTCGCCCCAATGCACTTGTCATCAAGATAATATTTCATATCCAATTTTGTATACCAATTGAATAGGAACATCCACACTAAATAAGAAATTAGTGACTTTTGATATTGTAATAAAATGATATATATTATACAAAATATTTACGTACAGTTTATTTCAGTAATATGTTATAATTTTCATTTTTCAAAATAAATGATGACAATCGATATTTTCATCATCGTTCTCACCCAAGCTTAGTGTGTTTCATCAGCTCAATGCCGCTTCTAGTAGAAATACTCTCTACATAACCTCAAATACGAAGTTATTTAAGTTCATTGAGTGATGTATGATTTATATCTTTCAACAAGTACAAAATATTGATTGATGGCTCCATTATCGTAATATTATAATCAGTTGATTATTGCTTGTTTCATTGTTGACTCAAGCAAAATGTTCGATTGGCTGGGTTTATCAAGTCTTCAACTCAAATTTATTTAACTGAAAGAGATGTGAGAATAGCATAAACTAAACTATTAATCAACAATATTGAATATCTAAATAAATACTCGTGTATTGTTGAATATTTACCATATGTGCCAGCTAAACTATACTTGACATGTTTCAAACTTCAATTCAATCTTCAGTACTTATTTCATCCATAACAGAGAAACATCATGAATCAAAATATCTCTTGATTATAAGAATCGATTTCTTCATAACAATTATATGTTGTAATCATTCTATAACTTAGCCAACAACTAATCCATTTTGCGATCAGGCATATTCTGCGTTAAAAATGCATGAATATCGTGACATATTACTTTATTTCAAAAAATGTTTGAGCATAGCCTAAAAAATATTACATAAAATTGTCATCATGTTAATATTATTTAATTAAACTACTTACTTTCTATTTATTGGATGTGCACGTTGTTGAAAACTGGAATTGGAATTTTGCGTGAAAGCGAGTACGCATGTACATTCTTTGCTTGGAAAATAAGTTGGCAATACTGAATTTATTGAAATGTCAGAAAAATTGTAATTTTAATATTTAAGCATAATATTAGCTCAAAATGTATCACAAGTGATTTGCTCATGTTTGTTATAAATGTGTTAATACATAAATTTGTGAAAATTTTTCTCATCATGCAATATTCAATGAAATAATATTGAAACCTGAACGTCAAAGCTGACAGATATCATCGATGTTCAACAATTATTTGTACATGGCTACTATTTTTACGTGAAAGCGAGTACGCATGTACATTCTTCGCTTGTGAAATAAGTTGGCAATACTGAATTTATCGAAATGTCAAAAAAATAAGAATTTTAATATTTAAGCATAATATTAGCTCAAAATGTATCACAAGTGATTTGCTCATGTTTGTAATAAATGTATTAATACATAAATTTGTGGAAATCATTCTCATTTTGCAATATTCAATGAAATAATATTGAAACCTAAACGTCAAAGCTGACAGATGTCATCGATGTTCAACAATTATTTGTACATGCCTACTATGTCCAGGAGGAATTTTTGACGGTTTTTGATTTTTCACACGAAACCTATAGGACTGAAAAAATTGAGACCCCCAAAAGGCACTGCTTGACAAGAATATCAAATTTATAAAAAAAAATCATGTTAATCAGAGTTCTCGTTTAGGCTGTAGCCGTGGCTAACTGAAAGTGTATCTTATGCCTTTTAGTATATAAGATTTCTACATCTTTCCTCAATCAACAGTCACAATTTAAAATTTTTTGAATCGCTGGTTTAGTCAGGAATAAATAATTCGTCTCAAGAGAACAGAAAGGAGTATTGCATCTATTGTGAATTTGACTTTGGAACATTATAATTGTGTTTAGAAAAACGAGGACCCAATTTTTTTTCCAGAAGAGTAATCTTACATCCTTCTTCAGTCAACATTCACCATTAAATTTTTTTTGAATCGCTTGTTTAGTCAGGAATAAATAATTCGTCTCAAGAGAACAGATAGGAGTATTGCATCTATTGTGATTTTGACTTTGGAACACTATAATTGTGTTGAGTGAAACAAGGACCCATTTTTTTTCCCAGCCAAGTAATCTTACATCCTTCTTTAGTCAATATTCCTAATTAATTTTTTTTTTTAGATCGCAGATTCAGTCAGAAGTCAAAATTTGTCTCAAGAGAACAGATAGCATTGCATCTAATGTGATTTTGATTTTGGAACACTATAATTGTGTTCAGGATCATAAAAACGGCATTCTGTCCTCGATATGATATATCTACATTATTCTTTTATAAAAAACTACAGTTTCAAATTTTTTGAGTCGCTAGTTTAGTCAAAAATAAATAATTCATCTCAGCAGAGCAGCGATATTAAATTTGGAACACTATAATTGTATAAAGAAGAACAAAAACGAGATTCTGTCTCCAGTATATCATTTTAATATCCTTTCTCAATCAACAGTCACAATTTCGAATTTTTTGAACTACTGGTTTAGTCAGGAATTAATAATTCGGCTCAAGAGAACAGTCAGGAGTATTGCATCTAATATGATTTTTACTTTAATTTGGAACACTATAATTGTGTGAAATAAAACAAGGACGCCATTCTGACTTCAATTTATTATTTCCACATCTTTCCCCAATCAACACTCACAATTTAAAATTTTTTGAATCGCTGGTTTAGTAAGAAATAAATAATTCTTCTCAAGGGAACAGATAGGAGGATTGCATCTATTGTGATTTTGATTTTAGAACACTATAATTGTGTTGAGTTAAACGAGGACCCAATTTTTTTCCCAGCAGAGTAATCTTACATCCTTCTTCAGTCAATATTCCTAATTAATTTTTTTTTGGATCGCAGGTTCAGTCAGAAATCAAAAATGTGTCTCAAGAGATCCGATAGCAGTATTGCATCTAATGTGACTTTGACTTTGGAACACTATAATTGTGCTCAGGATAATAGAATTGGCATTCTGTCCTTGATATAATATTTCTACATTATACCTTTATAAAAAACTACAGTTTCAAATTTTTTGAGTCGCTAGTTCAGTCAAGAATGAATAATTAGTCTCAGCAGAGCAGATTTCAAATTTGGAACACTATAATTGTGTAAAGAAAGATAAAAACAAGATTCTGTCTTCGGTATATTATTTTAATATCATTTCTTAACCAACAGTGACAATTTCAAATTTTTTGAACTGCTGGTTTAGTCAGGAATTAATAATTCGACTCAAGAGAACAATCAGGACTATTGCATCTAACATAATTTTGACTTTAATTTGAAACACTATAATTGTGTGAAGCAAAACAACGACGTCATTTTGTTTGTAATATGTTATTTATACATCTATCATTGATCAATGTTCACGGTTTTAAAATTTTTGGACCGCTGGTATAGTCAAGAAATAATAATTCGTCTCAATAGAACAGTAAAGAGTATTGCATTTAATATGATTTTGATTTTAATTTGGGGCATTATAATTATATGGGGGAAAACGAAGTCGACATTTTGTCTTCAGTATATTATTTCTACATGCTCCCTTGATCAACAAATACAATTCAATTTTTTTTGGATAGCTGGTTTAATCAAAAATTAATAATTTGTCTCAAGAGAACTAATGGGAGTATTGCATCCAATATGAAGTTAGATTTGGAACACTATAATTGTGTGTTGAAAACTGTCGTGTATTATTTTTACATCCTTTCCTAATTAATAATTACAGTTTCAAATTTTTTGAATGACTTATTTAGTCAAAAATAAATAATATGTCTCAGCAAAACAGGACCTCCTCTTCCAATCCACTTATTCGGATATTCTCTATTTAGTAGTGCTATGACTTGTCGGGCTGTATGAGCTGGTGCTCCATCATGTTGAAGCTCTGGCAGAATTTTATTTACGAAATTAAAATATTTCCACCATTTATTATTATTCGTCTTTTGTTTCATTGTTTAATGACGGCAAGCCTATTTTGTTTTAAATGATTGTTGCAGTGTGTTAAAATTTGAATAAAACTTTTTCAATATTTAACAAATACTTCAGGAGATGCTAAACCATTCTCCCTGAAGTTGTTTCTATTTCTCACCCTCCAGTCGTGTTGGAGCTAAGTTAAATACGAACGAGTTATCTGAGACAAATATAATGTTTTGAACAAATGAATTACGACATTAAAGTGCGTCACGGCCTGCTATTCATGAGATGAGTTTAATAAAGAGCGGAGAACAATGTGACCCAATCCAGTTTCGCTCTTAAACGTCATTCAGAGTGATAGCGTTGGCTGGTTGGTTGTATTTCGTTAAAATAGACCAGGAAATTATGCTTTAATAAGATTGCTGTGGCCATCACAGTGTCTCTTTAAGCAGTTTCATTACTAGTTATTTATTGCATATTTCAAAGTGACAGCTGTCGTTTTCAAAGTGACAGATGGTACTCATTTTACTGTCCTGCTTTGATTGATCCCAAACTTGACATAATCTGGTTCATTTGTAAAAAAACAATTAATGGGAATTTTTATATATACAGGGTGTTATTTGAGATGTTCGTTTATCGATATCTCGAGAACTGATGTGGTTAGAAATCTGAAACTTTGCATATGGGCCTTAATGGTAAAGCCGAGTTAATCTAAATTATTTTCAAAATGGCGGCACTTCCGGTTACACCGGAACTCCGCATCAACTTTCTTATTTTAAATGGAACACCCTATATTTTATTATATTTTTGAATTCTCCTCTATTTTTTAATGGGACTTTAATGAAGCAACTATGGCTTTATTTCAAACAGTTTCTGAAATAATTGTATTTTTAATTTTTTTTTGACAGATGCTTGCAGCTACTAAAAAACGAATATCTCGAATTCACGTCGTTGAAAAAATTTGATTTTTTGCATACGTGCTCACAATAAAATAAGGTTTTACATGATGTCCATGATTTCCATAAATATTATACAGAGTGTGTATAAAGTGGCATCAAAATTTGAGAACTAAAATGTTAAAAAACTCAAATTTCTTGAATGATAACCCCCATTTTTAATTACAGATTTGAATTCTACTATGAAAAACAAGACAAGTTTGTCATTAGAACCATGTATTTATTTTTGAAAGTTTCTGAGAAACTGACAAAATTAAAAAAATTTTAATCCTCAAATTTTGAAGCCACTTTATACACATCCTGTACAATATTTATGTAAATCTTTGACATCACGGAAAACCTTGTTTCATTGTGAGCACGTGTGCATAAAATCAAATTTTTTCAACGACTTGAATTCGAGATATTTGTTTTTTAGTAGCTGCATGCATCTGTCAAAAATATTTAAAAAATGCAATTATTTCAGAAACTGTCCAAAATAAAGCCATAGTTGCTTCAATAAAGTCCAATTAAAAAAAAGAGAAGAATTCAAAAATATAATAAAATATAGGGTGTTTCATTTAAAATAAGAAAGTTGATGTCGACTTCCGGTATAACCGGAAGTGTCACCATTTTTAAAATATTTCAGATTAATTTGGCTTTACCATTAAGGCCTATATGCAAAGTTTCAGATTTCCAACTATAATAGTTCTCAAGATATCGATACTTGAAGATTTTTTTAGCAGTGTACAGAATATTTACGACAAACGCAATTCACTGCTGTGAGTTTGTTGCCTAACGATTAGAATGACGCACAAAAAAATTATAATCGATATCTTCTGATATTTTCTTTGCTAATATAAAACCCAAATTAGTAATTTACTTTTAGGCTACAAATAAATCCAGATGATGAGGAGTGAGGTGTCTATTTTGTTTACCGCCTTTCGGGAGGCTGCTAGAATTATCTTGAGGTACTCCATAGTTTAATTAAAGAAATTCTTTTTGGTGTGTGACCCAATTTGAATATTGGAAATGCATTTTTATTAAAAGAGCGCTTCAATATTACGCAATAGAAAATCATGTTTTGCGTTATCTAAATTCGAATTTCTCGTCGCATCGGAATAAATTCACTCAAAAATCTTTATTCTACGAATTGATGCAATAAAATTTCCGATTACGGTGAGATGCATCTCCGAGGGAGGTATGGAGCTAGCAACCCAATCCCTCTTGGGTTGGGGAGGGTGAGGTTCTGTTACCATGCCGTGACGAGTCACCTGATCGCAGCGGCTGTGAAACGAGCGTCGTCTGTTACGTCACAGCGCGCGTAGGCGGACGCCTCCACTGGCGTCGTCAGTCGTCATTTATCGAGAACAGTCATCGATGCTGTGACGTCACTCAGATATGCTTTCTTTAGTTATCTCACTCTAGCAACACGTGTGATCAAAAGAATATTTTTAACATATCAAACGAGGATGCAACAAAAATTTTCCAGGAAACATTCCTTGAGAAATACACGGGATGCCTCATAAAAAAATTCATGCATGGGCTACGCAGTAAAATTAATTGTGATTCATCAGTTTTCAGTGAGTAAATATATTTTCCGGGACATGAAAATGCACCAAAAATACTGATTTTTCAAACCGCCATAACTTGGTTGAATTAAACAAAAAATAAAACATTTTGCGCCTTTTTTGTCATAACTTTTGATGAACTTTCGAGTTTTGGAGTTCAATAATATGGATCTGCCAAAAAAAACTATCAATTTCTGAGCAAAATTAGCCAAGTTATGACCAAAAAAGCGCAAGATGTATTTTTTTTTGTTTAATTCATAACTTTGCGCCAAATCGTCGCAGACACTCGATTTTTTGCGCAACTCAAAGAAAAATGAATGAATTTGATTTCCTAGGTCGTGAATTGAGTCCACGATTTTTTTTTGCACCCGGTACAAGTTGTCAAAGTTTGACATTTCTCGACATCGAGAACATTTTTTTTTCAGGTGTGTGGTGGGCAGTGCGACGAACTTAACATCGGATTTACTTACATATTCTGAAAGAGGAAGCCTTAAACTTTCTAAATCTCAAAGATTCATCCATTTTCGATCAAAATCAACCGAGTTATGGCGGTTTGAAAAATCGGTATTTTTGGTGCATTTTTCTACTGTCTGAATTTAGAGTAGAAATTAAGCCGAAGATGCAACTTACTGATATTTTTTGGCCTACAGGAATTTTGGACTATCGATCTTATTTCTACCGAATTTACAGCAAAAATTCTTTTTATATCTGAATTGAGGCCAGTTTGTCTGCTAGAGCCGAAGCCAGGGTCGATGTTCAGTTCTAGCCGTCACTTTCGGTCTGAACTGAAGATGCAACTAGACTAAAAATTATTATTTCATTCGCTCCGTTTGAATTACTCGGGCCGAATATGAAGCTGAAAGTATTTTATGCTTCGGTCAAGCATTGATACTTTTTTCAACCGAAGTCGGATGTGCGATCAAGAGTCAATTGATCAGCCGAATATTGTCTGCAATTATTACCTCTGGTCGAAGCCGAAGATGCAAATGACTGATATTTTTTTGGCCTTCGTGAATTGCTGGACTATCAATCTTACTTCTGCCGAGTTTACAAAAACATTTTTGTAGATGCCTGAGTTGAGGCCAGTTTGACAGTTGGAGCCGAAGCCATGGCCAATTTTCGGCAGCTTCAGTTTGAGCCGAATATGCAACTAGTCTATAAATTAATATTTTATTCTCTCAATTGAATAACTCTGGCCGAATGTGAAACTGAAAGTACTTTTATTTTGCTGCTGGCCGAAGACGGAGCTTCAAACAAGCAATGGTACTATTTTTAGCCAAAGTTGGATGTGCAACCAAAGGTCAATTTATCTGCCGGAGTTCGACTGTGATCATTTATCTTCGGCTGAGGCCGAATATGTAACTGATGTGACTTGCTGAATTTTCGATCTTATTTCTGCCGAATTTACAGCAAAAATTATTTTTAATGTCTTGAGGTTAGTTTGTCAGCTCAATCCGAAGCCATGCTTGAGCCAAAGATGTAACTAATTGGGTCGAATGTGAGGCTGGAACTATTTTTGTGTGGGTGGCCGAAGACGAAACTTCGAACGAGCATTGGAACTTTTTTTAGTTGAAGTCGAATGTGCGACCAAAGGTCAACTTATCAGCAGAATTAGTCTGTAGTTATAATCTTCAGCCGAAGCCGAAGATGCAAGTGACAAGAATTGCTGGATCATCGATCTTATTCCTGCCGAGTTTACAGCAAAAATTATTTTTAATGCTTTGAGATTAGTTTGTCAGCTGAAGCCGAAGCCAAGACCGATTTTCGAGTGCAGGTCACTGTCAGCTTGAGCCGAAGATGTAATTAATTGGGTCGAATGTGACGCTGAAAGTATTTTTTGTGTGGGTGGCGAAAGACGGAACTTCGAACGAGCATTGGAACTTTTTTTAGTTGAAGTTGGATCTGCGACCAAAGGTCAACTTATCAGTCAAAATTCGTCTGTAGTTATAACCTTCAGCCGGAGCCGAAGATACAAGTGACGTGAATCGCTGGATTATCGATCTTATTTCTGTTGAATTCACAGCCAAAATTATTTTTGATGTCTTGAGGTTAGTTTATCAGCTGAAGCCGAAGCCAGGACCAATTTTCAGGTGCAGGTCACCGTCAGCTTGAACTGAAGATGTGAATAATTTGGTCGAATGTGAAGCTGAAAGTATTTTTTGTTCGGCTGGCCGAAGAAAGTGCTTCGGACTAGCACTGGTACTATTTTCAGCCGAAGTCGGATGTGCGATCAAAGGTCGATTTATCAGCCGGAGTCCGTCTGTAGTTATTGCCTTCGGCCGAATCTGAAGATGCAACTGGACTATAGATCTTATTTCTGCCGAATTTACAGCAAAAATTCTTTTTATTGTCTGACTTGAGATCAATTTGTCAACTGGACCCGAAGCTAGGGTCGATTTTCGGCTCCAGCAGTCACCTTCAGCTTGAACCAAAGATGCAATAGTCTAGAAATTAATATTTCATCCGTTTATTTAAATTGCTTTGGTCGAATATTAAGCCCGAAGTATTTTTGTGATGGTGGTCGAAGATGGAGCACTGGTTCTTTTTCCAGCCGAATGTGGACAAAATAAAAATCTTGGCTAGTACAAGAATAAAAACAGAAAAATATTGCGAGTGGCCCTGAAGAAGAAAATACTTATCACTAGAGAGAGAGACACACTTAAATATGTGACGTTTATAGTTTTTGTATAAACAAATCAAAAAAGCGGCAAAAAATAATTCAATGCATGACCGAATGCTCGGCCACAGCCATCAGCTTTAGCCTAAGCCGAAGATGCAACTAGATTAGGAATAAATATTTCATTTGCTCACTTGAATTATTTTAGCAGGATGTGAAACCGCAATATTCTTTACGGCCAAATTTGGCCGAAGGTAGAGCTTCAGACGGACACTGATCCCTTTTTTAAGCCGAAGGTAGTTAAAGTCGTAACTTGAATAAAAAAAGAAAAATTCAATTAATTTCAAAAAAGCTTCGAGAAATGATTCAATTCTAGATCGACGTTCGGCCATTGCAGTCACCTTCGGTCTGAACCGCAGATGCGACTAGATAAGAGATAAATGTTTCATTTATTAACTTGAATTATTTAGCCGTATGTGGAACAAAACATTCTTTACGGCTTAAAGTGGCCGAAGGCAGTGCTTCCGACGAGTACTGATTCTTTTTTTAGCCGAAGGTAGTTAAACTTCTGATTTAAATGAAAAAGAAAAAATCTGATTAATTTCAAAAAAGCTGCGAGGAATAATTCAATTCAGGATCGATGTTCGGCCTTAGCAGTCACCTTCAGCTTGAGCCGAATATAAAACTGGACTAGAAGTATTGATATTTTATTTGCTCTTTTGAATTCTGAATGTGAATCTATAAATATTTTTTACGGCCAAAAGTAGCCGAAGGCAAAGCTTCAGACAGGCACTGATACTTTTTCAGCGGAAGGTAGTTAAGGTCGTAACTTAAATAATAGAAGAAAAAAACCAATTAATTTCAAGAATTGTCGATGTTCGGCCATAGCAATCACCTTCGGCTTGAGCCGAAGACGCAACTAGACTAGGAATTGATATTTCATTCGCTCACTTGCATTATTTTAGCTGATTGTGAAACTATAAATATTTTTTGCGACCATAAGTGGCCGAAGGCATAGCCTTAGACGGGCACTGATATTTTTGTAGCCGAAGGTAGTTAAAATCGTAGCTTAAATAAAAAAAGAAAAAATCCAACTAAATTCAAAAAAGCTGCGAGAAATAATTCAATTCAGGATCGACGTTGGACCATTGCAGTCACCTTCGGCCTAAGCCGAAGATGCAACTAGACTAGAAATTAATATTTCATTTGCTCACTTGAATTATTTCAGCCGAAAGTGAAACCATAAATATTTTTTAAAAGTGGCCGAAGGCAGAGCTTCAGACAGGCACAGGTACTTTTATTCACTACTACTGTCTTATTCGGCTTTTAGCCGCTATTTCTCGACGATTCCAGAAATTTCTAGTTGCCTACCAGAAATTTTTACTAGACGTCACCATGTTCATGACACATATCAGTTAATTGCGTTAGTTATCATGCAGTTTGCGTTCGCCACCCGTTTAACATCCTTGTTCAGATGAAAGTCTACTCTGTAGGGGCACTATTTGTTACAATACTCGATTGGGACGTGCAATTGTCTAAAGCCGGTCCTGTTTATTGGCAATTTGCTACTACTGTTAGATTAGTTTGACGGCCGAAACTATTACCGTCACCTTCGGCCAAAACGTGCAGCTTGATAAAAATAATGAAATTATTAATTAATATTTAGTATTTTTTTATCGTAATGACGTATTATTTATAGAGCTTGATAATCATAAAGTGGCGCCAAGACGAACGGGTCCGATTTTAGCCGATGTGCTACGATCGTAGCATGTAATGTCTCCTATCTTGTGGAGAGCGTCCATGACGGCGCGGAGAGATCGCAGGCGGTCATTTCAACTGCGCAACGCGTCGAGCCGTGCGACCGCGCCGTGCCGAGCTAGCGAGAACCGCCGCTCAGACTCGGCCTCGACTGTGCTGCCCAGTAACAGTTGCCATGTTGTGTGGGGCGTTAGTGAGATCTTGTTAGTCTCTCGCGTTCCCAACGTGTATAACATAAACAGTGATTTAGAAGTTTGAAATTACACGTGTACAATCTACAGATAGTCAGTTGTTGAAGTTTTAAGTGATCAATCGTGTGTTTATCAACAGCACGTGGATACAAGTGTCATGTGAAATAGTCTGACTGTGTGAGGTGAATGTTCTGTGCATGTGAACGAGGCTAAACATCGGCTGGACGCCATTTTAACATAACGCAACGCATCAGTTTGTTGTTGTGTGACTCTGTCTGGGATATTTTCATCTAGACCAAGTGTTGTGTGCTTCCTATGCACTTTTGTTGTTATTTTGCTTGTGTGCTTTTGACCCTGCTGCTGAGGCAGTGTGGTAGCTAGGCGGCCGAGTTCATTTCGAACAGTCTGCCAACAGAGGGGTGTGCGCAGTTTGCTATCCGTCTCGCTCAGTCACATGCAACATAGAGCTGTTTTATGGTTTCAATGAATGACAGTTTGAGTGACGATAACAACTAGACATTGTTTTCAAGTGTTGTGTACATTATTGATGAAACTGATAATATTGATGAGGCTGGGAGACGCTTTCGTTGTGCAGTGTTGTTCTGTTGTCTCTGTCTGACTCGAGTGAGCGGAAGCGAAGAACCGACAGCGGAGTCACTGTTTTTGTCTAATTCTGTGCAGTTGACAGAGACGAGACATTCCTTGTGTTTTATTATTATTGTGTTGATCATTTGTGATTTATTTAAAAAAGTGCAGTGAGAATATAACAAACGACTGCTGGCCATCTAATTTGTCACGTTGGTTTGTTTACTTTTATCATAAGTGCGTGTGTGTGAGTAACAGTGTGATCGTCTCTATGGAAAACGGTGGATATTCGTGAGTGATGTTTTTCTTTCATCCCAAGTGTTGAGTGTACTGTTGGTAAGAGCTGGAGCCAGCAGGGCAATTCGGGACCGGCCCGACGTTCGGCGCCGGGTCCATGGTGTTGTTATCCGCGTCGACTCTCGACACGTCGTTGGCCGGCGGCGGTCCCGGTCAAGCGAAAAGGCCTTCGCAGCTCGCCGACCCCGCGAACCAGGCACAGGGCTCTATGGCTTGGCACAAGCACGATCATCTAGTTCTCATGGACAAATCCAAACCTAAACGTAAGTTATTTTATTGCTTTTTCTCCCGCGCTTCCAAACACTTGACACGCGGCATTTGTTTTCAAACATTCGAACGTGTGTTTTGTCAAATGTTCCGTGCTAACATGCCGGAAATAATAATACCATTCCGAAATATTTGTTTTTGCATCAGCGACTCTATTGCTTTCCAAAACTTTTATAGTGGAAATAAATATAATTTTCACAATCAATTTTCTTATAGCTAATCATTTTAAATTTAAATTTGTTTGCTAGTAAATTCAAAATTACTTGAGGTTATGTTATCTGTCATTTGTTGATTAAAATTAATTTTAATCGTTTACTGTAAAACAATTATTGAAATTTGAACACATATTTATAATTTTTAACTATTTTTACACAATATTGTAGAACAGATCTGTAAAATTACGTGAATATTTTGTATTATATACAAATTATAACACGATACTTCTGCTGACACAGAGTTCAAATAATTAAAAAAATGCGATTATTTTTGTAAAATTCAGTTAAATCGACTACAAAAGATTTTTCTTAATATTTCCGTTGAAAATACTTGAAACGCAGTTGAGTACGTTGCCATGGAAACGCTGGTTAGTTGTCAGTGACAGTTTGTAAGCGGAAAGGTATCACACTATCAAGTTCACATTGACGTCAGCATTCGTTTGGTTGCAAAAATTCCACGTAGACTTGTGACGTACTTCAACAAAGTAAATATGCTGCCTTCAAAAGTGCAATTCTTACAGCAGATAGTATTTTTGTGGAATATCTTCACGGCCTCAACTAATCAGTTTTTATTAGCTTTCTTCTCATCGGTAAATGTCAACAAATTTTATTGTTTCTTCCATGAAATAAACAAAAAGATTCTATAAATTGTTTTTTACATTTGCGTCATTATGTGGTAGGTTTCCGCAAATTCCATTCACCTGGTGCATGCATAATATTTATCTTAAATGAAGGATAATGGAAAAATATTTTAACTAGCATTGAACAATTTTTTATTCGTTTCTAAGTTATGAATTTATTTATAATAATTTATTAAAAAAATTGTTCATTATTACTGCAATATTAAATTTAAGAATGCTTGGTTCATATTGCCGCCTGAATGATGTACTTACGTAATATTTTTTCGATCCTAAATTTGGTGCAATTGCCTCCAAAACTACAGATTTTAGAAAATTAGTAACGGGTGGTCATGTACTGGCCTTAATTGATCATAAAACAAAAATGTAATTTATTCTGATACCAACATCGAAAACCGCACGTTAATATCTTGTGTAACTCGCGAGATATTGAGATGAATAGTTTCTACCCTAAAATGGGTATTAATTCAAAATTTGAGGTACGAAATTCAATTACTGACATATTGCTCATTCTGTGTAGCAATTTTCATATTTCAATTATGCATAATTCAGCAGTAATTACATGTTGAATTTCATTCAATTTTTGTACCCAAAACTGGGTGTATGAATAAAACAATCAAGCAGTTTTGATAAACCCACCCAACAATAGCTTTCATTTGGTACCAGTTTCGAGTCTGTAACGACACCTAGGCAGCTGAAGTGATCAATAAATAAATGATTTAATGTTCAAAAATATCACACCCAGTTTTGGGTGAAAATTGGACTTATTACTGCTAAACTAGGCATAATAGAAATTTGAAAATTGTAGCACAAAACAAACAAAAATCATTAATTAAATTTTATACCTTACATTTTACCATAGCACCCATTTTAGGGTATAAACTATTTATCTCAATATCTCCTGAGTTAATGAAGATTTTGACATGCGGTTTTCGATATTATTATCAGAATAAATTGAACTTTTGTTATTATATTTCATTTAGGTTAGCACATGTCCTCCCGTTAATAATTTTTTTAAATCTGACATTTGGGAGAATATTGCACTAAATTTGCAGATCATATAAAATAATACTGAAAATTGGAAATTTAAATTAATCTTTAACCATGCTGTTGTCAGTAATGAACCAAAAATGATGTAATTAACCCAATGAAATGACCGGGAGTTGACTTAATCTGGGTTAAAGTGAAGGGGAGTTGACCAATAAACTGGGGTTTGATTGATTTGTTTGGCCAGGGATGACACTAATGCAAAAATTTATATTAATTTAACTCAAGATCCTGAAATGACTGCGCCAGAAAATGTGGAGCGCTTTTTGGTTACTGTTCTTTGAGCAAATTGTACTTTTAACTGTTGATTAAAGGCTAGGAGAGCCTTTTACGTCCCTAAATAGTTTTAACTATTGTCCAAACGTTTAGGGGAGCCTATTACGCCTTAAAATAGTTTTTACTTATATAAAGATTAAGGGAGCCTTCCACGCCCGTCACATCTTTGAGCACTTGATTGAAAGTTATTAGGGCCTTAACTATCATCGAAACGTTTAGAGGAGCCTATTACGCCCTTAAATAGTTTTTACTGTTTATATACAGGTTAAAGGAGCCTTCCACGCCCGTCACCTTTTTGAACAGTTAATTGAAAGATTAGGAGAACCTTTCACGTCCATAAACAGTCTTAACTATCGTCGAATCGTTTTGGGGAGCCTATTAAGCCCTTAAATAGTATTTACTGTTTCTATAAAGGTTATGAGAGCATCCCACGCCTGTCCCTTCTTTGACCAGTTGATTATAAGGCTAGGAGAGCCTTTTACATCTCTAAATAGTCTTGACTATCGTCGAAATGTTTGGGGGAGCCTTTTATGCCCTAAAATAGTTTTTACTGTTTATATAAAGGTTAAGGGAACCTCCCACGTCTGTCATTACTGTGAACAGTTGATTGAAAGGCTAGGAGAGCCTCTCACGTCCCCCAAACAATTTCTACTCTTAATAGAAGTCTTGGGGGAGCCTATTACGTCCTTAAAATGTTTGGCTGTTTATAGGAAGGTTAAGTGAGCCTCCCACGTCCTTAAATAGCTTTTGCTGTTGATAATAGGCTTAATAGAGCCTGCTTCCTCTGAACTATTAATTGAAGTATTGGAAGAGCCTCTCCCGCCCTAAAACAATCTTTATTATTGATAGAAGGGTTAGAAGAGTCCTTAAAAAGTCTTTACTGTTTATGGGGAGGCTAAGAGAGCCTCTTACGTCCTTGGGCAGTATTTACTGTTGATCATAGGCTTCAGGGCTTCTTTGAACTGTTGGTTGAAATGATAGGAGAGCCTCTTACATCCCTGAACAATTTTTACTACTGACAGAAATCTTAGAGGAGTCTATTACATCCTTGAAAAGTTTGACTGTTCACAGAAAGGTTAAGTGAGCCTTCTGCGGCCTTAAGCAGTATATACGATTGATAAGAAGTTTAGAAGAACCTGTCTACTCTTTAAGCTGTCTAAACAGTCTTGGCTATTATCGAAAGGGTTAGGGAAGTCTACCACGCCCTTACACAATCTTTACTGTTTATATAATGGTTAAAAGAGCCTTCCACGTCCGTAAGCAGTATTTACTGTTAATAAGAGGCTCAGCAGAGCCTGTCATCTCTTTAAACTGTTGTTTAAAGGGATTAACGTCCCTAAATAGTTTTGATTATTAGGTAAGGGAGCCTCCGATGTCTGTAAATAATCTTTGCTGTTTATAAAAAGCTTAGGAAAGCCTGTAATTTCCTTGAAACTTTTACTGAAGGGTTAGGAGAGCCTTTTACGTCCTCAAACAGTCTTGACTATTGTAGAAAGGGTTAGGAGAGTATTACGTCTTTACATAGAGGTTAAGGGAGCCTTTTATGTCCGTAAACATTCTTACCTGTTTACAAGAGGTGTAGGAAAGCTTGTCACTTCTATAAACTATTTATTGAAATATAGGGGAGCGTATCAAATCCTTTGAATAGTTTTTCTGTTTATATGAAGGTTAAGCAGGCTTTACTGTTGATGATAGGCTTAAAAGAGTCAGCCACCTCTGAACTATTGATTGAAGTATTGGAAGAGCCTCTTACATCCCACAAAAATCTTTACTCTTGATAGAAAAGTTTAGGGAGTTTACAAACAGTCTTTACTGTTCATGGGAAGGTTAAAAGAGCCTTTTACGTCCTCAAGCAGTATTTACTGTTGGTCATAGGCTTGAGGGAGCTCGTTACCTCTCTGAGCTGTTGATTAAAAGGCTAGGAGAGCCTCTTACGTCCCTAAACAATTTTTACTTTTGATAAAAGTCTTAAAAAGTTTGACTGTTTACAGAAAAGTCAAGTGAGCCTTCTACGACCTTGAGCAGTCTTTGCTGTTGATGAAAGGCTTAAGAGAGCCTGCCACCTCTTGAAACTATTGGTTGAAGCATTAGGAGAGCCTTTCACGTCCCTAAATAGTTTTTATTATTGATAGATGGGTTAGGGAAGTCATCAAACAGTCCTTACTGATTATGGGAGAATAAGGGAGCCTTCTATGTCTTTGAGCAGTATTTATGGTTGATACCTCTTTGAGCTGTTGAATCAAACATCCCTAAACAATCTTTACTGCCCTTAAACAGCCTTTACTGTCTACAGAGAGGTTAAGTGAGTCTTGCATCCTTAAGCAGTCTTTATTGATAATGAAAATCCACTAGAGCCTGCCACGTTTTTGAGATATTGATTGACGTATTAGGAGAGCCTCCCATGTCCCCAAAACTGATTTTACTATTGATAGAAGGGTTAGAGGAGCCCACAAACAGTTCATGGGAAGATTAAAGGAGCCTTACGTCCTCAAGCAGTCTTCCCTGTTGATGAAATGCATAAGAAAGCCTGCCACTTTTTTAAACTATTGATTGAAGTATTAGGAGAGCCTCTTAAGTCCCAAAACAATCTTTAGTATCAAGTTTAGGGGAGTCTCAAACAGTCTTTACTGTTTATGGGCAGGTTAAAGGAGCCTCTTACGTCCTAACCAGCGAAAGGCTGCAGGAAGCCTGCCACCTCTTTGAACTATTGACTGAAGTATTAGGAGAGCCTCTCATGTCCCCAAAACTGATTTTACTATTGATAGAAGGGTTAGAGGAGTCCTCAAACAGTCTTGACTGTTCATGGGCGGATTTAAGGAGCCTTACGTCCTCAAGCAGTCTTTCCTGTTGATGAAATGCATACGAAAGCCTACCACTTTTTTTAACTATTGATTGAAGTATTAGGAGAGCCTCTTAAGTCCCAAAACAATCTTTAGTATCAAGTTTAGGGGAGTCTCAAACAGTCTTTACTGTTTATGGGCAGGTTAAAGGAGCCTCTTACGTCCAAACCAGCGAAAGGCTGGAGGAAGCCTGCCACCTCTTTGAACTATTAATTGAAAGGCTAGGAGAGCCCCTTACGTCCCCAAGCAGTCTTTACTATTGATGGAAGGGTCCACAAACAGTCTTGACTGTTCATGAGATGCTTAAAGGAGCCTTACGTCCTTAAGCAGTCTTTACTGTTAATAAAATGAATAAGGGAGCCTGCCATCTTTTTGAACTGTTGATTAAAAGGCTAGGAGAGCCTCTTACGTCCCCAAATAGTTTCTACTATTAATCGAAGGGTTAGAACAGTGTTTACTGTTTACATGAAGGTTAAGGGAGCCTCCCACGTCTTTACTGTTGATTGGAAGCTTAGGAGAGCCTGTCACCTCTTTAAACTGGCATTTGGAACGATTTTACGTCCTTAAACAGTCTTGACTGTTGACGAAAAGGTCAGGAGAGTCTATTACGATCTTAAACAGTCTCTACTGCCTATATGAAGGTTGAGAGAGCGTCCAAGGTCCATTAGCAGTTTTTATTTTCGATTAGAGGCTTAGGAGAGTCTGTCACATTTTTAATGTTGATTGAACTCTTTGAACTGTTGATTTTACGCCCTTAAAAATTGTAATTTCAATTAATTTTGACAGAGCCTGCCACTCATTAAATAGTGCATTTCTGAAGCGTGTTTATTGTTATGATTGCCATTAGAATTACAAATATTTTCTGTAATTTATCGCCTGTTGGCGCATATTTTTTGGATTTATAGCAAAAACAATTAATCTTTTTATAGCACAACAAATAATAATAAAAATTGAATCATTCACTGCGCTTATGATTTGGAAATGTTCGTAATACAAGAGTTCAATAATTTAACTGATTTTTATCTATCATGGCGCGAGTTCAAAGCGTGCTCTCGCCGCATGTGGAACACGTGATGCATTTGTTTGTTTACAATTTTTTTATTAATTAATATTCTTGAACACTCAAATAATAAAGTTGGGGAAAATTTTGCATTATTTTGTTTGTGGAATAAATATTTCAGTTCTAAGAACTGAAAAGTATTTTTAGCCATATTTGTTCTAGTTTAGTAAACTTTGGAGTAAATAGTGCGCAATTTTGTTGCGATATATGGTGCAACATCTATTTCGGGGTTTTGCGAAGTTTCAACTTTTTCCAATTAGTAATATTTTTGTTTTGTGTTCTATAAATATTTTATTTATTTAATTTGAAGATAATTGTCTTGTTAAAATCATTTATTTTTTTTGATCTCTGTAATTGTGACTGTTGATGGCAACCTTGCAAAACATCTAATCAAATCGCAATTCATTCAATGACAAATAAAATACGCAGAAGCCACAAAACAGTGGCCGCCAAATAATAATAAATATTTAGGTACAAATAATTACTTTTGTACATGCCAAGGTTTAATGAGAAAAAAATGCTTGAGAATAATTTTGGTGTTTAAATTTCCCGCCAGTAAAGTGTCACCGTGTGTCTTAATTTCACTTAAATCTAGCTCGTATCGTTTCGCGGGCTCTGTCATTAAGAATTTATGCAGTTTTTATGTAAGCGAATACGGATGTAATTAAAACAACATCGCGAAGAGAAGAAGAGAGATGCGCGATAAAGGGTTTAATGTGAAAATGACGGATCTAAGGAAGCGACAGAGGAACCGGAAGTGGTTAAGATGTCACACAATTATAACTACTGATATTATTTTACTACAGGAATTATTGCTTTGCTTTATCTCTGAATATGAATAATAGTACGGGAGGTAGCGTTGTGTTTGAACGAGTCATTTCATACCGACTGAAAATCATAATAATAATAGTTTTCCCCTACTACAATTGAGTTATGAGCGTCAGCTGCCGCACCCGCGGTGGAGCTGAAGGTAACAACATATGAAAGTGGTCAAAAAAAAAATCTGTTTTAGTGATTTCATACCGTGCCAAAATTTATGATATGATTTTTCAGACGATTTCCAACTGAAAATTAATAGTCAGCTGTTTTGAAAGAGGGGGGTTATATGTCAGTCGTGTGTATGAACTTATCAAAATTTTTTGGAAAAAAGTTCATTTCATACCGTATGAATTTTTCACAGCTGAATCTTCATACTTCTTGAAAAATAAAAACAATCGTCCGCTGTATTATTAACGGGGGTAAGACCGTCAGTCGGCGTCATGAACAAGCCGCGCGCTCAGCCCATCTAAGCGTTGCACGATTACTTTTGCAAATAAATTGACGATCTTTACACCAACATACATTGAGCTGACGATGATTTGTATTCTCATTACCAATGAAATTATATTATATTTCTATTTCAGGCAGATGGAAAATCAAGTTTTATGTGGTAACGTACAAGTTTTTATTAAATTTTCCATATTTATCAAGTCACGGCGATTTTAGATTATACATATATTTATTTATTGAACGAAATCGTTCAGGTCTCCTGTAGTGTCTGATCCCGTAATCATTTTCGTCGCAACTATCTTCGGAGCTGTCGATAATAGCATCATGTTCGACATCGTCTGGTGATTCAATTGGTTTATTTTCAAAGGTTTCCTGTAAGAAGAAATAATATATATATATATATAAATATATATTATATATATATATATATATATATATATATATATATATATATATATATATATATATATATATATATATATATATATATATATATATATATATATATATATATATATATATATATATATGATTTCTTCTTACAGGAAACCTTTGACAATGAACCAATTGAAAAGAATTGATTGATTCACGATGAAATTTTTATAGCATCTTAATCAGATATATTCAAAAACATTGGGAGAAAGCAGACACGTTTTTCGGCATTTGAGCAATAAAATAATTTTTTTTTCACTTTTCTCATATGCGCAGTACCTGGCGTACCCAGGTAGGTCAGGCAAACACTCAGTTACCTATATATCTTACCTAAAGATACCATTGTACAAAATTTCTATCTGAATCAAACACCTCATGAAACATGGGTCATGGGCTCGCCGACCATTAGTACTCAGTTTGAGATTTTTATCAAAATAATTGTATTATTCTAGGATCACATAATTAGTATTCCAAAGGTACTTGAAACCAATATTTGCTCGGATAGTTGATAACAGTAACAAAATCGATAATCAATGGCTAATCTGTTTAGTTATCCTTACTTTTGATTCGTGCAAATCAAATCACATTTTTACCATAACTTTAACATACCAAGAAAACGATTTGCAGTGCTTCATTTGATTATTCATCAGTTAAAAGAGAATCGCATCATTAAGGATCAACAGAGTTAGAAAAACTCATGCGCACGGTTTTAAATAATTTTTTAGTCACTTATCGTCATTTTCAGTTTCTGCAAATTGAAATATGAGTTTTTTGTACTGTTAACTTGATATACACAAAGTTGCAGAACTATATTTTGGGTTGGCTGATTTCAACCCTTTTGATACCGCTTTATCACTTCTGGCAGAAGTTAGTTTACCACTTACATTTCTGGGAACATTTTTTCCAATTTATATTTGCAAGATATGTAACCGTATATCAATTTGCAGAACTATATTCGATCATTCCTTTTTGAGGTAAAAATTGCACGTTCAACCGTCTCCCCTCCTTGATTGCAGCAAATATGACTTCTGCAAGTTGGCCTCTTGCTTAGTTGACGTCATAGGAATCTTATTAGAGAAAATCGCCACTATATTCGATCAGTTCACATTTTTATGGCCAGCTCTTCGTCTACTAAAAAAGACCTGAACGATTTCGATCAATAAATAAATATATATATTATCTAAAATCGTCGTGACTTGATAAATATGGAAAATTTAATAAAAACTTGTACGTTACCACATAAAACTTGATTTTCCATCTGCCTGAAATAGAAATATAATATAATTTCATTGGTAATGAGAATACAAATCATCGTCAGCTCAATGTATGTTGGTGTAAAGATCGTCAATTTATTTGCAAAAGTAATCGTGCAACGCTTAGATGGGCTGAGCGCGCGGCTTGTTCATGACGCCGGCTGACGGTCTTACCTCCGTTAATAATACAGCGGACGATTGTTTTTATTTTTCAAGAAGTATGAAGATTCAGCTGTGAAAAATTCATACGGTATGAAATGAACTTTTTACCAAAAAATTTTGATAAGTTCATACACACGACTGACATATAACCCCCCTCTTTCAAAACAGCTGACTATTAATTTTCAGTTGGAAATCGTCTGAAAAATCATATCATAAATTTTGGCATGGTATGAAATCACTAAAACAGATTTTTTTTTTGACCACTTTCATATGTTGTTACCTTCAGCTCCACCGCGGGTGCGGCAGCTGACGCTCATAACTCAATTGTAGTAGGGGAAAACTATTATTATTATGATTTTCAGTCGGTATGAAATGACTCGTTCAAACACAACGCTACCTCCCGTACTATAAAGCTAGTACTTGAAATTAATATTTTATTGCTTTTTACCTTTTCAAGGTATTTTTCTATTGTAAGTTTTTTTTCTTTAGACCCCTTAATCAACTGTTGAAAGGCCCTAAACTGTTGCTAGGAGAGCCTACTATGCTCTTGGAATTTTTTTACTGCTTGTAGGCGAATTACTGTTTGAAAGAAGGTTAAAAAAGCCTCCCACGTCTTTGAGCAGTTTTTAATGTTGATAATAGTGTTAAGGGATCTTATAGCCTTTTTAAACTGTTGATGTAAGGGCTAGGAAAGCCTCGTATGTCCCTAACAATTTTTATTACTGAAAGAAGCCTCAGGAAAGCTCAACTATTTATAGGGAAGTTCAGTGAGCCTTCCACGTCCTTAAACAGTCCTTACTGTTGATGGAAGGCTTAAAAGAGCCTCCAGCTCTTTTGATTATTAATAAAAAAAAATAGGAGAGACTTTGACATTCCTAAACTGTCTTAGCCCTTGAATGAAGGGTTAAAGGAACCTCCTACGTCCTTAAGCAGTATTTACTGTTGATAATAGGCTTAAGGGAGCTTGTCACCTCTTTAAACTGTTGATTAAAAGACTAGCAAAGCCTCCCACGTTCCTAAATTATTTTTACTGCTGGGGGAGTTAATTATATGTCCTTAAATAGTCTTTACTGTTTCTAAGAGAGCCTACTGTGTTCCTAAATAGTTTTTACCGCTGCATATTATGACTTTAAACAGTTTCATTATTCATGAAAAGGTTAAGCAGTCGTTACTGTTGATAAGAGGCTTAAGGGAGCCTGTTACCTCTTTAAACTGTTGATTGGACGCCCCTAAACAGTCTTTACTGTTGATGGAAGGCTCAAGTAAGCCTGCATCTCTTTGAACTATTGGTTGAAGTATCAGGAGAGCCTCTCATGTTCCAGAACTGTTTTTACTGTTGATTAAAGGCTTAAATAAGCCTGTCACCTCTTTTAACTATTGATTGAAGTACCAGGAGAGCCTCCCAAGTTCCAAAATGGTCTTTAGTATTGATGGAAGGTCTAGGAGAGCCTCTCACGCCTCTAAACAATTTTTACTGTTGAGGAAAGGCTTAAGTAAGCATGCCACTTCTTTGAACTATTGATTGAAGTACTAGGAGAGCCTCTCACCTCTCGTAAACAGTCTTTACTGTTGATGAAAGGCTTAAGTAAGCCTGCTACCTCTTGGAACTTGGAACCATTGACTGAAATACCAGGAGAGCCTCTCAAATCCCAAAACAGTCTTTAGCATTGATGGAAGGGTTAGAGGAGTCCTCAAAACAATCTTTACTGTTTGTGGAATGGTTAGGGAAGCCTTGTACGTCCTTAAGCAGTCTTTCCTGTCGATTAAAGGATTAAGGGAGCCTGTCACCTCTTTGAACTATTAATTTAAGTAATAGGAGGGCCTCTCAAGTCCCAAAACAGTATTTAGTATTGATGGAAGGGTTAGAGGAATCTTCAAGCAGTCTTTACTGTTTATGGGCAGGTTAAACAGGCTTCAATGAGCCTGCTACCTTTTTGAACTATTGATTGAAAGGCTAAGAGAGTCTCTTACCTTCCCAAACAGTGTGTACTATCGGTAAAAGGATAAGGGAAGTCCTCAAAACAATCTTTACTGTTTATAAGGAGGTTGAGGAAGGCTTTACTGCCAAAAAAAACTAAGGGAACCTGTCAATTTTTTGAACTATTAATTGAAGTATCAGGAGAGCCTTTTAAGTCCCGAAACAGTCTTTATTACCAATGGAAGGATTGGGGAAGTCCTAAAACAGTCTTTACTGCTTATGTGCTGGCTAAAGGAGCCTCCTACTTTTAAAACAGCATTTGCTGTTGATGAGAGGCTTAAGAGAGCCTGCTATCGCTATTAACCATTGATTGAAAGGCTAGGAGAGCCTCTTACGTCCCCAAACAGTCTTTACTTTTGATGAAAGGCTTAAGTAAGCCTTCCAATTTTTTGAACGATTGATTGAAGTACCAGAAATGTCTCTCAAGTCCTAGAACAGTTAGGGGAGTCCCTAAACAGTCTTTACTGTTTATGGGCAAGTTGAACAGCATCTACTGTTGATCTAAGGCTTCAATGAGCTTGCTACTACTTTGAACTATTGATTGAAAGGCTAGGAGAGCCTCTTACGTCCCCATACAGTCTTCACTATCGATATAAGGGTTAGGGGAATCCTCGAAACAATTTTTATCTGAAGTTTACGTCCTAAAACAGTCTTTACTATCGATAAACGAATTAAGGGAGCCTGTCACCTCTTTAAATAGTTGATTAAAAGGCTAAAAGAGCCTCTCCCGACTTTAAACAGTCTTTACTAATCATAGAAGAGTTAGGGGAGTCCGCAAAACAATCTTTACTGCTTATGAGAAGGGTCAAAAAGCCTTGTACGCCCTCAAGCAGTCTTAACTGTCAATAAAATGGTTCTGAATTGTTGATGAAAAAGCTAGAAGAGCCTCTCACGTCCTCAAACAGTCTTTACTATCGATATAAAGGTTTACTGTTTTTGAGAAGGCTTATGTAGCCTTGTACGATCTTGAGCAGTCTTTTCTGCCGATAAATGATTAAGGGGGCCTGTTGCCTCTTTTAACTATTAATTAAAGTACCTGGCGAGCCTCTCAATTTCTAAATCAATCTTTAGTAGTGATGGATGGGTTAAGGTAGTCCTCAAACATTTTTGACTATTTATGGGCTGGTTAAAGGAGCCTCCTACGTTTTTAATAGCATTTACTGTTGATTGAAGGCTAAAGGAAACCTGCTACCTATTTGAACTATTAACTGAAAAGCTAGGATAGTCTCTTACGTCCTCAAACAGTCTTTACTGTTGATAGAAGGGTTAGAGTAGTCCTAAAACACTCTTTACTGTTTATAGGCAGGTTAAAGGAGTTCCCTACGTTTCAAACAGCATTTACTGTTTAAACTGTTAATTGAAGGGCTAGGAGAGCCACTCAAGTCCCAAAACAGTTTTTACTGTTGACGAAAGGCTTAAATAAGCCTGCAACTTCTCTGAACTATTGGTTGAAGTACTAGGCGAGCCTCTCAAGTCCCAAAACAGTCTTTAGTAGTGAAGGATGGGTTAGGGGAGTCCTCAAACAGTCTTTACTGCTTATGGGCAGGTTAATAGAGCCTCATACGTTTTAAACAGCATTTACTATTAATGAATAGCTTAAGCGAGCCCACTACCTATTTGAATTATTTATTTAAAGGCTAGGAGAGCCTCTTACGTCTCCAAACAGTCTTTACTATCGATAGAAGGGCTAGGGAAGTCCTCAAAACAATTTTTAGTGTTTATGGGAAGGTTTCGTCCTTAAACAGTCTTTACTGTCGATAAAAAGATTAAGGGAGCCTGTAACCTCTTTTAATAGTTGGTTAAAAGGCTGGGAGAGCCTCCCACGTCTTTAAAAAGTCTTTACTAATCATAGAAAAGTTAGAGGAGTCCTTAAAACAATCTTTACTGTTTATGGGAAGGTTAACGAAGCCTCGTACAGCCTTAAGCAGTTTTTACTGTCGATAGAATGATTAAGAGAGCCGGTTACCTCACTGAATTGTTGATTGGAAGGCTAGGAGAGCCTCCCACGTTTTGAAACAGTCTTTACTATTGATAAATGGGTTAGGGGAGTCATCAAATGGTTTTTACTGTTTGTGTGAAGATTAAGGGAGCCTTCTACGTTCTTAAGCAGTATTTACTGCTGATAAGAGGTTCCTAAACAATTTTTACTAATGATTGAAGTCTTAAGGGTGTCTATTACGACACATTTAACAATTCAAAGAATGATCTCAAAACAATCCGAATCAGTGATACTAATATTGAATCAAAATATGAGCGCGCAGAAGTAAACTAGACGAAGTGAACAAGTGAAAATAAATAAATAGAGAAACAAAATGAAGAATTAAAAGTAAGGAATGTTAATTAATGGGAATCATTCGAAAAATTGTACAATTGTGAAATTCCAAGCAGGAAAGTTCTGAAAATCGTTTATAACATCGTTATTAAAAATGATTAGATAAAAAGAAAAAAGCCTTTGCACGGTGAAATTTTAACCAGAAATTATTAGACTTGAAAGCACTAAAATGGCACGGGCGTTAAAAATGCATGAAAAATAAATATGAGCATTATAAAGAGTCTGGGGACGGCGCCACACCTGAGTCCCTTGGACGCCTGCGACGTCCCAGCGCTCCCTACTACACCAACTACACTGTCCTACTTTAAACGAGATGCAAATTATACACATTAAATATAACACAGGGCGATATATTAACAAAAATATTTATATGTCTCAATTGAAACATTTTTATGTTTATGTTATCTTTTCGAACTACCCTCGTATCGAATAAATTGTTTAACAAAGTAGAAGTTTTGCTGACTTATCCTAATACATTCTCCTTTTGTCTTTACTCGCTAGATTTATTTAGAGCCCTCAAACAATTCATTTCCCTCAAAGGGCAACCTACTCTAATTCCCACTGAAGCCGTAACTGCATTCAGCGCCAAGCCGCAGTTTCGTTGATGGATTGTGACGCAACACGCGGACATCTGAGCATCTGAAATTGTCTACCGGATGTAATGAGAATAGCGTCGCACTGAAGCTAAATCCAAACTTATTTCCTGAGAAATTAATACTGCCCTCTAAGCCTAATGTACCGGACAACAAGAAGAATCGCAGTTGAGCAGGATTAAGGTGATTGCTACGTTTGTGCGCCGGAAGATGCGCACAAGACGAAAATATGTATATAAATATTTTTGAAAATAAATAAAAATCATATTTTGCTTCGAGAATAAATTTAAAGGTCTTCTGTGCTTGAGTTGAACAAAAAAGTGTATTCCGCATTTAATAAGATTATGGTTCACGAATCTTGTTAGATAAGGCGGTGAACTGAGCAAAGTAAGACGTAATAAGGAGGAAAAAAATCGCAGTCAAATTTGCAGTAACTGACCGCTTTCAAGGCCACCGGAATCTGAACTATTTTTTACCTGGGACAGCTGATCCAAAAGCCGATGAACTTTTTTATACGTCAGCGTAGAATCTCTTTTGTTTTATTATTAAAAGGAAAACAGATTTTTTTATTGTTATTTTGTTTTGGATTTATCCAAAAAATTATAGAAATCTGTCAAGTAAAGTGCGCTTTCCTGAATACTGATTTCCAAGATTCTACGGCTAACAGTTCTGAATTTATGCGCAAAATCAAGAAAAAATTTCAAATGAAGTGCACTTCCAGTTCAGTCGATTGTTATGAAAATATTACGCAATCATTCAGATGCTGATTTCAATACTCTACAGTCGATCGTTTCGAATTTATGCGAAAAATTCCGAAAGACTGTCAAGTAAAGTGCACTTCCGGCTCAGTCGATCTCAATGAAAATAGGATATGAGCATCCAGACGGTACTATCGCTTTGAATACTGAATTCTAACATTTTACGTTCAATCGTTTTGAATTTATACGTAAAATTCAAAAAATGTTTCCAGTAAAGTGCACTTCCGGCTCAGCTGATCGCAATCATAATGCAAAGTGTACAACAAGATGTTTCAGAAATGCTTAATACAAAATTTCAATATTGTACGACTGATTGTTTTGTATTTATGGGAAAAATTCGAAAAGTCTGTTATATAAAGTGCACTTCCGGTTCAGCCGATTGATACAAAAATATAAGATAATCATGAAGATGCTACAGCAATACCAAATACTGAATTTCTACATCCTGCGGCTAACTATTTTGAATGTTTGCAAAATAATCGAAAAAAGTTACAAGTAAAGTGCACTTCCGGTTCAGTCGACTATTATAAAAATAGTAGGCAAGCATTCAGATCCTACAGCAAACTGAAATATCAAATTTGAATATTCTACAGCCGATCGTTTTGCATTTATACAAAAAATTCGAAAAAACTGTTATATAAAGTGCATTTCCGGTTCAGCTGATTGGTACAAAAATACAAAATAGCCATTTAGATGCTACAGCAATTACAAATACTAGATTTCAACATCCTACGACGAACCATTTTGGATTTATGCTGAAAAATCAAAAATTGTGTACAGAAAAGTGCACTTCCGGTTCAACTGATTGTAATCATAATGCGAGGTATACAACTACATGTTATAGCAGTGTTTAATACGAAAGTTCAATATTCTACGGCTGATTGTTATGAATTTATGCGAAAGATTCGAAAAGATTGTCAAATAAAGTGCATTTCCGGCTCAGTCGATCTTAATAAAAATAGGATATAAGCATTTATAAGTCTCAAATATTGAATTCTAACATTTTACGTTCAATCGTTTTGGATTTTTGGGGAAAATTCAAAAAAATGTTTCGAGTAAAGTGCACTTCTGGTTCAGCTGATCGCAATCATAATGTAAAGTGTATAATTAGATGCTATAGAAATGTCTAATACGAAATTTCAATTTTTTACGACTGATTGTTTTGAATTTATGAGAAAAATTCGAGGAAACTGTTATATAAAATGCACTTCCGGTTCAACCGATTGGTACAAAAATAGCCATTTAGATGCTACAGCAATTTTAAATACTGAATTTCAAAACCCTTAGGCGAACCATTTTGGATTTATGTGAAAAAAATCGAAAAATGTAAAGTGCACTTCCGGTTCAACTGATCGCTATCATAATGCAAGGTGTACAACTGCATGTTATAGCAGTGTTTAATACGAAAGTTCAATATTCTATGGCTGATTGTTTCGAATTTATGCTAAAAATTCGAAAAGATTGTCAAATAAAGTGCATTTCCGGCTCAGTCGATCTTAATGAAAATATGATATAAGCATTTATAAGTCCTTAATACTGAATTTTAACATTCTACGTTCAATCGTTTTGGATTTTTGGGGAAAATTCAAAAAATGTTTCAAGTAAAGTGCACTTCCGGCTCAGTCGATCTCAATCATAATGCAAGGGGTACAACTAGATGCTATAAAAGTGTCTTATACGAAATTTCAATTTTTTACGACTGATTGTTTTGAATTTATGAGAAAAATTCTAGAAATCTGTTATATAAAGTGCACTTCCGGGTCAGCCGATTGGTACAAAAATAGCCATCTAGATGCTACAGAAATTCTGAATACTGAATTTCAGCATCCTTCGGCGAACCATTTTGGATATGAGCATCTAAAACAGTACTTCGTTTTAAATACTGAATTTTCACATTTTAAGTTCAATCTTTTTGGATTCATACGAAACATTCTAAAAATGTTTCGAGTAAAGTGCACTTCCGGTTTAGACGATTGCAATCATAATGCGAGGTGTACAACTAGATGTTATAGAAATGCCCAATACGAAATTTCAATTTTTAACGACTGATTGTTTTGATTTTATGGGGAAAATTCGAAAAGTCTGTTATATAAAGTGCACTTCCGGCTCAGCCAATTGGTACAAAAATATAAAATAATCATTAAGATACCACAGCAGTCTCAAATACTGAATTTCAATATCCTACGGCTGATTATTATGAATTTATGCGGGAAATTCGAAAAAAGTTTCAAGTAAAGTACACTTCCGGTACAGACGATTGCAACCATAATGCAAGGTGCACAACTAGACCTCAAACCAGTCTTAAATACGAAATTTCATCATTATACGTTCGACAGGTTTTGAGTTACGAACGCACATACGTAGCGAGGTCAAGCCGAAAACAGTCAAAATGGATTAAGGGATGCTTAAAACGGATATTTCCATCAAAATCTCGAAATGTGAATTTTGTCGGTTTTGTACCAGTATAAATAGGGAAAATTGATAGTCGTATGTATGACTGATGTACTGTCATCAATTTAAACTTTTAATTTAATTTCCCGTGTGATTGTTGCGTTAATTAATTATATTAAGTTGATTACGTATTATCAGTTTTGTTGTTTAATAAATAAATAAATGAATAAATATTATATTAGATTTTAGGAAAAGTACTATCAAGAGTTTTATGAAATATTTCCACGTAACTGCTCAGGTAATTGTCGCAATTAAATAATATTTTTTCCTTATCTTATCAATTATTTTGCAATTGGAAAGAATGACGCAGTTAAATTTCCAGAACGTCAGAGCACTTGATACAGATATCAATTTTTGATTTAGCCAAACATTAATAATAAAGTAATTGCATTATTTTACTTATCATAGATAAATAATGATTCAAATTAATAACACTACTTATATAATATTTACTTTGTATTAGAAATGTCGCCAACTAAATAAATAAATAAATTTTCCTCGTTGAAAATGAATTATCGATAAAAATAATCACAAAGAGGGAATGACTTTCAAAATAACTATTTTTGTTGTCAGGTAATGAGTCAAATTTTGCAGGAAAATGATTCATTATTGTATCTTATGATGAATCTGCAATTTTCCTCAATTGTTTTTTTAGATGTATTTCTAGAAATTTTTAAATACTTGCGTGACGACGACAAAACTCCAAACAGTAAAAAAAAAATTGATTTTTAAAAATTGATTACTACATGAAAAGCAATTCTAGCAGTTCATACTGTACACACCAGATTTTTGTAAAATAATGTAAATTTGGGGACTAATTTCTTCGTCATATAAAAAAAAAATATTCCATAGCATGAAATTATTGCTCTTTATCATGAAAATTTCGTTGTCGAATTCTCCAAGGCCCCGCGAATACGTCATTCGTCTTTTTAGGCGGACAGGTGCGCTAATACAAAATGTAAATGAATCGAACAGAAAAATGTTCGCACTTACACGATTTATATGACACAGAATCGTAACATACATTATTTATACATGATTTACAACTAGGAAAGCCCTAGAGGATAATTTGCTTATTTAAAGTCAGACAAAGAGAAGAATGATTTTTAAAAATAAAAGTCATTGTTTTTCATACTTGTTGGTTTAACGAGTCCGAGTATTTTTAGATTAGATATTTACAGTGCATGCTATTATTAGTAATAAGTGTTTTTTTCTTTTACGTCGAGACTACCGGATTTTTTCGATCCTTTTATAAAGTAAACAACTTTTCACTTAATAACATATTTAGAGGGAGCATCCACCATTTTTTACGGACGTAAGAGACTTTCCTAATATTTCAATAAATAGTTCAAGAGTGGCAGGCTCCCTTAAGCCTTTCATGAACAGTAAAGACTGCTTAATGATGTAGGAGGCTCCCTTAACCTTTCCATAAACAGTAAAGACTGTTTAAGAACATAAAAAGTGGAAGAGAATGTTTAGAGACATGAGAGGCCTTTAAATTAATAGTTTTAAGAGATAACAAGCTCCCTTAAGTCTATTATAAACAGTATATACTGCTTAAGGACGTAGGAGGCTCTTTTAACCTTCCCATAAACAGTAAAAACTGTTTTGGGACGTGATGGTCTCCTAATATTTCAATCATCAATTTAAGGAAATGCGAAGCCTCTTATCAAAATTTAAATATGGACCTGGAAGGCTCAATTAACCTTCCTGTAAACAGTAAAGCCTTTTAAAGGATATAATAAACTCCCTTAATATAGTAAAGATTGTTTATGGACGTGAGAGGATCTCCTAGTCTTTCAATAGTTTAAAGAGATAACAAGTCTATTATAAACAGTAAATACTGCTTAAGGACGTAGGAGGCTCTCTTAACCTTCCCATAAACAGTAAAAACTGTTTTGAGACCTGATGGTCTCCTAATATTTCAATCATCAATTTAAGGAAATGAGAAGCCTCTTATCAAAAGTTAAATAAGGACCTGGAAGGCTCAATTAACCTTTCTGTAAACAGTATAGCCTTTTTAAGGATATAATAAACTCCCTTAATATAGTAAAGATTGTGTAGGGACGTGAGAGGGTCTTCTAGTCTTTCAATAGTTTAAAGAGATAACAAGTCTATTATAAACAGTAAATACTGCTTAAGGACGTAGGAGGCTCTCCTAACCTTCCCATAAACAGTATAAACTGTTTTAAGACGTGATGGTCTCCTAATATTTCAATCATCAATTTAAGGAAATAAGAAGCCACTTATCAAAAGTTATATAAAGACATGGAAGGCTCAATTAAATTTCCTGTAAACAGTAAAGCCTTTTTAAGGATATAATAAACTCCCTCAATATAGTAAAGATTGTTTACGGACGTGAGAGGGTCTTCTAGTCTTTCAAAAGTTTAAAACAAGCTCCCTTAAGTCTATTATTAACTGTAAATACTGTTTAAGGACGTAGGAGGCTCTCTTAACCTTCTTATAAACAGTAAAAACTGTTTTGAGATATGATGGTTTCCTAATATTTCAATCATCAATTTAAGGAAACGAGAAGCCTCTTATCAGACGTTAAATAAGGATCTGGAAGGCTCTATTAACCATCCTCTAATTGCAATATAGGGTGTTGACTTTGACCTAACTTCTGAACGGCATATATAACAACGCTGAAATTCATAATACATATAGGCCTTGACAAACACTTGAATATAACATCACTCACATCTTAATACATTTCAATATAGGGTGTTGACTTTGACCTAACTTTTAAACGGTTTAAACAACAACGCTGAAATTTGTAATATACATAGACCTTGATAAACACTCTAATATAAAACCACTCGTATCTCGATACATTTCAATATAGGGTGTTGACTTTGACCTAACATCCGAACATGGATATATAACATCTCTAAAATTTGTAATACACGTAGGCTTTGACAAACACTCCGACAAAAAATCACTCGCATTTCAATACATTGTTATATAAGGTGTTGACTTTGACCTAACTTTCGAACAGTATATACAACAAAGCTGAAATTTCAAATACGCATGAGCCTTAACAAACACTTTGATAAAACACCACTTGAATCTCGATACATTTCAATATAAGGTGTTGACTTTGACTTAACTCCCAAATGGTATATACAACAAATCTGAAATTAATAACACATATAGGTCTTGAGAAACATTCCAACATTGAACCACACACATTTTGATACGTTGCAATTTAGGGTGTTGACTCCAACCTAACTTCCGAACGACATATCCTAACTTCCGAACGACATATACAACCACTTAGAAATTTAAAATACGTATAGGCCTTAACAAACACTCTGACATAATACCACTCGCATCTCGATACATTGCAATATAGGGTGTTGACTTTGACCTAACTTCTGAACGGTAAATACAACAACACTAAAATTTATAATACGCGTAGACCTTGACAAACATTTTGATTTATCACCACTCGTATCTCGATACATTGCAATATAGGGTGTTGACTTTGACCTAGCTTCCAAATGGTATATACAACAAATCTGAAATTAATAACACATATAGGTTTTGAGAAACACTCTAACATAAAACCACTCACATCTTGATACGTCGCAATATAGGGTGTTGACTTTGACTTAACTTCCAAACGGTATGTACAACTACGCTGAAATTTATAATACACATAGACCTTGACAGATAGTCTAATATGAAATCAGACGCATCCAGATAAATTGCAATATAGGGTGTTGACTTTTACCTAACTTCTAAATGGTATATACAACAAATCTGAAATTGATAACACATATAGGTCTTGAAAAACACTCAAACATAAAACCACTCACATTTTGATACGTCGCAATATAGGGTGTTGACTTTGACTTAACTTTCAAACGGTATGTACAACTACGCTGAAATTTATAATACACATAGACCTTGACAGATAGTCTAATATAAAATCAGACGCATCTAGATAAATTTCAATATAGGGTGTTGACTTTGACCTAACTTCTAAACGGTACATACAACAGCGCTGAAATTAATAATACACATAGGCCTTGACAAATACTCTGATATAACACCACTCGCATTTTGATACATTTTAATATAGGGTGTTGACTTTGGCCTAACTTTCGAATGGTAAATACAACAATGTTGAAATTTATAATACTCATAGGCCTTGACAAACAATTTGATTTAACATCACTCGCATCTTGATACATTTTAATATAGGGTGTTGACTTTGACGTAACTTCCAGCAGAACTAAGCCAGTAAACAAACTCAAGTTCAGATGAAATTGGAATGTCCCAACTGTTCTAAATTGTTTAGGTAAAACTAGAGTTGTCGAATATAATCGCTTAGAACGCCCTCCAATTAAATTACGAAAAACGGAAGGAAGTATAATATTAATAATGAATTGTTTAACAGACTGAAAATGATTAAATAAAGCGGAGCATCTCATCGGTGCCGACATTATTCGCTATTCAGTTCCGGTCTGCAAATCCGCCCAAGACTATTTTATTTATAGCCAAGCTTAGTGAAGTTCTTCAACCTTTCTTGTAAACAAATTCAACAGAAAATTATTGAAGGTCAGCATGGTTTTTACTTTGGTGATTTCTAACCCACTTGACGTTCCAAATAATCAACTGTCATTTGCTATTGCTCTTCTCTTTCTTTTGATTATTTTTATCTTACAACGTAATTTATTAATCACTTTTTAAGAAAAAATAAACCGTTGCTGGTTCATTCATTTAACGTTTTGTTATCAGAAATCGTGGACTTTGCACATTTTATCAGCTTTAAAGTCGGCTACAGACTAACAACAATCGTAATTCCTTAGTTTGGTTATCTGTGTCTACAGTTTTTATTTTAAACATCCGAAGCAAGATTTGTTAGATAGTTTTTTATTTTTACGTGAATAGTACTTACGTTGCTTAGCAACACATTTTATCACAGTTTTATAAACAGCAGACAAACCTTGACTTCAAAGAATTTTTTCCATTGCTCAATAATTAATTTGAATGATTCAAACAATTCTCCAGTTAAAAGTACGGAGCCCTAATTTTTTTTATTTGGTAGTTTATAGCGTAACAAATAACATATCCCATTTGATCGAGGCTATGTTGTTAAATAGACTGTCAAAAAAATTGTCAAAAACTGTCAAAAACAGTTTTTTGTGTTTTACGGAAAAACCATGCATCTGACGAAAAAAAGTGTTCTAGTATAAAAAATGCGCAATAGAACGACAAATCAAATGAGTTTTTTTGTGCCCCAATCAGCCCATTATTTTTTGAGCAAATCGAAAAAAACTGTAATTTTTGGCCTTTTTTTCAAAAATTCATAACTCGCGTTCTATTAAATATTAAGACTTGAAATTTAGACTGAATAAAGGTATTGAAGCTTGTCACATACGTACAAAATTTCAGGAAAATCGGTTGCAAAGTTTTTGAGAAATTTTGAAAAAATCAAAAAAAGGTTTTTCGGAAAAACGGCCATAAAAAAGCTGTTAGACAACGTAAACCAATTTTACAACGTACTCAAACCATAATATAAAAAAATAGATAGCACTTCTGCGCTCCGGCCGCTCAGGCCAATGACAACTCAACTGTATTGTACTGTCGGCGTGTGTTCATATTTGCTATAATTTATTTAATTTTTGTCGGTGAGGGACACTGAGAATTTTTTGCGTAGGTTTCACAATTATTATGAATAACCGGAAGTAATGTTTCTCTCAGTTTTTGTGTATTATAATTTGTAATTGAATGTTGATTACTGTTGACTTTGTTGGAATGACACGCATGGGGATTTCCCAGGGTTTAAAAAATTAAAATTCATTCATATTTGTTGTGACATCTCTTTCATTGCAATACAATAATTATTTGTTGTTTATTTTATCAAGTTAATAATGCAACAAATATTATTTGTTGGCATTTGAGAACATTTTATAAAACTATTCATACTAGAAAATTATGCTTAAACTTCTACAACTACTGCATTCACAGCAAAGTGGAATAGAAAACAATCATTAAGTCACCCTCATCCCCTGATATCTTAAATTTTCTCTTTGGAATTATATTGAGCATTTGTATAGTAACAACCCCTGAGAAACTGGTTCTAACACAGCAATTATTTATACTAGAAAATAATGTTTAAACATTTACAACTACTGCATTCACAGTGAAATGGAAGAAAAAACAATTATTAAGTTATCCTCATTCCCTAAAATCTTGAATTTTCTTTTTGGGATTATATTAAGCATTTGTATAGTAACAACCCCTGTGAAACTTGTTTTGACACAGCAATTATTTATACTAGAAAATAATGTTTAAACTTTTACAACTACTGCATTCACAGCAAAATGGAAGAGAAAACAATCATTAAGTCACCCTCATCCCCTGATATCTTGAATTTTCTCTTTGGAATTATATTGAGCATTTGTATAGTAACAACCCCTGTGAAACTGATTTTGACACAGCAATTATTCATACTAGAAAATAATGTTTAAACTTTTACAACTACTGCATTCATAGCAAAATGGAAGAGAAAACAATCATTAAGTTACCTTCATCCCCTGAATTCTCAAATTTTCTTTTTGGAATTATATTAAGCATTTGTATAGTAACAACCCCTGTGAAACTAATTTAGACACAGCAATTATTTATACTGGAAAATAATGTTTAAACTTTTACAACTACTGCATTCACAGCAAAATGGAAGAGAAAACAATCATTTAGTTACCCTCATCCCCTGAATTCTCAAATTTTCTCTCTAGGATTATATTAAGCATTAGTATAGTAACAACCCCTGTGAAACTGATTTTGAAACAGCGATTATTTATACTAGAAAATAATGTTTAAACTTTTACAACTACTGCATTCACAGTGAAACGGAAGAAAAAACAATTATTAAGTTACCCTTATCCCCTGAAATCTTGAATTTTTTCTTCAAGATTATATTAAGCATATGTATAGTAACAACCCCTGTGAAACTTGTTTTGACACACCAATTATTTATACTGGAAAATAATGTTTAAACTTTTACAACTACTGCATTCACAGTGATAAGGAAGAAAAAACAATTATTTAGTTACCCTCATCCCCTGAAATCTTGATTTTTTCATCAAAATTATAAAAAGCATATGTATAGTAACAACCTCTATGAAACTGGTGTTGCCACAGCAATTATTCATACTAGAAAATAATGTTTAAACTTTTACAACTACTGCATTCACAGCAAAATGGAAGAGAAAACAATCATTAAGTCACCCTCATCCCCTGATATCTTAAATTTTCTCTTTGGAATTATATTGAGCATTTGTATAGTAGCAACCCCTGTGAAACTGATTTTGACACAGCAATTATTCATACTAGAAAATAATGTTTAAACTTTTATAACTACTGCATTCATAGCAAAATTGAAGAGAAAACAATCATTAAGTTACCCTCATCCCCTGAATTCTCAAATTTTCTCTTTGGGATTATATTAAGCATTTGTATAGTAACAACCCCTGTGAAACTGGTTTTGACACAGCAATTATTTATACTAGAAAATAATGTTGAAACATTTACAAATACTGCATTCACAGTGAAATGGAAGAAAAAACAATTATTTAGTTACCCTTATCCCCTGAAACCTCAAATTTCCTCTTTGGGATTATATTGAGCATTTGTATAGTAACAACCCCTGTTAAACTGGTTTTGACACAGCAATTATTTATACTAGAAAATACTGTTTAAACTATTACAACTACTGCATTCACAGTGAATTGGAAGAGAAAACAATCATTAAGTTACCCTCATCCCTTGAAACCTCAAATTTTTTCTTTGGGATTATATTGAGTATTTGTATAGTAACAACCTCTGTGAAACTGGTTTTGACACAGCAATTATTTATACTAGAAAATAATGTTTAAACATTTACAACTACTGTATTCACAGTAAAATGGAAGAAAAAAAACCATTATTAAGCTACCTTCATCCCCCGAAATCTTGAATTCTCTCTTTATGATTATATTGGACATATATATAGTAACAACCCCCGTGAAACTGATTTTGACACAGCAATTATTTATACTAGAAAATAATGTTTAAACTTTTACAACTACTGCATTCACAGTGAAACGGAAGAAAAAACAATTATTAAGTTACCCTTATCCTCTGAAATTCGAAATTTTTCTTTTGGAATGATGTTTATAATGTTTATGGTAACAACCCCTGTGAAACTTGTTCTGATGCAGGAATTATTCACACCAGAAAATAATTTTTGAATTTTTACAGCTACTGCATCCATAGCGGAATGGACGAAAAAAACAAATGTTAAGTTGCCCTCATTTCCTGAAACTCATATTTTTTTCTTCATAAATATTTTCAGAATATGTATTGTAACAACCTCTTTGCAAATAGTTTTGACACAGCAATTATTTATATCAGAAAATGAGGATTGTGAGAATTTCACCAACTATTGCGTACCTATGCGATATTTCTACACTAATTATTATGTCTTGTCATCGGGACGGCAGAGTTGTTCAAACCTAGTCTTCATGCTTATCCTTATAGTTTATGAGTAATAGTTCCTTGTCGCACAATGTAATTGTTGCGCACTGCCGCTTGGCAACGCTCTGATTGTTTAAAAATGTTCTGAAAGTATTAAGAGCTAGTGAAAGTGAAGTAGTATTGTGAAAAGCCGCGAAATTTACATCATGCGACAATTTGTGAAGTTAAAAGTGTACTGTATCCTGTGTAAAACTACTACCCAAGTGATGTTCCTATTTCCTATATATTTACATCTTTTGCTGACTTCCGCGATGCGTCTTTTTTTCGTCTGATAGAGTTACTCGCCACATAAACTTTTGACATCTTCGAATTGTAAATCACTTCGTGCCGATTGGCTCCCGCAGTGCTCTTTTGTCGACGAAAACCTTCACTGTCGAAAAATATATCGATTTATTTTTTATACAAGTTTGACTATTTTACGCAATTTATTTCGTATACTAATTTGTAAAAAATTCAGTTGTTAGACATTTGTTGCACAATGTAATTGTTGCGGCAAAATGTTTTTAATTGGGCCGCTTCTGGCCTGGCAATGCTCTGATTGGCTGAGAATTAAGCGGTTGTTACGCAAAATTTACATTAGGCGACAATTTGTTAAGTAAACGTGAACATTGATTACAATAATTTTGGTCGACTTTGTAGCTTGTCGACAAAACAATTCGTTTTCCTTTCAAATCGAATATTTTTTTATTATTACACAGCACTCTGAGTATAAGCTGAATTTGTGGTAAATATTTCTGGTAGAAGATGACTTTTATGGTTGTAACATAATTTTTGTTTTGACATAAAAAAATGTGTCAGCCTGAAATTTTATTGTCCAGAAATGATTCATTGTTTGCACAATTGATTGTGTAATTAGGTTTCTCCTTATTATTTTTATGTTGGTAGCACTGCACACCTGTCACCGGAACATTTTAAAGTCGGGAACTTTCAGGACAGACCTCAATATTTTTATTAGGACTGATTAATGAATTAAAATGAGATTTATGCTGGTGCATGATGGGTGTTTTGGTTGCATGATCATGTCTCGATGTATGACGATATCAAATGCATATAATCATGGCGCACGAATACCTTTTGTGACCTGCCAAGATAAAAATTTCTAAAATATTATTTCGCATATTTCAAGCTTAGCCATTTTATGTTTACGTGTTTTGTTTAATGTCCACCCACCAGTGAACCTCAAACAAAATGGCCAATTAAGGTTTTATCGGCTTCATCCTAATTTTGACATCGAAAAATTAATCTTGGTTTAAAAAAAATCTTAATTAGGATAAAAATTTGTTCCACCGTTTTGTTATTAAAATGAATATTAATTAAACATGATAAAAAAATTGTAGTGTACAAAGTTCGCTGTCTGTGTGTGATATCTTAGTAATAATTGCAGTATATAATTACAAAGAACATAATCCAAACATGAAGTGAATAACCTAGTTGAAAATTTTATCAGATTACACAAAATTGCACAACATTCGTCAGACTATAAAATCTTTGTAACAAGCTCGCAGCGTTTGTGTGTGGTTTGTCCTTTATGTTTGAATAAAACAAAAAAGGACGCGGAATGCCGAGCAACTTATAAAAAATCTGAAAGTCGAGTACAAAGCTACGATAAACGGTTTAGAAATTCATAAACAGAAATATAATTTAATTTTACAATGAACAAAATCGTAAATGCAACTATTATGAAATTCACTGAAGTCTCCTCGTTTCAGCCTTTTTATCGCCTGTCCTTAATTTGGTTGCATGATCAGTTCTAATCTAATTCAGTTCTTATTTTGACGACTGTCAATTGTTATGATTAATACAGAAAGACTAACATGTTGGTTGCATAATCAGGTCTACTCTAATTCTACTCGCAAATCTCAAAACCCGTCGAACGTAAAATAATGAAATTTTGTATTTAAGGTCTAGTTGTGCACATCGCCTTATGGCTGCAATCGTCTGCACCGGAAGTGCACTTTACTTGAAACTTTTTTTGAATTTCTCGCATAAATCCAAATTGGTTGGCTGTAAGATGTTGAAATTCAGTATTTGATATTGCTGTAATGTATAAATGATAACATAATATTTTTGTACCAATCGGCTGAACCGGAAGTGCACTATATGACTTTATTTTCAAATTTTTCGCATAAATTCAAAACAATCAACCTCAGAATATTGAAATTTTGTATAAGGCACTTCTATAACATTTAGTTGTACACCTCGCATTATGTGCACTTTACTCAAAAATATTTTAAGTTTTGCGCTTCAATCTAAAATGGCTCGTCGTGGGATGTTGAAATCCAGTATTTGATATTGCCGTAGCATCTTTTTGTTCATCTTGAATTTTTGTCTCAATCGGCTGAACCGGATGTGCACTTTATGTAACAGTATTTTCGAATTTTTCTCATAAATTCAAAACAATCAGCTGTAAAATATTGAAATTTTGTATTAGGCACTTCTGTAATATCTAGTTGTATACCTCGCATTATGATTGCGATCAGCTGAACTGGCAACATTTTTTGAATTTTCCGCATAAATCCAAAACGATTATATGTAGAATGTTAGAATTCAGTATTTAAGATGGTAGTATCGTCTAAATGCTCATATCTTATTTTCATTGAGATCGACTGACAGTTTTTTGAAAATTTTCGCATAAATTCGAAACAATCAGCCGCATAATATTGAAATTTTGTATTAGACATTTCTATAATATGTAGTTGTAAACCTCGCATTATGATTGCGATCAGCTGAACCAAAAGTGCACTTTGGTCGAAAGATTTTTTAAATTTTGTGCTTAAATCTGGAATGGTTCGTCGTAGAATATTGAAATTTAGTATTTAAAATTGCTGTAGCATCTAAAGGACTTTTTTTTGTACCAATCGGCTGAACCGGAAGTGCACTTTATTTGACAGACTTTTGGAATTTTTTGTATGAATTCAAAACAATTAACTGTAGAATATTTGAATTTCATATCAGGCACTTCTATAACATCTAGTTGTACGTCTCGTATTATGATTGCGATCAGTTGAACCAGAAGTGCACTTTACTCGAAATATTTCTTGAATTTTTTGCTTAAATCCAAAGCGGTTGAACGTAGAATGCATTTAAGACTATAGTACCGTCTAAATGCTCTTGTGCTATTTTCATTTAGATCGACTGACCCAGAAGTGCATTTTACTTGACAGTCTTTCAGAATTTGTCGCATAAATTCAAAACAATCAGACGTAAAATATTGGAATTTCGTATTATACACTTCTATAACATGAAGTTGTACACTTCGCATTATGATTGCGATCAGTTGAACTGAAAGTGCACTTTAATCGAAACATTTTTTGTATTTTTCGCATAAATTCAAAACGATTGAAGGTAGAATAGTATCGTCTAATCTTAATGCTTATTTATATCCTATTTTCATTCGGATCGACTGAACCAGAAGTGTATTTTATTTGACTTTTCGCATAAATCCAAATTGGTTCGCCGTAGGATGTTGAAATTCAGTATTTGATATTGTTGCATCATCTTCATGTTTATCTCAGATTTTTGTATCGATCGGCTGAACCGGATGTGCCCTTTATACAACAGTATTTTCGAATTTTCCGCATATATTCAGATCAGGCGTAGAATATTGAAATTTTATAGTAGACACTTCTGTAAAATCTAGTTGTACACCACGCAATATGATTCCGATCAACTGAACTGGAAACATTTTTTGAATTTTCCGCATAAATCCAAAACGATTGAACGTAGAATATTAGAATTCAGTATTTAATATGATAGTATCGTCTAGATGCTCATATCCAATTTTAATTGAGATCGACTGAGCCGCATGTGCATTTACTTGACAATCTTTTGGAATTTTCCGTATAAATTTGAAACAATCAGTCGTAGCATATTGAAATTTCGTACTAAACACTTATATAACATGTGGTTGTGCAACTCGCATTATGATTGCGATCAGTTGAATCGGAAGTGCACTTAACTCAAAAGATTTTTTTAATTTTGTGCTTAAATCCAGAAGAGTTCGCCGTAGAATATTGAAATTTTGCATTAAAAATTGCTGTAGCATCTAAATAGCTATTTTTGTACCAATCGGCTGAACCGGAAGTGCACTTTGTGTGAGAGTTTTTCCGAATTTTTCGCATAAATTCAAAACAATCAGTCGTAGAATATCGAAATTTCGTATTAGGCACTTTTATAACATCTAGTTGTACATATTGCATTATGATTGCAATCAGCTGAACTAGAAGTGCACTTTACTTGAAACATTTTTTGAATTTTTCGGATAAATCCGAAACGATTGAACGTAGAATGTTATAATTCAGTATTAAAGACGATAGTGTCATCTAGACGCTCATATTCTATTTTCATTGAGATCGATTGACCCGGAAATGCATTTTACTTGACAGTTTTTTGGAATTTTTTGCATAAATTTGAAACAATCAGCCGTAGATTATTGAAATTTCGTATTTAACACTTTTATTACATTCAGTTGTACTCCTCGTATTATGATTGCGATTAGTTGAATCGTAAGTGCACTTTACTTGGAAGATTTCCCAAAATTTTCGCTTAAGTACAAAATTGTTTGTCGTAAGATGTCGAAATTCGGTATTTGATATTGCCGAAGCATCTAAATGATTATCTTGTAATTTAGTATCAATCGGCTGAACTAGAAATATACTTTATATATCGAATTTTTCACATAAATTCAAGACAATCAGCCGTGGAAAATTGAAATTTCGTATTAGGCACTTTTATAACATCTAGTTGTACACCTCGCATTATGATTGCGATCAGCTGAACCGAAATTTTTCACTTAAATCCAAAACTATTGATAGTACAATGTTATAATTCAGTATTTTAGACGATAGTACCATTTAGATGCTCATATCCTATTTTGATTGAGATCGACTGAGGCGGAAGTGCCTATTACTTGACTGTTTTTTGGAAATTTGCGCATAAACTCGAAACGATCGGCTGTAGAATATTGAAATTTAGTATTTCAGTCTGCTGTAGTATCTGAATGATTGCCTACTATTTTAGTAACAATCGACTGAACCGGAAATGCACTTCAGTTGAAATCATTTTTTAATTTTGCGCATAAATTCAGAACTGCTTGCCGTAGAATCTTGAAAATCAGTATTTAGGAATGTTAGAAAATATTTTGGGTACTGCACTGCTAACCTATTCAGCATTTTATTAAATTCTTCTGTTTACATTTTATTCTTTTGCTCCGCTGAAAAATTTCTTTCCTTTAGAAATAGTAAAGAAATGGCATGAAAACGCATTTAAAAACGGAAAATCTTGCATGCAGGCGCAGCTTAAAGTGGCCAGCATGCTGGCTATAACCATAAATATTTGCCATGCGAAAACTATAAATAAAATCGAAAGATAAGGACCGAAACGCGAAAAGTGCAACGGTAGTAAACGACAACTTGTGCTCTATCAAACTAAATGAGTGTAAGAGTGTATAGAACCGCCATTTTAAACGATTTGTTAGGGCTCTATCTCTGGAAAATATCCGAGACACTATTCCCATGAGAGAAATTATCTTTTTTTATTAAATTGATTTTACACAGCTTTACACGATTAATCTGTCATCCTTAACTGTTTTTTTCTTTTTTCTTTTCAATTTTATTTAATTGTTTTAAATTGATGAATATGTTACTAATTTAAATTACGTCTAAACTATTTCCCTCCAGTAAGCCTCCATAATTTCATTTCATCCTGCAGCATCTGCATTCACCGTGCACCGCTAATTAAAATTGCGAAATTAATATCAATCTTATATAAACCGCTCGTGGTACAAGTCGTTCGCTACTAGAGAGCAGCACTGATGCCTCTGCACTTCTGCAATCGGTTTGCTTGGCTTAAATTGAAGGAGAGGGTTAAAACGCGAGCGACGAGGTGGTGAAGCGACGACTTGAATCGAAAACACAAGACGAGACAACGACGGCGACGTTGTGTTGTACAAGGAGATAGACATTGAAGCAATGACGGTGAGATTGCATTTAGCACGTGATACAAGCTAAATGTACCGGAGGAAATGCCAGCAGAGGCGGAGAGCAAAAAATTTAATTCTCAAATTTTGAACTTTATACACACCCTGTATAATTTTTATGAAAATCATTGACATAATTGTGAGCACGTATGCATAAAATCAATTTTTTTCAACGACGTGAATTCGAGATATTTGTTTTTTAGTGCATGCATCTGTCAAAAAACAATTTAAAATGCAATTATTTCAGAAACTGTTTGGAATAAAGCCATAGTTGCTTTAATAAAGTCCCATTAAAAAATACTGGAGAATTCAAAAATATAATAAAATATAGGGTGTTCCATTCAAAACAAGAAAGTTGATGTCGACTTCCGGTATTACCGGAAGTGTCACCATTTTAAAAATATTTTACATTAACTCGGCTTTATTATTAAGGCCCATGTGCAAAGTTTCAAATTTCCAACTATATCAGCTCTCAAGATATCGCTATTTTAAAAAAAAAACAGTGAACAGTTTTTGTGAAAAAATTCCTTTTGAAAAACCTCGTTCTCCACCACTGGTTCCTCCTCGTCTTTGGCGTACTACTAAAGCAATCTCTTCCTACAGGTTGCTCATTTAATTATGGGTCACGATGCAGCTCTGCTTTTGCTTGTGTACTTTACTCAGCTTTCTGCGTTTGCGATCTTCGGCACAAAATCCGTGCTTCAAGTTGGCTACGAATGCAGACGGAGTCGCAACTCAGTCTTGCGACTCGTTACTCTGACGCTTTAATTTTACGGACAATATGTTCCATGAGGTTTCAGATTTACTTGTCTGATGGAGTGTTTGTCGAGAGAAAGAGAGATGGGAATAGTATAAAGTAGTTGATATTATTGATAAAATTATTTATTTTCACTTTTACGCGCTCCGTAACCGAGCTACCAATTTCTATTCGGTCAGACGTCATCATGTCCTTGACGCATATCAGTCGGATGCGTTGGTCACCCGTTCAACCGGCGTGTAACAATGGAAGTCTGCATAAAACAAAATATTGAATAATTGGTGAACCAACGATCCAAAAAATTTGAAATTAAGTGTGAATTTGTAGAATGATTTGAGGGATGTTTAGTCAAAATAATAATTTGAAATACAACCCTGTTCAGAATTTATTGACAAGCAAATTGAAATATACAATAGCTATTCAGATTACTTACTCCCTTGAGACAAAAAATTGAATAAGTTCTAAACTGGCGGTCCAAAAAATTTGAAATTGATTATGGACTTATGGGAAGACTAGAGGAATGGTCAACTAAAATTACAATTTGAAATACAACCCTGTTCAGGAACTATCGGCCTGCCAATTAATATATCCAACAGCTGTTTAAATTATTCACTTGGAACAAAATATTGGATAAGTTCTAAGCTGGCGGTTTAAAAAATTTGAAATTTATTGTGGCCTTACAGGAAGGTTCAAGAAATATTTATCCAAAACAACAATTGAAAATACGGTCCTGTTTGGGAATTATTAACATACAAATTTAAATATTCAATATCTGTTTGAAATTACTTACTCATTCAAGACAAAATATTCAATAAGTTCTAAACCAGCTATCCAAAACATTTGAAACTGACAGTGGATCTATTGGAAGGTTTAAGAAATGCTCAACTAAAATAACAATTTAAAATTCAACCTTGTTCAGGAACTATTGACATGCCAATTGATATATCCAATAACTGTTTGAATTATTTACTCTCAACGAACAAAATATTGAATAAGTTCTAATCCAGCGGTTGAAACAATTTGAAATTTTCAGTGAACTTACAGGAAGGTATTAGGAATATTTATCCTGAATAACATTTCAAAATGAAATCCTGTTCAGAAATTATCGACATGTCAATTCAAATATCCAATAACTGTTTGGATTATTTATTCCTTTAGAACAAAATATTGAATAAGTTCTAATCCAGCGTTTCAAACAATCTGAAATTAATTATGGCTTTATAGGAAGGTCCAAAGAATATTTATTCTTAATAACATTCTAAAATACAATCTTGTTCAGAAATTATTGACATCCAAATTCTAATATCCAATACCTGTTTTAAATTACTCTCTTGAAACAAAATATTCAATAAGTTCTAAACTAGCAGTCTAAAAAATTTGAAACTGAGAATGGATTGATAGGAAGGCTTAAGGAATGTTGAAACAAAATAATATTTTGATATTTGGCCCAGTTCAGGAATTATTGGCACCCCAATTGATATATCCAACAGCTGTTAACTTATTTACTCCCTTAGAACAAAATATTGAATAAGCTCTAAACCGGTGATCCAAAAAATTCGAAAATAAGTGTGGCCTTCCAGGAAGGTCCAAGGAATATTTATTGTAAATAACATTTCAAAATACAATTTTGTTCGGCAGTTATTGACATTCAAATTCAACTTTCCATTTACTCACTTCCTTGAAACAGAATATCGAATAAGTTCTAAACTAGCAGTCTAGAAAATTTGAAACTGAGAATGGATTGATAGGAAGGCTTAAGGAATGTTCAACCAAAATAATATTTTGATATTCAACCCAGTTTAGGAATTTTTGGCATTGCAATTGAGATATCCAACAGCAGTTCAAATTATTCACTCCCTTAGAACAAAATATTATATAAGATCTAAACCGGTGGTCTAAAAAATTTAAAATTGAGTGTGGCCTTCCAGGAAGGTCCAAGGAATATTCATTCTAAATGACATTTCAAAATACAATTGTGTCCGGAAGTTATTGACATTCAAATCCAAATTTCCAATTAATTTACTTACTTTTTTGAAACAAAATATCGAATTAGTTGTAAACTAGCAGTCTAAAAAATTTGAAACTGAGAATGAATTGATAGGAAGGCTTGAGGAATGTTCAACCAAAATAATATTTTGATATTTAACCCAGTTTAGGAATTTTTGCCATGCCAATTGATATATCCAACAGCTGTTCAAATTATTCACTCCCTTAGAACACAATATTATATAAGGTCTAAAAAAATTAAAATTAAGTGTGGCCTTCCAGAAAGGTCCAAGGAATATTCATTCTAAATGACATTTCAAAATACAATTGTGTCCGGAAGTTATTGACATTCAAATCCAAATTTCCAATTAATTACTTACTTTCTTGAAACAAAATATCGAATAAGTTCTAAACTAGCAGTTTAAAAAATTTGAAACTGAGAATGAATTGATAGGAAGGCTTGAGGAATGTTCAACCAAAATAATAATATGATATTTAACCCAGTTTAGGAATCTTTGGCATGCCAATTGATATATCCAACAGCTGTTTAAATTATTTAGTCCCTTAGAACAAAATATTATATAAGATCTAAGCTGGTGGTCTAAAAAATTTAAAATTAAGTGTGGCTTTCCGGGAAGGTCCAAAGAATATTTATTCGAAATAACATTTCAAAATACAATCTTGTTCAGGAATTATTGACACTCACAATTGAATATCCAATATATGTTTTGAATTAATCTGTTGAAACAAAATATTCAATAAGTTCTAAACCAGCTGTCGAAAAAATTGTTAATGGACTTACAGGACGGCTTGAGGAATGTTCAACCAAAATAACAATTCGAAATACAAACCTGTTCAGGAATTATAGGCATGCCAATTGATATATCCAGTAACAGTTTAAATTATTCACTACAACGAACAAAATATTGAATAAGCTCTAATCCAGCGGTTCAAAAAATTTAAAATTAACCGTGGCCTTACAGAAAGGTTCAAGGAATATTTATCCAAAATAACATTTCAAAATAAAACCCTGTTCAGGAATTATCGACATGCCAATTTAAATATCCAATAGCTTTTTCAAATTACTCACTCCCTAAGTCAAAATATTGAATTAGTTCTAAACAAGCGGTTCAAAAAAATTGAAATTAGGTGTGGACTTACAGAAAGGTCCAACCAATATTTATTCCAAATATCATTCCAAAATACAATCTTGTTCAGGAATTATTGACATTCAAATTTAAATATCCAATACCTGTTTTAAATTATTCCCTTGAAACAAAATATCCAATAAATTCTAAACCAGCTGTCTAAAAAATTTGAAATTATTAGTAGACATACAGGAAGGCTTGAAGAATGTTCAATCAAAATAACAATTTGGAGTACAACCCTGTTCAGGAATTATTGACATGCCAATTAATATATCCAATAGGTGTTTCAAATTACTCCCTTAAAACAAAATATTGAATAAGTTCTAAGCCGGCAGACCAAAAAATTTGAAATTAATTCAGGCTTTACAGGAAGGTTCAAGTAATATTTATCCAAGGTAACATTTGAAAATAAAACCCTGTTCAGGAATTATTGACATTCAAATTTCAATATCCAATATCTGTTTTAAACTAATCTGTTGAAACAAAATATTCGATAAGTTCTAAGACAGCAGTCCAAAAAATTTAAAATTGATTGTGGACTTATAGGAAGATTTGAGGAATGGTTAACTGAAATAACAATTTGAAATTCAACCTTGTTCAGGAGTTATTGACATGCCAATTGATATATCCAATAACTGTTTGAATTATTCACTCCCTACGAACAAAATATTGAATAAGTTCTAATTCAGCGGTCCAAACAATTTGAAATTAAATGCGGCCTCGCAGGAAGGCTTAAGGAATATTTATCCAAAATAAAATTTCAAAATAGGACCCTGTTCAGGAATTATCGTCGTACCAATTAAAATTTACAATAGCTTTTTCAAATTACGCACTCCCTAAGTCAAAATATTTAATTAGTTCTAAATCGGCGGTTCAAAAAATTTGAAATTAGGTTTGGCCTTACAGGAAGGTCCAACCAATATTTATTCTAAATAATATTTCAAAGTACAATCTTGTTCAGGAATTATTGACACTCAAATTCAAATACCCAATATATGTTTGAAATTGCTCTGTTGAAACAAAATATTTAATAAGTTCTAAACCAGCTGTCCAATAAATTTGAAATTGTCCGTGGACTTACAGGAAAGCTTGAGGAATGCTCAACCAAAATAACAATTTGAAGTACAACCCTGTGCAGGAATTATGGACATGCCAATTGATATAACAAATAGCTGTTTGAATAATTTATTTCCTTAGAACGAAATATTGAATAAGTTCTGAACCGGCGTTGTAAACAATCTGAAATTAATTGCGGCCTTATAGGAAGGTCCAAGAAATATTAATTTTAAATAACATTTTAAAATACAATCTTATGCAGGAATTATTGACATTCAAATTTAAATCCCTCTCTTGAAACAAAATATTCGATAACTTCTGAACCAGTTGTCTAAACAATTTGAAATTGTCAGTGGATTTATAGGAAGATTCAGGAAATGCTCAACCAAAATAACCCTGTTCAAGAATTATTGACATGCCAATTGATATATACAATAACTGTTTCAAATTACTCCCTTAAAACAAAATATTGAATAAGTTTTAAATCGGCGGACGAAAAAATTTGAAATTGTTAGTGGATTTACAGGAAGGCTTGAGGAATGTTCAACCAAAATAACAATTCGAAATACAAACCTGTTCAGGAATTATGGGCTTGCCAATTGATATATTAAATAGCTGTTTAAATTATTTATTTCCTCAGAACAAAATATTGAATAAGTTCTGAACCAGCGTTCCAAACAATTTGCAATTAATTGTGGCCTTATAGGAAGGTCCAAGGAATATTTATCCTAAACAACATTTTAAAATACAATCTTGTTCAGGAATTATTGACATTCTAATTTGAATATCCAATATTTGTTTCAAATTACTAAAATAGTGAATTGGTTCTAAACTGACTATCCAAAAATATTTAAATTGATTGTGGACTTATAGGAAGACTCAAGGAATTTTCAACCAAAATAACAATTAGAAATACAACCTTGTTTAGGAATTATTGGCATGCCAATTGATATATCTAACAGCTGTTTAAAATATTTACTCCCTTTGAACAAAATATTGAATAAGTTCTAAACCAATGGTCCAAAAATTCGAAATTAAGTGTGGCCTTACAGGAAGGTCCAAGGAATATTTATTTTAAATAACATTTTAAAATACAATCTTGTTCAAGAATTATTGACACTCAAATTCAAATATCCAATACCTATTTTAAATCACTCTCTTGAAACAAAATATTCAATAAGTTCTAAGCCAGCTGTCCAAAAAATTTGAAATTGTTAGTGGACTTACAGGAAGGCTCAAGGAAAGTTCAACCAAAATAACAATTCGAAATACAGCCCTGTGCGGGAATTATGGGCATGCCAATTGATATATCAAATAACTGTTTAAATTATTTATTTCCTTATAACAAAATATTGAATAAGTTCTGAACCAGCGTTCCAAACAATCTGAAATCAAGTGTGGCCTTACAGGAAAGTCTAAGGAATATTTATTCTAAATAACATTTTAAATTACAATCTTGTTCAGGAATTATTGTCATTCAAATTTAAATATCCAATACCTGTTTTAAATTACTCTCGTGAAACAAAATATTCAATAAGTTCTAAAAGAGCTACCGAAAACATTTGAAATTGACAGTGGATTCATTGGAAAGTTTAAGAAATGCTCAACCAAAATATCAATTTAAAATTCAACCTTGTTCAGGAACTATTGACATGCCAATTGATATATCCAATAACAGTTTAAATTATTCACTCCCTACGTACAAAATATTGAATAAGTTCTAATCCAGCGGTTCAAAAAATTTTAAATTAACCGTGGCCTTACAAAAAAGTTCCAGGAATATTTATCCAAAATAACATTTCAAAATAAAACCCTATTCAGGAATTATCGACATGCCAATTCAAATATCCAAAAGCTTTTTCAAATTACCCACTCCCTAAGTCAAAATATTGAATTAATTCTAAACCGGCGGTTCAAAAAATTTGAAATTAGGTGTGGCCTTACAGGAAGGTCCAACCAATATTTATTCTAAATATCATTCCAAAATACAATCTTGTTCAGGAATTATTGACACTCAAATTTAAATATTCAATACCTGTTTTAAATTATTCTCTTGAAACAAAATATTCAATAAGTTCTAAACCAGCTGCCAAAAAAATTTGAAATTGTCAGTGGACTTACAGGAAGGCTTGAGGAATGTTCAACCAAAATAACAATTTGAAATACAACCCTGTTCAGGAATTATAGGCATGTCAATTGATATATCTAATAATTGTTTAAATTATTCACTCCCTTGGAACAAATTATTGAATAAGTTCTAATCCAGCCGTCCAAACAATTTGAAATTGTCAGTGGACTTACAGGAAGGCTTGAGGAATGTTCAACCATAATGACAATTTGAAGTACAGCCCTGTTCAGGAATTATTGACACTCTTTAAATTATTTACTTGGAACAAAATATTCAATAAGTTCTAAACCAGCCGTCCAAAAATTTGAAATTGTCGTGGACTTATAGGATGGTTTGAGGAATTTTAAACCAAAATAACAATTTGAAATTCAACCTTGTTCAGGAATTATTAACATGAATCGATATAACCAATTGATGTTTAAATTATTTGCTCCCTTAGAACAAAATATTGAATAAGTTCTAATCAAGCGGTCCAAACAATTTGAAATTGAATGTCGTCTGACAGGAAGGCTTAAGGAATATTTATCCAAAATAATATTTTAAAATAGGACCCTGTTCAGGAATTATCGTCATGCCAATTCAAATATCCAATAGCTTTTTCAAATTACGCACTCCATAAGATAAAATGTTGAATTAGTTCTAAACCAGCGGTTCAAAAAATTTGAAATTAGGTGTGATCTTACAGGAAGGTCCAATTAATATTTATATTCAATAATATTTTGAAATACAATCCTGTTCAGGAATTATTGACATTCAAATTTAAATATCCAATACCTGTTTTAAATTATTCTCTTGAAACAAAATATTCAATAAGTTCTAAACCAGCAGCCAAAAAAATTTGAAATTGTCAGTGGACTTACAGGAAGGTCTGAGGAATATTTATTCAAAATAACATTTCAAAATAAAATCTTGTTCAGGAATTATTGACACTCACAATTAAATATCCAATATCTGTTTTGGATTAATCTGTTGAAACAAAATATTCCGTTAATAATAAAACAGCTGTCCAAAAAATTTGAATCTGTTAGTAGACTTACAGGAAGGTTTGAATTCCTCAATCAAAATAACAATTTGAAGTACACCGCTGTTCAGGAACTATAGACATGTTAATTGATATATCAAATAGATAGCTGTTTAAATTATTTATTTCCTTATTTCTTAGAACAAAATATTGAATAAGCTTTAAACCGGCGGTCCAAAAAATTTGAAATTAAGTGTGTCCCTCCAGGAAGATCCAAGGAATATTTATTCAAAATAAAATTTCAAAATATAATCTTGTTCAGGAATTATTGACATTCAAATTTAAATATTCAATAGCGGTTTGAAATTACTCCTGTAAGACAAAATTTTGAATTAGTTCTAAACTGGCGGTTCAAAAAATTTGAAACTGTTTGTTGACTCATAGGAAAACTTAAGGAATGTTCAACCAAAATAACAATTTGAAATACAACTTTGTTCAGGAATTATTGACATGTCAATTGATATATCAAATAGCTGTTTAAATAATTTATTTCTTTAGAATAAAATATTGAATAAATTCTAAACCAGCGGTCCAAAAAAATTGAAATCATGTAAGGCCTTACAGGAAGGTCCAAGGAATATTTGTCCAAAATAACATTTGGAAATAAAATCCTGTTCAGGAATTATTGCCATTCAAATTTAAATATCCAATACCTGTTTTAAATACTGTCTTGAAACAAAATATTCAATAAGTTCTAGACCAGCAGTCCAAAAAATTTGAAATTGACAGTGGATTTATAGGATGGTTTAAGAAATGTTCAACCAAAATAACAATTTGATATTCAACCTTGTTCAGGAATTATTAACATGCCAATTGATATATTTAATGACTGTTCAAATTATTTACTCCTGTAGAACAAAATATTGAATAAGTTCTAAACAAGCGTTCCAAACAATTTGAAATTAAGTGTGGCTTTACAGGAAGGTCCAAGGTATATTTATTCTGAATAACATTTTGAAATATAATCTTGTTCAGGAGTTATTGACATTCAAATTCCAATATCCAATACCTGTTTTAAATTATTGTCTTGAAACAAAATATTCAATAAGTTCTAAACCAACTGTCTAAAAAATTTGAAATTGTTAGTGGACTTACATGAAAGCTTGAGAAATGTTCAACCAAAATAACAATTTGAAGTACAACCCTGTTCAGGAATTATAGGCATGCCAATTGATATATCCAACAGCTGTTATATTATTTACTCCCTTAGAACAAAATATTGAATAAGGTCTAAACCGGTGGTCCAAAAAATTCAAAATTAAGTGTGACCTTACAGAACGTTCCAAGGAATATTTGATCTAAATAACATTTCAAAATACATTTTTTTTTTCGGAAATTATTGACATTCAAATTCAAATTTCCAATTACTTACTTCCTTGAAACAAAATACTTTTAGAATAAGTTTTAAACTAGCAGTCCAAAAAATTTTGAACTGAAAATTGATTGATAGAAAGGCTTGAGAAATGCTCAACCAAAATAATATTTTGATATTTGGCCCAGTTCAGGAATTATTGGCTTGCCAATTGATATATCAAACAGCTGCTCAAATTATTTACTCCCGTAGATCAAAATATTATAAAAGATCTAAACCGGTGGTCTAAAAAATTTGAAATTAAGTGTGGACTTCCAGGAAGGTCCAAGGAATATTTATTCAAAATAACATATCAAATATAATCTTGTTCAGGAATTATTGACGCTCGAGTTTAAATATCCAATAGCTGTTTGAGATGACTCCCTTAAGACAAAATATTGAATAAGTTCTAAACCAGTGGTCCAAAAAATTTGAAGTTAAGTGTGGCCTTACAGGAAGGTCCCAGGAATATTTATTCTCAATAATCTTTCAGAATACAATCTTGTTTAGGAATTATTGACACTCAAATTGAAATATCCAATACCTGTTTTAAATTACTCTATTGAACTAAAATATTCAATAAGTTCTAAACCAGCCGTACAAAAAATTTAAAATTGTTAGTGGACTTACATGAAAGCTTGAGGAATCTTCAACTAAAATAACAATTTAAAGTACATTCCTGTTCAGGAATTATAGGTATGCCAATTGATATATCCAACAGCTGTTTAAAATATTTACTCCTTTAGAACAAAATATTGAACAAGCTCTAAGCCGGTGGTCCAAAAAATTCGAAAATGAGTGTGACCTTACAGGAAGTTCCAAGGAATATTCATTCTAAATAACATTTAAAAATACAATTTTGTTCGGAAGTTATCGACATTCAAATTCAAGTTTCCAATTAATTACTTACTTCCTTGAAACAAAATATCGAATAAGTTCTAAACTAGCAGTCCAAAAAATTTTAAACTGAGATTGGATTGATAGGAAGGCCTAAGGAATGTTCAACTAGAATAAAATTTTGATATTTGGCCCAGTTCAGGAATTATTGGCATGCCAATTAATATATTCAATAACTGTCTCAAATTACTCCCTTAAAACAAAATATTGGATAAGTTCTACACCGGCGGATCAAAAAATTTGAAATTAATTGTAGCCTTACAGGAAGGTTCGAGGAATATTTATCTAGAATAACATTTGAAAATAAAATCCTGTTCAGGAGTTATCGATATTCCAATTTAAACATTGAAACAAAATATTGAATAAGTTTTGAACCATCTGTCCAAAACAATTATAAATATGTGTGGTTTTGTAGGAAGGTTCAAGGAATGTTTAGCCAAAATGGCAATCCAAAATACAACCCTGTTCAGGACTTATCGGCATCCAAACTTTTAATAGTCAATAATTGCGAAGGACATTTCCAGAATACAGTAAAACATTCCTTGAACCCACTGCTTTATCTAGATATAAGCAAAATGATTTATTTGAACGTTGTTTAATTATTTTTTTTATTTGTTTCAGGTGAGTATCTACATCATAATTCAAATGTTCTAATTGGGTTCTGTCAGGAGTAAGTTATAATCCATATTTTTAAATGTGCATGTTTTACATTTATAAATAATTGTAAATTAAAAATTCATTAATTCATTTTTTATTCAACCTGTTTTTGATAATATCCTCTAAAATCTGATAATGAATACAATAATTTGTGTAATAACTTGCAGTTTGGTCTGGAACCCAATAAACCGAATCGGATTCATAGCCATTCTCCGCTGTGAGATTTCTCGTTAGTTCATCTCCGATTTAATAATTATTCCAAGCGTAGATCGTAAATTCTGGGGAACAATGTATTCATCCCTCTAACACTAAGAGCCCCAGTGAGCGTCTGCACTCCCATCAAAAACATTCAGAATTTAATATCCACGTGCATTATCAATTCTATTCGGGCTGGACTACGCGAATCCCGGGAGAAGCCGGAGAGGGTGTAATAAGGGGACGAACCCAGATGCATTTTTATTTGTAGAAATTTAAAAAAATTATTATTATTACTAATATTATATCACAAAGATAAGTGAGACGCAGAGGTACTAGCTTTTCGGTTTTTCCTGGGCCAATTATCGACATAATTCACATGAAATTTGAAATTTGGCTTGTAGGTGATTTTCAACACCGCATTGTAATTTGATTTGGCGGGAAATTTGAATAATTATTTGAGCCCTTGATAATGCTACAAAAAAAAAAACAAGCGCTGAAAGCAAAATGGTTTTTTTGTGCCTCCAAGAACAAAATTTTTCAGACGTAACCTACATCAAACTTTCTTTGTAATACGATTATAATACTCCTTGCAATTAAAAATTTCCCAAACAGCTCCTGAGGACTTTTTTGGTTTCGGTTGCGTTAAATGTTTTAGTTATTGTGTCGTTACAGATTTTTACTCTTCCATAATTAAAAAGCTTTTTCTTCAGAACATTTTAATATCATGACAACGAGAAAGTCTGCTCGATTTTGTTTTGTGTGACGATTTAATCTTCTTAGTTCGAAAAAGAACAAAATTCCGGGTGCAGTTTTTGTTTTTACAGTTTACACAGTATTTTCCTTTGTTTGTGTGAACGAGTACTTGTCAGGGGCTTAGGTTGGCAACCTCTTTACTCAAACAACTGATTATGTTTTGTTTATTGTTTTCCTGAAGATATTCATAGAATAAAAGCGATTTTTATGGTATATTATTCAATAGGCTTTATGAAAATGATATATTCAATATTGCTTAAAATTCACAATGGTGGACGCCCCAAGATGGCGACTAAAATCGTTAATACTGTTTGAAAACTCCTCTAATATTTTTATCAATAATAGAGACTGTTGAGTGACCTGAGAGGCTTTCCCAATCTTCCAATTGATAGTTCAAAAAGGTGACAAGCTCCCTTAAGCCTTTTATCAACAGTAAAGACTGCTTGAGAACGTGGGAGACTCACTTAACCTTCCTGTAGACACTAAAGAATGTTTGAGGACATGATAAACTCTCTCGATTGTAAAGATTGTTCAGGAAGAGGAGAGGCTCTCCTAGCCTTTCAATTAAAATTTAAATAAAATGAAACGCTCCATTGAATCTTTTATCAACAGTAAATACTGCTGAAGAACATTGGAGGCTTCCTTAACCTTCCCACGAACAGTAAAGACTATTTGAGAACTCCCCTAACCCTTCTTTCAATAGTCATGATTCTTTTGGGGCGTGAGGGGCTCTCCTAGCCTTTCAATCAACAGTTCAAAGAGGTAACCAGCTTTCTCAAGCCTATTATCAACAGTAAATACTGCTCAAAGACGTAGGAGGCTCGCTTAACTTTCCAACAGACAGTAAAGACTATTTGAGAACTCCCCTAACCCTTCTATTAATAGTCAAGACTGTTTTGGGGCATGAGGGGCTCTTCTAGCCTTTCAATCAATAGTTCAAAAAGATGACAAGCTTTTTGAAACCTATTATCAACAGTAAATACTGCTCAAGGACGTAGGAGGCTCGCTTAACTTTCCAACAAACAGTAAAGACTATTTGAGCACTCCTTTAACCCTTCTATTAATAGTTAAGACTGTTTTGGGGCGTGAGGGGCTCTCCTAGCCTCTCAATCAATAGTTCAAAAAGGGGACAAACTTTTTTAAGCCTATTATCAACAGTAAATACTGCTCAAGGACGTAGGAGGCTCCTTCAACCTTCTAACAAACTGTAAAGACTGTTTTGAGGACACTTCCATTTTTCTATCAAAAGTTAAAACTGTTTTGGGACATGAAAGGCTCTCCTAGCTTTTCAATCAACAGTTCAAAGAGGTAACAAGCTTTCTCAAGCCTATTATCAACAGTGAATACTGCTCAAGAAGTAGGAGGCTCGCTTAACTTTCCGACAAACAGTAAAGACTATTTGAAAACTCCCCTAACCCTTCTTTTAATAGTTAAGACTGTTTTGGGGCGTGAGAGGCTCTCCTAGCCTTTCAATCAATAGTTTAGAGAGGTGACAAGCTTTTTTAAGCCTATTATCAACTGTAAATACTGCTTAAGGACGTAGAAGTCTTCCTCAACCCTCTAACAAACTGTAAAGACTATTTCAAGGACACCCCTCTACTTTTCTATTAATAATCAAGACTGTTTTGGGATATAAAGGGCTCTCCTTATACTTCATTCAATAGTTCAACCTTTCATCAACAGTAAGGACTGTTTTAGGATGTCTGAGACTCACTCAACCTTCCTATAAACTGTCAGACTTTTTAAGGATGCAATAAGACTTGCCGAAGTCTTTTATCAATAGTAAAAATTGTTTAGGTATGTGAGGGGCTCTCCTAGCCATTCATTCAACAGTTTAAAGAGGTGACAAGTCTCTTATCAACAGTAAAGATTGCTACAGGATGTGGAAGGCTCCCTTCATTTGATTATTAACCAGTAAAGATGTTTTATGAGCATGAAAGGCTCTCCTAGTTTTTCAAACAATAATTTAAAGATGCGACAGGCTCCCTGGAGCCTCTTATCAACAGTAAATACTGCTCAAGGACCAAGAAAGCTCCTATGAACAGTAGAGATTGTTTGAGGACTCTCCTCGCCCTTCTTTTAATAGTAAAGACTGTTTTGGGACATTAGAGACTCTCTCAATACTTCAGTCAATAGTTCTTTTAAGCCTTCCATCAACAGTAAATATTGCTTTAGGACGTAGTAAGCTCCTTTAACCTTACCACAAACATTAAAAGCTGCTTGAAGAATCCTCTAACGTTTTTATCAATACCAATGACTGTTTTGAGACATAAGGGACTCTTCTTATACTATACTGCTTGAAGGACGTAAGAGACTTTCATAACATTCTCATTAACAGTAGAGACTGTTTGAAGACTCCCTTAACCACTCTATCAAAAGTAAACAATGTTTTGGGATAAAAGAGACTTTCCTAATCTTTTAATAAATAGTTCAAAGAGGTGACAGTCTTCCTTGAGCCTTTTATCAACAGTAAAGATTGTTTAGGGAGGTGAGAGGCCCCCCTTAACCTTACCCAAAACAGTAAAGACTGTTTGGAGGACTCTCCTAAACCTTCTATCAATACTGAAGACTTTCCTAATACTTCAATCAATAGTTCGAAGGCTTTCGTCTACAGTAAAAACTCCTTAAGGACGTAGGAGGCTCACTTAACCTTTCTATAGACAGTAAAGACTGTTAAAGGACATAATAAACTCTCCCAGTAGAGTAAAGATTATTTGCTGTTCTTCCAGCCTTCAGTCACCAGTTCAAAGAGATGTCAAGCTCCCTTAAGTCTTTTATCAACATAAAATACTGCTTAACCTTACAAACAGTAAAGACTGTTCTGAGGACTCTCCTAACCCTTCTATCAGTTGTAAAGATTGTTTTAGGACATGATAAACTCTCCTAGCCTTGCATTCAATTGTTCAAAGAGGTGACAGGCTCCCGTAAGCCAATCAACAGTAAATACTGCTTAAGTACAAAGGAGACTTCCTTAACATATTCATAAACAGAAAATATTGTTTGAGGACTCTCCCAATCCTTCTTTTTTTATAGTAAAGACTGCTTTGGGACGTTAGAGACTCTCCCAATAATTCAGTCAATAGTTCTAAGAGGTAATAGGCTCTTTTAAGCCCTTCACCAACAGTAAAAACAGTTTAAGAAAGTGCGAGACTCACTTAACCTTCCCATAAACAGTAAAGACTGTTTGGAGACTTTCCTAACCTTTCTTACAATAGTTAAAAATGTTTAGGGACGTGAGAGCCTCTTTTCAACCTTAAATCAATACTTTAGAGAGGTCGCAGTCTCCCTTAAGCCTTCCATCAACAGTAGAAACTGTTTAAGGACTTGGAAGGCTCCCTTAAGCTTCCCATAAACAGTAAAAATTGTTTGAAAAATTTCCTAATCTCTCAAACAATAGTTGAATATGTTTAGGGACGTAAGAGGCTCTTCTCATCCTTCAATCAATACTTAAAAGGGGTGGCAGGATCCCTTAAGCCTTTCATGAACAGTAGAAACTGTATGAGGACGTAGGAGGCTCCCTTAACCTTCTATAAACAGTAAAGTCTGTTTGAAGGCTTCCCTAACCTCTCTAAGAATAGTTGAGAATGTTCAGGGACATGAGAGGCTCTTCTCATCTTCCAATTAATACTTTAAAGAGGTGGCCAGGTTCCTTAAGCCCTTCAACAACAGTAAAAACTGCTCAATGATCTAAGAGGCTCATTCAACTTTTTTGAAGATACTGAAGACTGTGTGAAGATTGTTTAGGGACGTGAGAGGCTCTCTTAGCCTTTCAATCAAGAGATCAAAGAGATGACATGCTCTCTTAAGACTTTCATCACCAGTAAAGACTGTTAAAGGACGTCTGAGGCTCATTCAATCTTCCTATAAACATTAAAGACTTTTTGCGGACTCCCCTAGTCCTTTTATCAATAGTAACGACTGTTTTGAGACGTGAGGGGCTCTTCTAATGCTTCAATTAATTGTTTAAAGAGGAAACAGGCTCCTTTGAGGATTTCATCGACATTAAGGACGTGGAAGGCTCATTTAACTTTTTTGTGGGCATTGAAGACTGTTTAATAAACTCCCTCAAAAGTACCGATTATTTAGGAATGTGAGAGGCTCTCCTAGCCTTTCAATCAACAGTTTAAAGAGGTGACAAGCTTTCTTAAGCCTATCATCAGCAGTAATAGTGCTTAAGGACGTAGGAGGCTCTCTTAACCTTCTTACAAACAGTAAGGACTGTGTTCAGGACATCCCTCACTTTTTTATCAATATTTGAGACTGTTCTAATTCTTCATTCAATAGTTCAAAGAGGTGGCAGGCTCCCTTAATCCTGTCATCAACAGACATACTGTTTGGGGACGTGGGAGGTTCACATGACCTTCCTATAAACAATCAGAATTTTTAAGGATGTAATAGACTTTCCTGAGACTTCTTTCAATAATAAAAATGTTAAGAAGCGTAAGAGGCTTTCCTAGCCTTACAATCAACAGTTGAAAAGGTTGCAAGTTGTCTTAAGCCTAATATCAACAATAAATACTGCTTAAGGACGTAGGAGGCTTCTTTAGCCTTCCTACAAACAGTAAAAACTGTTTTGAGGACGCCCCTAGCTTTTTTATTAATAGTTAAGTCTGTTTTGAGATATGAGAGGTTCCCCTAAAACTTCATTCAATAGTTTAAAGAGGTGGCAGGCTCCCTTAAGCCTGTCATCAACTTGATCTTCCTATTAGCAGTCAGACTTTTTAAGGACGTAATAGACTCCTCTGAGACATCTTTCAATAGTTAAAGTGTTTAGGGATGTGAGAGGCTCTCCTAGCCTTTCAATCAACAGTTCAAAGAGGTGACAAGTTTTCTTGAACTTACTATCAGCAGTAAATACTGCTCAAGGACGTAGGAGGCTCCCTTAACCTTTTTACAAATAGTAAAATTTTTGTATCAATAGTTAAGACTGTTTTGGGACATAAGAAGCTCTCTTACAACTTCATTCAATAGTTTAAAGAGGTGGCAGGTTCCCTTAACCCTGTCATCAACAGTAAAGACTGTTTAAAGACATGGGACCTTCCTATTAACAGTCAGACTTTTTAGGGACGTAATAGACTCCTCTAAGACATCTTTCAATATTAAAAAATGTTGAGGGACGTGAGAGGCTCTCCTAGCCTTTCAATCAACAGTTCAAAGAGGTAGCAGGTTGTCTTAAGCCTAATATCAACAATAAATACTGCTTAAGGATGTAGGAGGCCTCTTAGACTTCTTACAAACAGTAAAGACTGTTTTAGGACACCTCTAACTTTTCTATCAATAGTTGAGACTGTCCTAATACTTCATTCAATAATTTAAAGAGGTGGCAGGTTCCCTTAATCCTGTCATCAACAGTAAATACTGTTTAAGGATGTGGGAGGCTCACTTGAACTTCCTATGAACAGTCAGACTTTTTAAGGACGAAATAGACTCCTCTGAGACTTGTTTTAATAGTAAAAAATGTTTAGGAACGGAAGAGGCTTACCTAGCTTTTTAATCAACAGTTCAAACAAGTGACAAGCTTTCTGAGGCCTATTATCGGCAGTAAATACTGTTTATGGACGTAGGAGGCTCCCTTAACCTTCTTACAAACAGTAAAAACTGTTTTGAGGACATCCCTAACTTTTCTATTAATTTTTAAGACTGTTTTGGGAGATGAGAAGCTCTCCTACAACTTCATTCAATAGTTTCAAGAAGTGGCAGGCTCTCTTAATTCTGCCATCTATAGTAAAGACTGTTTGAGGACGTGGGAGGCTCACTTGACCTTCCTATTAACAGTCAGACTTTTTGAGGACGTAATAGACTTTCCTGAGACTTTTTTCAATAATGAAAAATGGTTTATGGACGTGAGAGGCTCTCCTAGCCTTTCAATCAACAGTTCAAAAAAGTGCAAGTTGTCTTAAGCCTAAAATCAACAAGAAATACTGCTTATGGGCGAAGGAGACGTCTTTAGCCTTCCTACAAACAGTAAAGACTGTTTCGAGGCCACCCCTAACTTTTCTATCAATAGTTGAGACTGTCCTGATACTTCATTCAATAATTTAAAGAGGTGGTAGGCTCCCTTAATCCTGTCATCAACAGTAAATACTGTTTAAGGATGTGGGAGGCACATTTGACCTTCCTATAAACAGTCAGATTTTTTATTGACGTAATAGGCTTCCCTGAGACTTCTTTCAATAGTTTGGAAACATAACAGGCTCTCCTAGCCGGTCAATCAACATTTCAAAGAGACGACAAGCTTTCTCAAGCCTATTTATCAGCAGTAAATACTGCTTAAGGACGTAGGAGGCTCCTTTAGCCTTTCTGCAAACAGTAAAGATTGTTTCAAGGACACCCGTAACTTTTCTATCAGTAATTGAGACTGTCCTAATACTTCATTCAATAATTTAAAGAGGTGGCAGGCTCTCTAATTCTGTCATCAACAGTAAAGACTGTTAAGGACGTGGGAGGCTCATTTGACCTTCCTATAAACAGTCAGATTTTTTAAGGACGTAACATACTTTCCCGAGACTTCTTTTATTAAATAAAAAGTGTCTAGGGACGTGAAAGGCTCTCCTAGCCCTTTTGTCCACAGTTAAGAACTGCTTAAGGACGTGGGAGGCTCCCTTAATCTTCCTATAAACAGTAAAACTGTTTAAGGACAGAATAGGCTGTCCTGATTTGCCTGCAAGCAGTAAAAACTGTTTAATATCATAGCAGGCTCTTCTAGCAATAGTAAAGACTATTTTGAGGAATATTTAAAAAGTACAAAATTTTTTAGCATTTGCTTTCGATTCTCTAAAACATTCATATTTGCAATTATTTTCTATTTTATCAAATAACAAAATGGCGGCCAATCAAAAATTTCAAAACAAGATATTTTGGAAACCATTCGATCGATTTTTGAAAATCAAATGTTTATAAAATCTTTGCTCATCTTCTAATAACATTTGTCTCAAACATTTTTTTCAATCTGTCCAGAAAAAGTTTTTATCAGATAAATTTTAACACACTGCAACCATCATTTAAAACAAAGTAGGCTTACATGTTTTTTCAGGACACACTTGACATGAGCATCAAATGAAAGGGTTTGATGAATAAAATGCGGTGTATTCTATTCTCAAAATGGCGGACGCCTCAAGATGGCGGATTACTTATTTTTCACAACATATTTGACATGAGTTTCAAATGGAAGGATTTGACAGATGAAATTACATAAGCTACATGACATCTTTTTAAATTCAATATGGTGGACGCTTCAAGATGGCGGGTTATCTTTTTTTTCACGATATTATTGACATGGGTATCAAATGAAAGGGTTCGACGAGTAAAATGCAATGAACTATGTGACGTTATTTAATTTTCAAAGAAATTCGTTTTGTAGTGTTGTAATAATTCCTAGAACGAATTGACAACATAATTCAGGACCATGCACTATTGAATCTCTCTCCTCGAGCAAGAAGCGCCAGAAAAACTTGAAGACTGTGTAAAAAACATCGAAAAGGGTCAGCAGAAACAAAAAATCCACCCTGAATTTCCATCACGGCATATGCAAACACGGTGGGCGTATAAAAAAGCTCACGGCTCACAGCTCAAGGTCCTCTAATATATTCCCACAATTAAAGAGCAGGTTATTTAGATCTGACCCGTCCCAGAAAAACCTAACCCCAATCGTTACGGACCTGCGAAAGCTCACTTGCTGACAATAGCAAAAAGCGCCTTTATCACCTACTACAACGTGCTAAATTTTCACCGCCTTGTTTACCAACTTTACGACGTTTCCACGAAAAAAGATTTTCGGGGCACAAAATTATAGTGGAAAACATCGTCATTAGATGATTAATTGATTTATTAGCTGGAAAAAGTAAGCTGAAGGTTATTACCGCTAGAACGCCGGGTGAGCGATGCATGAAACACATATTTCTGCGTTATTTGCGTCGAAATCAAGTATTTTCATGTTAAAAATTGCATTAAATTTTATTTTTATTTTCACAAATCGTAAAAAATTAATGCTCCCTCACAATGAGTTTTGATCACCGCAATGCACCCACAGTTTTAAATATGTGGATGTTTAATGGCTCTATTTAAATTTTTATTATGTGTAAAAGTAATTTGACTGCTTGAACATTACCCGTACTAAAACACGCCATTTTCAGCACACTAGAACACATAAACAGTCTCAAATATATTATGTAACCGTTAAATTCATCCTGTCTTGATAATAGACCGGAATCAGATCGTATTGACTCTTATAAGACATTTTTGTCTTTTATTTTTGTTAAATGGTCTGAAAATATTCACCAGTGCCGGATTGAAACATGTTTTTTTTATGAATGTTTCCTGATCCGCCCCTGCAGCCGATTCGATTGACGTGCGCGTATCCCACGGAAGAATTAACCATTTCCCATTTTCCGCTCTATTTAGCGAGGCCAGGCGGCAAGGTCATCGCTGTTGTGATTGGTTTTTCGCCTCAACATCAACCTTCCGTCTGCTTTCCCACATTTCTGGTCTGTTATGACGCGTCAAATGCTCTCCTTTTCCTTAATTATGAATCATAACGATCTTTTATCTCGTTGTCTGGCAAGAAATGTGCCTGAAATTAATGAACAAATGTTCGTGCTCTCTCCGAACCACCGTTATGTTAACGTGCTCCTCTTTCTGTCTTGCAAATTGTAATTGACGCGTGAATTCACACTGATTTCCTTTTTTTTCAATTCCGGCTTGTTTTTGTGACAATTATGGAAATTAATTAATGTCCTACAAATTTCAGCACGAATTATGAGACGAGTTTTTGATTAATTAGCACGTTTCTCCTATTTCTGGTTTTTTGTTCATATCTCTTGTATGGTTGATTGTAGCAAAAATATGACTCAATACAAAATTGAAGTTGGCTAAATTTGCTACAAGTTTGTAGCAGTACGTTTTTTCTGTATCTCGAACCATTGAAAAAATACACGTTTTTTCTTAGAAAAGTTTATTCAACACGCTTTTCCTATTTTTGTTTTTTGTTCATATCTTTTGAACGGCTAGTTGTTACAAAAATATGACTCAATATAAAATTAAAGCTGGATAAATTTGCTACAAGTTTGTATCAGTACGTTTTTTCTGTATCATTAACAGTTCAAGAGATATACGCTGTCAAAAACTGAATTAGACAAATTTGAACTTACAGCATAATCTGGTGTGTATAGATAGTAATGTAAATTGGAAGACCGGACGGAAGTTTACTACCAGATTCAAAGAAAATTAATATGAATGTTTTTTTAACTGAGAACCAAAGATATCTCATATTTTCAACTTTTTTTCGCGCATAGGGCACTCCCATTAAAATTGTAGGTACTTATAATGTTTTTACTTTTTCGCTCATATCTCTTGAATAGTTGGTCGTATCAAAAAATGGCTCCATACAAAATTATAGTTCAATGAATTTACTACAAGTTTTTCAGTATACGTTTTTCTGTATCTCGAACCATTTAGGAGATATACGTTGTCAAAAATCAACCTTTTTCTAGAAAGTTTCCTCAACACGCTTTTTTCATTTCGGTTTTTTGTTCATATCTCTTGAACAGTTGTTCGTAGCAAAAACATGGCTCTATGTAAAAATATAGCTCAATAAATTTACTACAAGATTGTGCATATACTTTTTTCTGTATCTCAACCCGTTAGAGAGATACACGTTGTCAAAAATCGACTTTTTCTGGTATCAAATCAATAGGCTTCACCAATTTTTGGATTTTTTGTTCATATCTCTTAAACGGTTGGTCGTAACAAAAATATGGCTGCCCTCAAAATTGTAGTTCAATAAATTTACCACAAGTTTGTATAGATACGTTTTTCTGTATCTCGAACCGTTCGAGAGATACACGATGTCAAAAATCGATTTTTACTGGAAAAGCTCTTAAACGCGCTTTTCCTATTTTTGGTTTGTTGGTCATATCTTTTAAACGGTTGGTCGTAGCAAAAACATGGCCATGTACAAAATTATAGTGTAATGAATGTACTACAAGTTTGTATATATACGTTTTTCTGTATCTCAAACCGTTCTAGAGTTACACGTTGTCAAAAATAAATTGTTTTGGAAAAAGTTGTTTAATAAGCTTCTCCTATTTTTGGTTTTTTGTTCATATTTCTTGAACGGTGGGTGGCTCTATACAAAAATATAGTTTAATAAATTTACTACAAGATTGTGTATATACTTTTTTCTGTATCTCAACCCGTTAGAGAGATACACGTTGTCAAAAATCGACTTTTTCTGGAATCAAATCAATAAGCTTCACCATTTTTTGGATTTTTTGTTCATATCTCTTGAACGGTTGGTCGTAACAAAACATGGCTCTATACAATATCATAGCTCAATGAATTTACTACAAGTTTGTGAGCAAGCGTTTTTTTGTACCTCTAACCATCAAAGAGATAAACATTGTCAAAAATTCTTTTTCTGAAAAAGTTTCTTCAATACGCTTTTCCATTATTAGTTTTTTGTTCATATTTCTTCAACAGTTCTTCGTCCCGAAAATATCAAATGTTGTTTAATAAATTAACTTCAAGTTTGTATATATACGTTTTTCTGTATCTGGAACAGTTCGAGAGATACACGTTGTCAAAAACCGACTATTCCTAGAGAAAGTTCTTCAATAAACTTGACCTATTTTTCGTTTTCTGATCATATCTCTAAAACGGTTGGTTGTAGCAAAAACAGGGCTTCGTACAAAATGATAGTTCAATAAATTTACTATAAGTGTGTGACCATACATATTTTGTATGTCGAACCAATTAAGAGATACACGTGGTCAAAAATCAACCTTTTCCCAGAAAAGTTTCTTCAACATGCTTTTCCATTATTGTTTCTTTGTTCATATCTCTTGAACGGTTGTTTGTAGCAGAAACATGGCTTTATACAAAAATATAGTTAAATAAATTTAGCACAAGTTTGTGTACATACTTTTTTCTGTATCTAAAACCGTTAAAGAGATACACGTTGCCAAAAATCGACTTTTTCTGGATAACGTTGTTCAATAAGCTCCACCTATTTTTAGTTTTTCAATCATATCTCTTGAACGGTTGGTCGTAGCAAAAACATGGCTATATACAAAATTATAGTTCAATGGATTTACTACAAGTTTGTGCATATACTTTTTTCTGTATCTCAAACCATTCGAGAGATGCTCGTTGTCAAAAATCGATTTTTTCGAGACAAAATTGTTCAATCTTCACCTATTTTTGGTTTTTTGGTCATATCTTTTAAACGGTTGGTCGTGGCACAAACATTGTTTCATACAAAAATATGGTTCACTAAATTTAGTACAAGTTTGTATACACACGTTTCTCTGTATCTCTAATCGTTTGAGAGATACACGGAATCAAAAATAGACTGTTTCTGGCAAAATTTGTTCAATAAGCTTCACGTATTTTTGGTTTTTTGATTATATCTCTTGTACGGTTGGTCGTAGCAGGAACAGGGCTCAATACGAAATTATAGTTCAATGAATTTACTACAAGTTTGTACCCACACTTTTTTTTGTATCTGGAACCATTCATGAGATATACGTTGTCATAAATCGATCTTTCTCTAGAAAAGTTTTTCAATACGGTTTTTCCTTTTTTGGTTTTTTGTTTATATCTCTTGAACGGTTGTGCGTAGCGAAAAGATGCCTCTATACAAAAATATGGTTTAATAAATTTACTACAAGTTTGTATAAGTACGTTTTTCTGTATCTCAAACCGTTCGAGAGATACACGTTGTCAAAAATCGACTTTTTCTGGAAAAACTCTTGAACGCGCTTTTTCTATTCTTGGTTTTTTGGTCATATCGTTTAAACGGTTGGTCGTAGCAAAAACAAAGCTATGTACAAAATTAAAGTTCAATGAATTTACTACAAGTTTGTACCCACACTTTTTTCTGTATCTGGAATCATTCTTGAGATATACGTTGTCATAAATCGATCTTTCTCTAGAAAAGCTTTTCAATACGGTTTTTCCTTTTTTGGTTTTTAGTTTATATCTCTTGAACGGTTGTCCGTAGTGAAAACATGCCTCTGTACAAAAATATAGTTTAATAAATTTACTGCAAGTTTGTATCAGTACGTTTTTCTGTATCTCAAACCGTTCGAGAGATGCATGTTGTCAAAAATCAACCTTTTTCTACAAAAGTTTCTTCAACACGCTTTTCCATTTTTGGTTTCTTGTTCATATCTCTTGAACGGCTCATGGCGAAAAAATGATTCTATACAAAAATATAGTTTAATAAATTAACTACAAGTTTGTATAGATACGTATTCCTGTATCTCAAACTGTTAGAGAGATACACGTTGTCAAAAATCGACTTTTTCTGAAGAAACTCTTGAACGCGCTTTTCCTATTTTTGGTTTTTTGGTCATATCTCTTGAACGGTTGGTCGTAGCAAAAACATGGCTATGTACGAAATTATAGTTCAATAAATTTACCACAAATTTGTAAACATACATTTTTTTTGTATCTTGAACCATTAAAGAGATACATGTTGTCGAAAATCAAAGTTTCTTCAGCACGCTTTTCTCATTTTTTGTTTCTTGATCATATCTCTTGAACGATTGTTTGTAACGAAAGCATGACTCTATACAAAAATATGGTTTAATATATTTACTACAAGTTTGTATATGTACGTTTTTCTGTATCTCAAACCGTTAGGGAGATAACTGTTTTCTAGAAAAAGTTGTTGAATAAGCGTCAATTTTTTTGGTGTTTTGTTCATATCTCTTGAACGGTTGGTCGTAGCAAAAACATTGCTCTGTACAAAATTATAGTTCAATGAATTTACTACAAGTTTGTTCACATACATTTTTTTGTATCTCGAACCATTTGAGAGATTCACTTTTTTCTAGAAAAGTTTCTTCAACACGCTTTTACATTTTGGGTTTTTCTTCCATATCTTTTGAACGGTTGTTCGTAGCGGAAACATGCTTCCATACAAAAATGTTGTTCAATAAATTAACTATAAGTTTGTATTTATATATTTTTCTGTATCTCGAACCGTTCAAGAGATACACGTTTTCAAAGATCGATTTTTTGGGGAAAAAGTTGTTCAATGAACTTGACCAATTTTTAGTTTTTTGTTCATATCTCTTGAACGGTTGACTGTAGCAAAAATATGACTCAATACAAAATTAAAGCTGAGTAAATGTACTACCAGTTTTATTTATGTATGTTTCGTGTATCTCAAACCGTTTCATAGATATTTGCTGTCAAAGTTTTTGCATGACGTTTTTTTGGTAAACTTTGTCCTCTACCACTTGATAAGGAATCGTATTTTACCAGAAATCTTTTCTATACCTTTACAAGTTGTTGGGTTGGGAATTGAAATTAAAAATAATACTCTCCTGGCTGCGCATGTGCCGGAAACGGAAGATCAGAACAGTGTATTTTTCCTTCCTTAGCTGCAATGAAATATTCATTTATGCTGGCTTTTCATTAGATTCAATTCGTTTGGTATCTAATTAGATTTTTTATGTGTATACTAGATTTAATAAAAAGTTAAACGCATCGCTGATACGCTTTTGTTTTTGGTGGAATAAGTGGTTTATTAATTTTTTACGGTCATGTATTGCGGCCCGCGATCCATAATCGCATGGTAAACAGAATTTAAATCATGGTTTTTAATTTTATGTTTATGCTGCTCGCAGTTAAGCTTTGAACATAATTTCTAATTATTTTGATTTATAATTTTTTGATTTACAGCTCCAAATTTTTAATAAATGTTGCACATTTGGTATTTTCAATAATTTTTTGATTTATGCCGCAATCACAAAATTCATATTTGTGAAAATCATTCATTGATGCTTTTAAATCAAATTAAATTAGAAAGCTTAGAAGTACATTTTATTGCGACTAATACGTGGAAATTGTTTTGAAATTCCGCTTCAAGACAACACAAAATGAAATAAGAATTTATTGAAATATTTGCTATGATTGTTGGAGAATAAAAGATTTGGAACTAAATTAACTTTGTGGTTTTTTGATTGCCAGTCGAAATATCGTAATAATATCAATAAAGCAAAGAATGTCAAGTTCAGATTGAATTCCAGATTTAATGTGAGAAAATATGATGAATTATTTTTATAATCCTGCCCTGGTTTTCGCGCCGTTTGCCAGACTATCTAAATATCATCAATACGGAATTCTCAGATCTACGGAATAGTTCGAAATAGTTTTGTCCTGTTGAAATCGAAAATATAATTTATTGTTTTTTGGTTCCGGCGAATATATTACGTTTTTATTTTATTTTGATTTACAGTGGACAGTCTCAAGTGATGTGTTTCCGAGCCAAATATATTTCTGGATAAAAATGAAAAATTATAACGCCGTAAACCAAATTCGCGTCAATGTAAAGAAAATTTATTAGAAGTCTAATTTTTAAACAGTTTTTTGAAACAAAAATTAAGGTCTTTGACATCCACTTCAATTCTTTTTTTAGTATATTAAAAGAATCAATAATAAATTTTTTCGCCCATTCACTTCATTTGGGAAGTGAATAAACGCTACAATTTCGTTTATTATTTACATATCAACGCCATCATCATTTGGCACAGGAAATCGTCATAAATATTGCAAGTTTATTTAGAATTTCGTCTCCCACATATTATTTGAGATTCAGGCTTCTTGAGAATTTCCTTTGGCAAAATTAAACCCCCGACCTTGGTACCTTGGCCAGACTCTTTGCAGACTGTCTTAAACGTCAGAAGGACACGCGCAGTGTGCTTTTAATTATAAGAAAACAACATTTAAAATTAAATTTAAATATTTTACGAGCAATTTTACTTCCTCGACCTTTTTAGCTTTCCCAGTTTATTTTATAAACGGTAATATTTATCCTTTAATCATTTGGAACAGTATTTACTTGAAATTTTTCTCAAAATTACTAGCGGTTCATTTGTTATCATTATAAAATTTGTTATATTTTCTGAAACATGCATCAAATATAAAATTAGAATTTTTATTTCTCATATTTAGGCATTACATGCAAACGTTCGTCAGTTGTTTATTTATTTTTTAATGATATCTAGTTTGGTATCAATACCTCAAAGTGAAAGATATGAAGCTGAAAATTTGTACAAACCTCTATTTTAACATTCTAAATATTACCTCAAAAGTTGCAATTAATGTCATGTGTACGTCTCAAGATATTCAAGGTCAAAGGTTGCAAAAATTAGTTTTGCGTAAATATCTCGCTTCCTATGCTTTAAATCGTATTTGCATCAATAACAAAAATTATAGAGCATTAAATTCTCTTCAAATTTTGTTCCAAGCAATTTTTTATATATGCAACCGTTTTTGAGATATAGCGTGAAGAGTGCAGAGCGCTCAGCCATACACGTCATAACTCAAAAACGGTTGAACATATAAAAAATTGCTGGGAACAAAATTTGTAGGTAATTAAATGCTCTACAATTTTTGTATTATATGCAAATACGATTTCAAGCGCGTCTTGATATATTTGAGTTCAAGGGTCGCAAAAATCAGTTTCCCGTGAATAGCTCGCGTCCTATGCTTCAAATCGTATTTATATAAATAAGAAAAATTGTAGAGCATTAAATTCTCTACAAATTTTGTTTCAAGCAGTTTTTTTATATGTTCAACTGTTTTTGAGATATAGCGCGAAGAGGGCGCTATGATGTGTAAAGCGGAGCGCTCAGCTCCGCACTTTTCGCGCTATAACTCAAAAACGGTTAAACATATAAAAAATTGCTTGGAACAAAATTTGTGGAAAATTCAATGCTCTATAATTTTTGTTATTAATGCAAATACGATTTGAAGCAAAGGAAGCGTGATATTTACGAAAAAACTGATTTTTGCGACGTTTGACCTTGGATATCTTGGTTTGTACAAATTTTCAACTTCTTATCTTCCATTCCGGGGCTGACCCCCTTTTTGAAGCATAAAAAGTCAAAAATAAATATTTTTTCGATTGTACCAAGTTTGGGATCAACTAAAACAACTGCTATCTGTCATTTTATACAATGACAGCTGTCACTTTGAAATATGCGCTCTAAATTTATGAAACATCAATCAAACTGGCCATAAATTCATGTTCGGGGAAGTACTGTGCTGGCCACAGGCCACAGCAGATTTTCATTCATATTATTCATACTTGCTTAAATGAATTTTTTCCTGCGCAAGCGCGTTATTATCCTCCTGAACTGTCACGTATCACACTATTTAAGTCTTACGATATTAAAGGCACTCCGCTTCACGTCGTGCCCTTATATATTTGCTTCATGATATACTACAGTAAAGTCCCGCTTATCCGATTTATCTTTTAACCATACGTTTGGATCGTTCGTGCGAATTCGGACGAACTCGATCTCGATATGAACATTAAGTCTTACCGTTTTCCATGATACGTGCACATCTTAAAAAATGTGTCTATAACTTCGTTGGCCTTTTTGGGCTTCGCTTCGCTAAAGCAGTCCTTTGTTTCGACTATTTCTTGGTCTCTGGTGTAATACGATTCATGCTCCGCTCTTAATTTAGTAAAATTGTCAACTCTTTTGAAATGGTCTGTTAGTTGGGTTGAAAACAAAGGCCACTGACTTTAAATATTCAGGTCGTGCTTGTTTAGAGCGGGCAAACCCGCTCGTTAGTTGGGTGCGAAGCACCGCTGACTGACACTTCTAAAGTGTATTCATGAGAAGAAAAAAATTATAACATTTTAAATGTACATTTCATAGCAAATTTCATTTAATCCGGACGAGGTCCGGTCCTATCTAGTCCGGATTAGCGGGATTTTACTGTATTTTGAACTTTACTAATACAGTTAAGGATTCTAAGAGAGACACTTTTGAAATTTTTCGAAAATATAAAATAGGTCCGAAGTTATGCTTCAATAAAAGTGAAAATATGACGTCATTAGTTTCGACTATCTTACAGCGTCAACAAAATCTGCACTCGCAAGTGCTACCACTGTCTCATATCTTGAAATATATTAAAATAACTCGCTTCCTGACACTGTTTACTGTCCACAAAGTACTTCTATCAATGTATGGACTCCATTTCCTGTTCCCCAATTCATTTCCAAAAGTCTGGAATATGTAAGATAATTTAAGCAGCTTCTTGAAAGGCTATAAAGTTGTTTTGGGTCTCGCTCTTTGCCTATATAAAGGACCACGTCGTTCTCTTGAGACAAAATAAAATGTAAATTCAAATTATTTCTTCAATTGACGTCTAGAATATTTCCAGATAATTTTTGCAGCCTTTCGGAAGGGAAGTAGAAGAATCTCATCGTTCACTTGAGAGGTGTGATATAAATATTTCATGAAATAAATATTATTTGCAATATTTTGGTTAAATGTAGAGTAATGAATAAATTTCTCTTGTCGATCGTTCCGACTGTTTTTTACATTTCACAAGTGCATTTCACAGCAAATTCAGTTTGGTTCGAACTCCCGGTAATCCGACAGGGTCAGATCCCATTTAGTCGGGATTAGCAGGACTTTACTGTATTTTGATTTTTTCTAATACAGTTGAAGATTCTATGAAAGACACTTTTAAAATTTTTCGAAAATATTAAATAGGTCCGGAATTATGCTTCTTCGAAAAGAAAATTATGACGTCATTAGTTTCGACTATCTTACAACGTTACCAAATCTGCATTCGCACTGTCTCATATTTTGTAATATATTAAAATAACTATCTTCCTGACACTATTTACTGGTCATAAAGTACTACAGCTACAAACTCGGACTTCTGTCTCCATTTCCCATTCCCCAATTTATTTTTAAAAGTCTGGAATATGTAAGATAACTTTAGCAGCCTCTTGAAAGGCTGTAAAGTTGTTCCAAGTCTCGCCCTTTGGCTATATGAAGGACCACGTCGTTCTCTTGAGATAAAATAGAATATAAATTCAAATTATTTCTTCAATTGACGTCTAGAATATTTCCAGATAATTCTTGCAGCCTTTCGAAAGGGAAGTAAAAGAATCTCATCGTTCACTTGAGAGGTGTGATATAAATTTTCATGAAATAAATATTATTTGCAATATTTTGATTAAATGTAGATTAATAAATAAATTTCTCTTGTCGATCGTTTTGAATGTTTTTTACATTTTACAAATGCATTTCACAGCAAATTCAGTTTGGTTCGAACTTCCGGTAATCCGGACAGGATCAGATCCCATTTAGTCCTAATTAGCTGGACTTTACTATATTTTGAACTTTACTAATACAGTTAAGGATTCTAAGAGAGACACTTTTGAAATTTTTCGAAAATATAAAATAGGTCCGAAGCTATGCCTTAATAAAAGTGAAAATATGACGTCATTAGTTTCGACTATCCTACAGAGTCAACAAAACTGAAATAACTCGCTTCCTGACACTGTTTACTGTCCATAAAGCACTACAGCTACAAAATTGGACTTCTGTCTCCATGTCCCATTCTCCAATTTATTTTTAAAAGTCTGGAATATTCAAGATAATTTTAGCAGCCTCTTGAAAGGCTGTAGGACTGTTTTAGGTCTTGTCCTCTGCATCTCTGCCTATATAAAGGACCACATCGTTCTTTTGAAACAGAATTAACGTTTAGAATACTTCCAGATAATTCTAGCAGCCTCTCGAAAGGCAAGTTGAAGAACCTCAGTCGGAACAAGTTAAATAGGAGTGATATAAATATTTCAGAAATAAATATTAGTTGTTTTCTCTTGTCGCTTGCTTATATCAGTTTCACCTGAACTTCTGTTGTCATGCAACTGACTTTGGGACTTCACCGGCCAGTAACAGACAAGCGGCACCTTCGCGGCTCCATAAATACTTGGAACGGCTTGGCGTGGACACGAAGACTTCACTAGACAATCTAACATCCTTGTATGTGTGTACGTATGTATATGTTCGTTTGTATGTGTGAGGACGCCAATCTGAAATAGAGCTACTGCAGCATCCGCAGCCAACAGTGCTGTAGGAAGGAAAAATTTATTTGGGGGTCTTTTTTAATGTGTGTAAATAATTAAAAATTGTATTTATTTTACAAATGCAAATTCTCACGATAATAAAATAAAAACTGCTGGCTAAAAAACCGCTGAAAAAAGTCAAGTGTACTAGACGCAGACAAAGAGATGAGCATCATCGTAGCTACTTCTTCCATAAACTGTTAATTAACTAGACTCACCTAAACAAAAGCAAGTGAGCGGAGTTGAATTCGCGGTTGGGGTCTTTGGCCTTTAATTCTGAGGTGAGCAAAATCTTCATGGGGAATTTACATTAAATCAATATGAAAAAGTTTCTTGAACCACACATCTAAATTGTACGACGGTAATTTCCAAGGATGAATACTTTCGTGAATTTCGATGGAACACCCTGTATAAGAAGTTTAAGGATGGTCTCCCTTCTGGTGTGTCGTTAGGGCTGAGCGAATAAGAACTATGTTGTAATAGTGGCCAAAACTTTAAGTAAGGGTTACTGCGTTAAAGTAGAGTACCGCAGTATCGTTAATTTCGACGTCGGTAACCAGCTGGCGAAACCGAAACACGAAGTTTGCAACCAACTCCGGATTTACATCGGATTAAAATACAACTGTCCAAGTTACTTCTACCTTGAAAATTTTTTTATTTTTTGGTAATATTCGCTTCCTTTGTTGTCTTCATCTCGACGAAATCTTTTATCGGGTGCATACTGCAATCCATCTGCTTTACATACATACATACACCTTGGTCATGTCTGGCGGTGTCAAGTAACAAGCGTAATATAACCGCAACATCCGGCGAAGCACACGCGATATTGCAGAATGTCGTCGCCAGCTTTGCAATACCTCCGCCGTAGCTGCATCATTAACTAGCGCCTCCAAGTCGGTGACAAAGCGAAAAATGCACCCGGTGAACCAACATCAAGAGTTAAATATATCAACGTACAAAAATCACGTGAAAATGAGTACTGTCGAATTGCGCATGCTCCAAACGCTTCAATTCTATTGGCTAATAGCGGCTTCAAGGTCAAGAACTTTCACACAACATTTAATCAAATCTAGTTGAAATATAGGCCAATAAAAAGTAAATAATTTGAAAATTACTGGTAAGTGGCTCTGAAGAAGAACACTAGTACAACCTATCAAAAATGATGACCAAAAATATCTGAAAAACAAGTGCCAGACAGGCGCACAAATCATCAATTCACAAACACGGCATTAAAAAACCGATCCATTGTCGTCTGGTCTAGGCGGCTATTCGCCCTGACAAACGAGCATCGGTGTACCCAAACAACCAACTATCGCTGAATGTTAAGATGACGATGTTTATGCTAATTAGAACGGGACAAAAAATAATCAGATGACAGTTGCACACCGTGGGACAAATTATTATACAAAATTATTTTTTAAACATTCAATAATAAAAAAAAGGTATTTCAATTCTGTCATGATCAAGCGGTGGCGTCGCCGATTGTGTGTCTTAAATATGAATTAAAATATAGGAAGGTATTCCAATCCTGCAATTCATTACGGAAAATGTGTTTAGAAGTCAGTGGCGTGCAGTCCATATGTGCAGGGTGTGCACTGCACGCCCTATGAAAATATTAAAAATTACGTAAATAAAATTGATATAATGGCTTATTGAATACTTCATTTTGTTTCACAAATTTTCATTATAAAATCAAAGAAAGAGCGTATTTTATCTATTTATGCAACCAGAAATACGGGCGCGCCTCGCGGGTCACTCTGCTATATATTTGGAACGAATGTCGACGCTTGAGGTGCAGATTTCTCGCCTGCACGGCGAGCGAGGTCTGTTTAGCATAGTCAGTATTAGGAAAGTGAAGGAATAAAGACTGAGAAAAAGCATATCGAAATTAGCGATCTCCTATCGCTCGTTCTCTCTCGCTGGGTGCAGGCAGACTTTCTGCACCTGGAGCTGAATATTGAACGTTTAGCTGAGTTCTTTTTCAAACGCCTTTTATAAGTTTGTTTTAAAATAGTTGAAATATTGTTATTTGTTATTTAAGACAACAATATTAGGTAAACACCTATTTTATACGTTTCTTAAATTATTTATTTTTGTGAAATTATCATTTGTAGAATGACAACTGAAAATAGATCTATAATTTGTGATCTACTGGAAAATCCTTTTTCACGTCGTGATGTCTAAACGAAAAATGAAATAATGAAAACAAGACCAACGCCAGACATAAAACTCACTCAAAATATAAAAATTAAAGGCCAGCAGTCCGTGCGACATTTCCAAATTAAAATATATAAAAAATTTGAATGGATTGCAGATTGTTGCGAGGAAAATAAGCTGTATTGTTGGCCTTATATATCCCCTTCCTCACCACCGACTGTGCACATCTATCACAGAAAGTCACCGCACGCCACTGTTAGAAGTGGCGTCGCCAACTGTGTGTTTTGAATGATGTATCGCAGAATCATCTTTTTCAGATTCAAATGAAATGTAAGAAGGTATTCCACTCTAAAATGCATCATGGAAGATGTGTCGTGTAGTGACGTCGCCAACAGTGTATTTTGTGTACTACGTGTCATATATTACATTAACCATGACGTATTACAGGACTACATTCCCTCAGATTGAGGTGAAATATAAGAAAGTACTTCAATCCTGCAGTGTATTATGGGAAATGTGTCCAACGGTGGTACCCCCAGCAGTGTGTCTTGTGTACTATTTGATTTATATTGCATTCATCACGATGCAATGCAGTCCCTCTTTCAGATTAAGATGAAATATAAGAAGGTATTCCAATCCTGCAGTGCATCATGAGAAATGTATCAAGCGGTGGCGCCGTCAGCACTGTGTCTTGAATACAACGTGAACTACTTCAGCTGCTTTACTGCATTACAGGATGTCTGCCTTCCAAATTGAGCCAATATATTGGAAGGTATTCAACCCTGCTATGTATTATAATATATGTGTCTAACGGTGGCACCTCCAGCAGTGTGTCTTGTGTACTATTTGACTTATATTGCATTCATCACGATGTAATGCAGTCCCTCTTTCATATTAAGATAAGATATAAGAAGGTACTCTAATCCTGCAGTGCATCATGAGAAATGTGTCAAGCGGTGGCGCCGTCAGCACTGTGTCTTGAATACAACGTGAACTACTACAGCTGCTTTACTGCATTAGAGGATCTCTGCCTCCCAAATTGAGCCAATATATTAAAAGATATTCGAACACTGCTATGCATCATTATAAATGTGTCTAACGGTGGCACCTCCAGCAGTGTGTCTTGTGTACTATTTGATTTATATTGCATTCATCACAATGTAGTGCAAGATTTTCTTCGCTTAAATTAAAATGAAATATAAGCAAGTATTCCAACCCTGAAGTGCATCATGAGAAATGTGTCAAGCGGTGGCGCCATCAGCAGTGTGTCTTGAATACAACGTGAACTACTACAGCTGCTTTACTGCATTACAGAATCTCTGCCTCCCAAATTGAGCCAATATATTAGAAGGTACTCGAACCCTGCTATGCATCATAATAAATGTGTCTAACGGTGGCACCTCCAGCAGTGTGTCTTGTGTACTATTTGATTTATATTGCATTCATCACAATGTAGTGCAAGATTTTCTTCGCTTAAATTAAAATGAAATATAAGCAAGTATTCCAACTCTGAAGTGTATCATGAGAAATGTGTCAAGCGGTGGCGCCGTCAGCACTGTGTCTTGAATACAACGTGAACTACTACAGCTGCTTTACTGCATTATAGGATCTCTGCCTTCCAGATTGAGCTAATTTATTTGAAGGTATTTGAACCCTGCTATGCATCATAACAAATGTGTCTAACGGTGGCACCTCCAGCAGTGTGTTTTGTATACTATTTGACTTATATTGCATTCATCACGATGTAATGCAGTCCCTCTTTCATATTAAGATAAGATATAAGAAGGTACTCTAATCCTGCAATGCATCATGAGAAATGTGTCAAGCGGTGGCGCCGTCAGCACTGTGTCTTGAATACAACGTGAACTACTACAGCTGCTTTACTGCATTACAGAATCTCTGCCTCCCAAATTGAGCCAATATATTAAAAGGTATTCGAACTCTGCTATGCATCATAATAAATGTGTCTAACGGTGGCACCTCCAGCAGTGTGTCTTGTGTACTATTTGATTTATATTGCATTCATCACAATGTAGTGCAAGATTTTCTTCGCTTAAATTAAAATGAAATATAAGCAAGTATTCCAACTCTGAAGTGTATCATGAGAAATGTGTCAAGCGGTGGCGCCGTCAGCACTGTGTCTTGAATACAACGTGAACTATTACAGCTGCTTTACTGTATTATAGGATCTCTGCCTCCCAAATTGAGCCAATATATTAAAAGGTATTCGAACTCTGCTATGCATCATAATAAATGTGTCTAACGGTGGCACCTCCAGCAGTGTGTCTTGTGTACTATTTGACTCATATTGCATTCATCACAATGTAGTGCACGATTTTCTTTTTTCAGATTAAAATAAAATATATGACATTATTCCATCGTTAAAGTGCATCATGTGAATTAAGTCAAGCGGTGGCGTCACCAAAAAGGTATCTTGGATACTATGTGACATATTTGCTACAATGAATTGCTTAGTAATCATCTCTCAGATTGAGATGATATATAAATAAGTATATGAAACCTGCAATGCATCGTGTGGAATATATCAAGCGGTGGCGTCGTCAACAGTGTATCTTTTATATTATGTTATGTCATCAGTTAACACAATGCATTGCAGGATTATCTTATCCCAGATTGAGATGATATGCAGTGCATCATGGGAATTTTGTCAAGCAGCGACGCCATCAGCAGTGTGTCTTAGATATCATATAATCTATCACATACTATGAAGCTTTGCAAGATTATCTTCCAGATAGAGCTTATATATTAGAAGGTATTCGAATCCTGCAATGCATCATGAGAAATGTGTCTAACGGTTGCACCCCCAGCAGTGTGTCTTGTGCACTATTTGACTCAGTTATATCACGATGTAGTGCAGAATCTCCTCTTTCAGATTAAAATAAAATGTAAGAAGGTATTCCAACCCTGCAGTGCATCATGAGAAATGTATCAAGCGGTGGCACCATCAGCAGTGTGTCTTAGATATCACGCAAACTATTACAGTGGCCTTTATGCATTACAGGATCACCGCAACCCAGATTGAGCTAATATATTTGAAAGTATGAACCCTGCAATGCATCATGAGACATGTGTCTAACAGTTACGTCTCCAGCAGTGTGTCTCACGTGCTATGTGACTTTTATTATATTCACCACATTATATTGCAGAATTTTCTGCTCTCAGATTAAGATAAAATATAAAAAAGTATTCTAACTCTTTAGTGTGTCATGGGAAATGTGTCAAACGGTGACACCACCAGCAGTGTGTCTTAGGTATTACGTGAACTATCACATTTACCATGATATTGTAATGTTTATTGCTTCTAAATAATTGTTTATTGTTAAACTAAAAATCATTATTCAATAAATGAAAAGGAAATTAATGTTCTATTTTTCGTTGTAACACTAAAACACACACTACATAATTTATTTCTTATTTACTATTATTAAACATCAACTACAAAGCCACCAATATTTATTTTCAACAACTTACTTATTTATCACGCTCTGAATATTCACTCTATTTCACTATATAAAATACGGAAACCAAATATCCAGAAATTTCTACATTATTCTCGAATGTCGCTTGGCGCGACGCAGAGATGACAGGCTCCGCCCAGGCAACAGAGACGGATTCAGTCCCAATTTTTTTTTTTTTTACGAATTATGACACTTTCGCTCTTGACAATATTTAGCAGATGCATCCTGAGAAATGTGTCTTACGGTGGCACCTCCAGCAGTGTGTCTTGTACACTGTTTGACTTATATTGCTTTTACCATGATGTAGTGCAGGATTTCCTTCTCTCAGATTAAGATGAAAAATAAGAAGGTATTGCAATCCTGCAGTACATCATCTGAAATTTTTTTTACTTCCTTTCAGATTAAGGAATTATGCAATGCAAAGCGGTGCAGCGTCAACAGTGTGTTTTGGATACTATTTGATCAATTACCACGATGCTTTACAAGATTACTTTCTTTCAGATTAAGGTGAAATTTAAGAAAGTACCTTTAATCCTGCAATGTATCATGAGAAATGTGTCAAGCGGTGACGCCATCAGCAGTGTGTCTTGTAATCTAGGTAATCTATCATAGATATCAAGATTATATGCCATATAGAGCTTATATATTAGAAGGTATTTGAATCCTGCTAAGCATAATGATGAAAGTGTCTAACGGTGGCGCCTCTAGCAGTGTGCTTTGGATATTATGTGAACTATTCTACATTAGCCAAGATTTCTTGTAGGATCACCTTTTTTCGAATTGAAATTAGTATCGTCATGTTAAATGCTGAATATAATTATTAAAATTCAGGACGTTTCGGTGCCTAAATTGGTCACCTTCATCAGCTTATTCAAGTTGAAATAATGATTCAGGCACCGAAACGTCTTGAATTTTAATAAATATATTCAGCATTCAACATGACTCCTTTGCCATTACTCACCTTTTAAAAACTATAAAATAAGAGCCACTCACAACAATTGATATCATGGAAAATGTGTCGAGCGGTGGCACAATCAGCAGTGTGAACTACTAATTTGATGCATTACATTCATCACTAGATTACCTCCTCCAAAATTGAGCTAATATATAAGACGTTACTTGAACCCTGCAATCCATATTGGAAATGTGTCCAACGGTGACACCCCCAGCAGTGTGTCTTACATACTATTTAACTCATAACATTCAGCATGATGTATTTCACTGAGATTAAGATTACTTGTACATCATTTGATATATACACAAATTTATTCAACAAAGTTTTCTTTTACTTCAGATTATAATTGATATAATTTTAATAATATTTTGACATGTGCAGTGTCAAATAAAATCAAAAAATTGACAACAGATTATCATTGCCTACCTTATCATTTAAATTAAACTGATTGTTTTATACGGCAAATTCTCAATGTCTGTTATACTTATAAACTGCACTTCCGGCTCAGCCGATTGATACAAAAATAGTAGATAACTATTTTGATGCTACAACAAGTTGAAACACTAAATTTCAATATGCTATGGCTGATCATTCTAAATTTATGCAAAAAATTTAAAAAAAAGTTTCAAGTAAAGTGCACTTCTGGCTTGGCCAATTCATACAAAAATAGCAGATAACCATTCTGATACAACATCAAGTTCAAATACTGAATTTCAACATCCTACGGTTAATAATTCTGGATTTATTAGAAAAATTCGAAAAAAGTTTCAAGTAAAGTGCACTTCCGGTACAGACGATTGGAACCACAATGCGACGTGCACAACTAGACCCTATACCAATCTTAAATACAGAATTTCAACATTATAGGTTCAACCAGTTTTGAGATTTGCGAGATACGCACAAATATACGTACCGACATCAAGCCGAAAATAGTCAAAATGGATTCAGAGATGCTTTAAACGAATATTTCCATCAAAATCTTGATAGGTGAATTTTGTCGGTTTCACAATATTTTCTTGTACTTAGTACAAGTAAAAAAAGATTCCTACCTTGCAGTGCATCATGGGAAATATGTTGAGCGGCGTCGTCGCCAACAGTGTGTCTTGAATACTTATAGTTATCACGATACATTACATACAGAATTAATTTTTCCAGATTAAGATAAATGAGAGGGCATTTGATTTCTGGCATTGTATTATGGAAAATGTGTTTGAAGGTCGCGCCCCCAACAGTGTGTCTTGTGTATTACATTGTATTCAAAAATTACCTCCTTCCAGATTCAAGTAGAATATTAACTCTCCGTTAGTGTTCTCGAAAAAAGTTTCACGGTTGGTGTTGTGGGGTATATCATACCCCATATGAAAGTCCTCTCAAGCTATTTTAAATTCTAAAATATGATAATTTTTCTGTTTGCACATGTTCTACAACTTGTTACCAAGTGATATAAACTGAACAAAATGCATCCAGCTATATTTATTGTAAAAATATAAAAGATAAATCAAAATAACAGCAAGTCTGCCTTGGAAAAAACATACATCAATATTATCGCTCATAAATACTTCTAATATCATCACACATCAAAGATCTCACAGTATTTTTTGAGAAGAAGGATCAAATAAGTAAAGCAAGAAAAAATTACTCAAGTATCATCAAAGAAAAAAAATTATTGCTCCTCAAACTGGGCACAGTTTTTGCAACTCAAAATTGCATGTTCCAAGCACAGTGGAATTCTACATCGCTTACAAGCATTAAATGTCTTTTTAATACATAAGCACTATTTTGCGCACGTTTTTCTGGGCAGTAAATGGCTCTTTGGCTTTTGAGTGCGCCAAGTATAATTAGCATGTGACAAGTAATCTTGTCGCACGCAAATCATTTACCGCTTAGAAAAATTAGCACAAAATGGTACTTATCCCGCATTCGTAATAAAAAATAGTATCTGCAACTCGTGCGGTGTTGTCAATAACCCACTTGAGCGAATGAACGCACTTGCTTCGTTCGTGTACGCCCAACTTCGCTTTCGTGGGCAATCGACAACTTATCGCACTTGTTGCACAATTTAATATTCTATCTTTGTTTCTAAGACAAACAGAACATCTTCGGCTTGTCTTTTGTCATTTGGCTAAATTGGCCTTAAAAAATACCAAAATATGAGATAGCTTATTGCATAACGTAATATAATTTTAAATTTAGAATGACATCGACAGAAATTGGAATTGTAGCTTCGAATACTTTATATATTTTCCGATAAAGGTTGTCAATTTGCAGAAAATCGAGGAATAATTTTGTATTGTCTCAAAACGTGCTAGATGCTGCCATCTACTAGCCTCTTGTGGAACTATACTCCAAATTTTAATAAAATTGCAGTAAATCGAAAAAAACTTTCAAGTAAACTCATGTTTTTTTTCGAAAATAATTAGGGTCTTTTATATAACATTTTTTGATTGGAGTCCTAATCTTGACAGAAATCGGCGAATTATGGCAATAATACGGATTTCTGACTGAACCAGAACCGTAATCAAAAAATTGTAGATGACAGAGTTGAATTATTTTTTGAAAATAATATGACCCTACTTGAAAGATTTTTTCGATTGACAGCCTTAATTTCGAGTTGACAAAGCAAGTAATTTTTTCATATAATTGTATCGAAATCTCAAAATTGTGGTCGTCAATCTAAATTTTCTTTCAAGTAAACCTATATTATTTTTTGAAAATAGTTGGGGTACTCTATATAAATTTTTTCGATTAGAGCCCTCATTCTGACACAAATCGTTAATATATGGCAATAACACTAATTTCTGACTGAACCAGGGCCGTAATCAAAAATTAGTTAATGACAAACTCTGAGTATTTTTTGAAGATATTATGAGTTTACTTGAAAGATTTTTTCGGTTAACGGTCTTAATTTCGAGTAAACGGCGTCAGAAACTTTTGTTCAAAATACGATAAATTACTAAAAAAATTTCACGTAATCAACAGAAATTGAAATTGTAGTGTCGAATTTTTCATTTATTTCTCGATAAAAGTAGTCATTTCGCGGAAAATCGAGGAATAATTTAGTATCGTCTCAAAACGTGCTAGATGCTGCCATCTACTAGCCTCTTGTGGAACTATACTCCAAATTTTAATAAAATTGCAGTAAATCGAAAAAAACTTTCAAGTAAACTCATGTTTTTTTTCGAAGATAATTAGGGTCTTTCTTATAACATTTTTTTAATGGAGCCCTAATTTTGACAGAAATCGGCGAATTATGGCAATAATACGGATTTCTGACTGAACCAGAACCGTAATCAAAAAATTGTAAATGACAGAGTTGAATTATTTTTCGAAAATAATATGACCTTATTTGGAAGATTTTTTCGATTGACAGCCTTAATTTCGAGTTGACAAAGCAAGTATTTTTTTCATATAATTGTATCGAAATCTCAAAATTGGGGTCGTAAATCTAAATTTTTTTTCAAGTAAACCTATATTATTTTTTGAAAATAGTTGGGGTACTGTATATAAATTTTTTCGATTAGAGCCCTCATTCTGACACAAATCGTTAATATATGGCAATAACACTAATTTCTGACTGAACCAGGGCCGTAATCAAAAATTAGTTAATGACAAACTCTGAGTATTTTTTGAAAATATTATGAGTTTACTTGAAAGATTTTTTCGGTTAACGGTCTTAATTTCGAGTAATCGGCGTCAGAAACTTTTGTTCAAAATACGATAAATTACTAAAAAATTTTCACGTAATCGACAGAAATTGAAATTGTAGTGTCGAATTTTTCATTGATTTCTCGATAAAAGTACTCAATTCGCGGAAAATCGAGGAATAATTTAGTATCGTCTCAAAACGTGCTAGATGCTGCCATCTACTAGCCTCTTGTGGAACTATACTCCAAATTTTAATAAAATTGCAGTAAATCGAAAAAAACTTTCAAGTAAACTCATGTTTTTTTTCGAAGATAATTAGGGTCTTTCTTATAACATTTTTTGATTGGAGCCCTAATTTTGACAGAAATCGGCGAATTATGGCAATAATACGGATCTCTGACTGAACCAGAACCGTAATCAAAAAATTGTAAATGACAGAGTTGAATTATTTTTCGAAAATAATATGACCTTATTTGGAAGATTTTTTCGATTGACAGCCTTAATTTCGAGTTGACAAAGCAAGTAATTTTTTCATATAATTGTATCGAAATCTCAAAATTGGGGTCGTAAATCTAAATTTCCTTCCAATAAAACCTATATTATTTTTTGAAAATAGTTGGGGTACTTTATATAAATTTTTTCGATTAGAGCCCTCATTCCAACACAAATCGTTAATATATGGCAATAACACTAATTTCTGACTGAACCAGGGCCTAGCATTGCAGTGAGATGTGCGTTCATATTTTAGGAATAATTACGCAATAAATTATTGGGATGGAATATCAAACAAAAATGTACATAGGGCTTTTCTACATCTACATAAGAAGTTACTTTAAAAGTGTACCGGGGTATATCATACCCCAACCAACTTCCAGCAAGTCTGATGCTCAATTGAAAGTTTATACATAGTTGTATATGAATCTGTTCTCTTTGTTCAAGTATAATCCTAATCTACTGAGAAAAAGAAATCACTTGTTTGTATTAAATTGATTTTACGATTGGAAATAGAGTTAATGGGGTATGACATACCCCACAACACTAACGAAGGGTTAAAAGGAATTCCAATCCTGCAGTGCATCATTCAAAATTTGTCAAGAATCAACGCCGTCAGCAGTGTGTCTTCTGTACTATGTTATTTAAATTAAATTCACTACGATGTAGTGCAGGATTTTTTTCTTTCAGATCAAAATGAAATATGAGTCAAACGGTGGCGCTGCCAGCAGTGTGTCTTTGATACTTTTCTGCTAAATGAAATTATTTTCGATATAAAAAATGTGATAAGGTAGTGAGAAATACACTGTTGGTGGCGCCATCGCTTGAAACATTTCTCGTGATCCATTGCAGGATTAAAACACCTTTATTTTAACTTATTGTGGGGTACTGTCGCCAACATTGTAAATAAAAATATGCTGTGATTTGGTAATTCTTCTATTAAGTCATTTAAAAAAGACAAATTCATTTCAGGTAATTGATATTTTATGATATTTTATATCATGCAATCCTCTTCATAAAAGTAGGATACCTCAGCAGTGCAGTTATTCAAAATAGAGAGGTTTTTTAGTACGGTTATATTTTTATATGTTCGTGTTTGATAATCTGATATTCATTTACTGATTTTTATTACTTCCTCTGAGTTGAATATTCACTTTTTATTGTTTTCGTTTACATTGATGTTAGACTAATTCCGTTTTTTCTTTGTTTTAGGTGAGTACTAAATTCCAAACATTGTGTTGAGTTTTATCTACAAATGAGTGAGTTTATTATTGTTTTATGTAATTTTTACTGGTATGAGGGTAACTAAAGATTCAACTTTTCTAGTTTTATGATAAACACGATAAACTGAAGTTGAAATATTTAAGTTTAGTAGCCGTTTGGAACCACATTAATTTAGTGCTTGAAAAACAAAAAACAATTATGAATGAAACATCCAATAATTTGTCACTAGTGTTCAAATAAGAAAACATCAAACGAAGATTCATGATCGAAACAAAAAACAATGGTCGAAAAAACATTTCAGCTTTTTACTAATTAGAATAAAACGAACCGAACGAAAGACTGAACGGAAAACGAATAATAGCAGACACAGACATATAACAGAAGAGTTGTCGACTCCTGGAGTTCGTGGTCAGCATAATGACGATTTATTCCGCATATGAATCACCAACTTATGAGGAAAAATCTTCATTCAATACTGACACTCATTTACATACGTTACTATAATATTATGCTTGATTTTTTTTGCAATAGTTCCAAAGGAATCTCATGAAAAATGTTGCATATTATCTCCCCCCGTCAATATTTTGTCAGATCCAGTAACAAAACATGCCCTTCTACCTTTCGATGATTTATCGTCCTGAATTCAAAACCGCAGGCTTCAAGTCAAACGTGCGTACAATTTATCATGGCTATCGACACAATGTGTATTATTTCCCTGTACATATTCCTGGGGCATAAATAGCTACCAATCCGCGGATTCTTCGGCTGAAGAATAGGAGAGAGCAAGAGAGAAATCGACTGGCTTATCATTTGAATAGAGCTTTGATTTTTGAGATTCTGCAACTTCAGTGTGTATTATTATATTGTAACGTATTTCTTTAATTGCGTGAGCATCACATTTTATTTATTCTTGTACGTAAAGGTCATTGAATTCCCCAAATCCATATCTTTTGCCAAGTCATATTCAATTATCATTCAACAATCTTTTTGCACAGTGAATGTATTTCCTAATTGAAATCGTTGTCTGGTCTGGTGAAATAATTTTCGCTTAGTTACATTCGGACTCTGAAATAGCGACCATCCTGACAGTGAAAGATCGTGTGTTTACATATATTTGTCTTCCTTTCCTAGCACATTACAGCGACAATTTGTCTGCCATGGAGATGCAATCGGACAATCGGATAGAATTTCGCTACAAGTTTTATTATTCAATAACTTACATAATATTATATTACAATTATATGTTTTTCGGATATATCACAATCACTTGACAGCATAATAATTAATTATAAACTATTTTTTCTATTGATTTCAAAAAAGTTATTGTGAATGAAGCCCACGGTTTGCCCGGGTGCTCCAGTCAATTATTGTTTTTCCAATAGAAAGATAATCGAATCGATTAACCATAAAATAAAACAATTAAACATATCTATAGCACAGGACTACAGCGGGCAAAGCCCGTGGTGTACCCGGTTTTTGTAGTCAATTATATTTCCAAAACAAATCAATTGGATTTTTTTTTTTTAAATTAAAATAACAAAAAAATATTAATTTTACTGGACTACAGCGGGCGGAGCCCGCGGATTTCCCTGGTACTGTATTCAATTGTTATATTTGCGGGAGGAAGTTGATTTGCACTAAAATAGAAGCACTCTGCAGTGCAGCAATTGATTATTAATTATTTTTGCCATTAATTCTAAAAAGTTACTGTGAATGGAGCCCACGGTTTGCCTGGGTGCTCCAGTCAATTGTATTCACAATTGAAAGATATTTGGATCGATTATCTCTAAAATAAATCAATAAAATATCAATAGCGCAGGACTACAGCGGGCCGGGCCCGTGGTGAACCCGGGTTCTCTAGTCAATTATTATATTTCCGTGAACAAATCACTTGAATAGTTCTTTTTCAAATGAAATAACCAAAAAATATTAATTTTACTGGATTACAGCGGGCAGAACCCGCGGATTTCCCTGGTGCTGTATTCAATCGTTATATTTGCGGAAGGAAGTTAATTAGCACTAAAATAGAAGCACTTTGCGGTGCAGCAATTGATTATTGATAATTTTTTCCGTTAATTCTAAAAAGTTACTGTGAATGGAGCCCACGGTTTGCCAAGGTGCTTCAATCAATTATTGTATTTTCAATAAAAAGATAATTTAATCGATTAACTCCAAGATGAATCAATAAAATATATCGATAGTGCTGAACTACAGCGGACCGGGCCCGTGGTGAACCCAAGTTCTGTAGTCAATTATTATATTTCCGTGAACAAATCACTTGAATAGTTTTTTTTTTCAAATGAAATAACCAAAAAATAATAATTTTACTGGATTACAGCGGGCAGAGACCGCGGATTTCCCTAGTACTGTATTCAATTGTTATATTTGCGGAAGGAAGTTAATTAGCACTAAAATAGAAGCACTTTGCGGTGCAGCAATAGATTATTAATTATTTTTTCCATTAATTCTAAAAATTCACTGTGAATGGAGCCCACGGTATGCCTGGGTGCTCCAGTCAATTGTGTTCACAATTCACAATTGAAAGATATTTGAATCGATTATCCTTAAAATAAAACAATGAAAAATATCGATAATACAAGACTACTGCGATCGGACCCCGCGGTTTGCTTGAGTGCGTATTCAATTATTATATTTCCGAGGAAAAATCTGTTGGATTGTTTTTTTATAAAATAAAATGACAAAAAAACATCATGTTTTATAAAATTACAATGTGCAGGGCCCGCAGTTTGCCCTAGTTCTGTATTCAATTACAATATTTCTGGAAGAAAGTTAATTAGACCAACTAATCTTGAATTAGAATAACAAGAAATATCCATGGTATGGAACTACAACGGGCAAATCCCGCGGTTTGTCTTGGTACTGTATTCTATTCTCATATTTTCAAGAGAAAGTCAATTGAATCGATTAACCCTAAAATGAAACAAAATAAAATATCTATAATACAAAGGACGACCTGCGATTTGCCCAGGTACTGGATTCAATTATTATATTATCAAAAACAAATCAATTTGATCGGTTTTTTTATAGAATAAAATGACAAAAAAATACTAACTTTACAGGACTACAGCACGTAGAGCCCGTGGTTGGCCCTTGTTCTGTATTCAATTGTTTTATTTCCGGAAGAAAGTAATTTGGATCGGTTAATCCTGAATTAATATTACAAAAGATATCGATAGTATAGGACTACAGCATGTCGAGCCCGCAGTTTGTCTTAGTACTGTATTCAATTTTCATATTTTTAAGAGATACTCAATTGGATCGATCAATCCTTGAATAAAACAAAAGAAAATATCGATACAAAAGCGGAGAAGTCTGCGATTCATTTATCATATTCTCAACAACAAATCAATTAGATCAGGTTTTTTATAAAATGAAATGACAAGAAAATTATAATTTTACAAGACTACAGCGGGTAAAGTCCATGGTTTGCCTCATACTGTATTCAATTGCTATATTATCGGTAAAAAGTCAATTGGATCGGTTGATCTTGTATTAGAATTACAAAAAATATTGATAGTATAGGACTGTAGTACAGAGCCCGCGGTTTGTCATGATACTGCATTCAATTTTCATATTTTCTAAACAAAATCAATTTGATCGATTGACGCTGGAATGAAACAAAAGAAATTATCGATAATACAGAGGACGAGCTGCGGTTTGCTCGGGTGCTGTATTCAATTATTATGTTTCCAAGAACAAATTAATTGGATCGGTTTTTTATAAAATGAAATGACAAAAAAATTTGACGAGACTTCAGCGGGTACAGTCCGTGGTTTGCCTCATACTGTATTCAATTGCTATATTTTCGGGCAAAAAGTTGATTGAATCGGTTAATCTTGTATTAGAATTACAAAAAAATGTCGATAGTATGCAACTACAGCGGGCTAGCCCGCGGTTTGTCCTGGTACTGTATCCAATTTTTATATTTTCAAGAAAAAGTCAATTGGATCGATTAACCCTAAAATAAAACAAAAGAAAATATCTATAATACAGAGGATGACCTGCGGTTTGCCTGGGTTCTGGTTCAATTATTATATTATCAAAAACAAATCAATTGGATCGATTTTTTTATAGAATAAAATGACAAAAAATACTAATTTTACAGGACTACAGCGGGTAGACCCACGGTTTGCCCTAAAACTGTATTCAAATGCTACATTTATAGCAGGAAGTTGATTGGATCAATGTATCTTGAACTGAGATTACCGGAAATATTGATAGTATAAGACTACAGCGGGCAGAGCCCGCGGTTTGTCACAGTACTGTATTCAATTTTCGTATTTTCAAAAGAAAGTCAATTGGATCAATCAACCCTAGAATAAAACAAAAGAAAATATCGATGAGACTTCGGTTTGCCTGAATGCTGTATTCAATTATTATATTCCCAAGAACAAATCAATTAGATCGGTTTTTTATTAAATAATTTGACAAAAATACTAATTTTACAAGACTACAGCGGGCTGAGCCCGCGGTTTGTCCTTGTACTGTATTCATTTGCTATATTTCCATAAACAAGTTAATTGGATTGGTTAATCTTAAATTAAAATTACATAAAATATCGATAGTATAGCTAAGCCCGCGGTTTGTCTTGATACTGTATTCAATTTTTATATTTTCAAGAGAAAGTCAATTGAATCAATCAACCCTAAAATAAAACAAAAGAAAATATCTATAATACAGAGGAAGAGCCGGCGGTTTGCCCGGGTGCTGGATATAATCATTATATTTCCGATAACAAATCAATTGGATCGTTTTTTTAGCTTACTTTTACAAAACTATCAAGATTTTGATGAAAATATCCGTTTTGAGCATCCCTGAATCCATTTTGACTATTTTCGGCTTGATGTCGGTACGTATGTTCGTTCATACGTTCGTAACTCGCAAATCTCAAAACAGGTTGAACGTCCAATGTTGAAATTTTGTATTTAGGACTGGTATAGGGTCTAGTTGTGCACCTCGCATTATGGTTCCAATCGTCTGTACCGGAAGTGCACTTTACTTGAAACTTTTTTGAAATTTTTTGCATTAAACCAGAATGATCAGCCACAGTATATTGAAATTTAGTATTTGAACTTGTTGTAGCATCAAAATAGTTATCTACTATTTTTGTATCAATCGGCTGAGCCGGAAGTGCAGTTTATAGTTATAACAGACATTCAGAATTTGCCGTATAAAACAATCAGTTTAATTGAAATGATAAGGTAGGCAATGATAGTTGTCAATTTTTTGATTTTGTTTGACATTCTACGTGTCAAAATATTATTAAAATTATATTAATTATAATCTGAAGTGACACAAAACTTTATTGAATAAATTTGCTAAGAGGGACTAAATAGAGCCCACGAGCTAAGCATAATACAATTTCTACTACTTTCGGCATGACGGAATCCATATAGTCCATTTTTGCGTATCATATGCGTTTGCAAGTTAAATTAAATTGATCCCAATTGTCTATATGAATTAGGTCTAATTTCACTGCAAGCAAAGGAATATAGCCCTTATTAAATCGTCTTTATGATAGTTCTGACGTTTGATTGGATAATACCATAAGGACGAAAACTGCGTATCTCCGCCCGATTTTAGAAGATGGTGACCCGTATTTTCCAAGGGCGGTCTTAATGACAATTCTGACGTTTGATTGGATAATATTATAAGGACGATAACTGTATACTCAAGATTTACACACAGTCCAGCCTTACGAATTGTATGATGAATTACGAAATATGATCATGAATGCACCAGACTTCATTAAAGGTGTGGAAGAATTGTTTCAATAATAGAAAATAACTTGAATGAAAATCCAAATATTTACTTACATTGTCTATCGAATTTTGTTATTGTTGATAATCTTTTATTCTCATTTTTAAAACAGGAATATTTTTATTCATTATAGGTAATGGTATTTGTATTTTTTGAGATATCTCAATAATAATTCTTATTACATTAGAATAAATCATGCAGAATACGTTATTTTTTACAGACTTCAATTATCTCAATTCGTTCAGGAGAAACAGAGTCAAACAGTGTGCTTCTGATTCTTCTATTCTCTCTTCCGTCCGTTATTCAAGTAATACAGCGTGCGATCGTAGCATTTTTATGATGTTTATAACAACAAAAATTATCAGAATCGATTTTTCTTGATATATTTTGTCTTAGAATATACAAATTTTATAGCATATTTAGGTCTCATATTTTAGAAATAAAGAATATTTGTGATTTTGACGACTCATCACTTTTCTACGGGCGCTTCAGGCGCCTTGCAAGCTTCTAGTAATTATAAATTTACTGTAATGTAAATAGCATTATTAATCAAAACATAATACCCATACTATATTTGCTATATTTTCGGAAAAAGTTAATTGGATTGGTTGATCTTGTATTAGAATAGTATAGGACTACAGTGGGCATAGCGCGCGGTTTATTATGATACTGTATTCAATTTTTATGTATTCAAAGCTAAGTCAATTGGATAGATTGACGCTGGAATAAAACAAAAGAAAATGTCTATAATGCAGCGGACGAGCCTGCGGTTTGCCCGAGTGCTGTATTCAATTATTAAATTTCCAAGAACAAATCAATTGGATCATTAATTTTTTTAATAAAATATTAATTTTACAGAACTACAGCGGGCAAAGTTCCTGGTACTGTATTCACTTGTTATATTTCTGAAAGTTAGTTAATTGGATCGGTTAATTAATGCTAAAATGAAAGTACCTCACGGGGCAGCAATTATTTATTAATTATTTTTTCCATTAAGTCTAAAAAGTTACTGTGAATGGAGCCCACGGTTTGCCTCGGTGCTCCAGTCAATTGTATTCACAATTGAAAGATATTTGGATCGATTAACCTTAAAATAAAACAATAAAATATATCGATAGTACAAGACTACTGCGATCGGAGCCCGCGATTTGCTCGAATGCTGTATTCAATTATTATATTTCCGAGGACAAATCTGTTGGATTGGTTCTTTTATAGAATAAAATGACGAAAAAAATACTACGTTTCATGAAACTACAGCGTGCTGAGCCCGCAGTTTGCCCTAGTTCTGTATTCAATTGCTATATTTCTGGAAGAAAGTTAATTAAATCAGCTAATCTTGAATTAAAATCACAAAAAATATCTAAAGTATAGAACTACAGCGGACAAAGCCCGGGGTTTGTCCTGGTACTGTATTCAATTTTTATATTTTCAAGAGAAAGTCAATTGGATCGTTTGACTCTTGAATAAAACAAAAGAAAATATCTATAATACAGTGGAGGACTTGCGGTTTGCCCGGGTTCTGGATTCAATTATTATATTATTAAAAACAAATCAATTGAATCTGTTTTTTCTATAGAATAACATGACAAAAAATACTAATTTTACTGTATTACAGGGGGTAGACTCACGGTTTGCCCGAATACTGTATACAATTGCTATATTTACAGCAGGAAGTTAATTGGATCAATTAATCATGAATTAAGACTACCAAAAATATTGATAGTCACGGTACTGTATTCAATTTTCATATTTTCGAAAGAAAGTCAATTGGATCAATTAACCCTAAAATAAAACAAAAGAAAATATCGATAATACAGCGGACGAGACTTCGGTTTGCCTGGGTACTGTATTCAAATCTTATATTTTCGAGAACAAATCAATTGGATCGGTTTTTTTAATGAACAAAATGACAAAAAATACTTATTTTACAGGACTACTGCTGGTAGACCCATGGTTTGCCCTAGTACTGTATTTAATTGCTGTATTTCCAAAAAAAAGTTAATTGGATCAATTAATCTTGAACTAAAATTATAAAAAAATATCGATGTTCTAGAACTATAGCCGGCAGAGCCCGCAGTTTGTTCGGGTACTGTATTCTATTTTCTAGAGGAAGTCAATTGAAAAAATATCGATAAAAGAGGAGTACAACGGACGACGCCTGCGGTTAGCTGGGGGTGTTGTATTCAGTATTATATTTGCAATTAAAAACCAATTGGATCTGTTAGTCCTAAATAAAACATCGAAAAATATCGATTGTAACTGAAATTTAATTCAACTAGCGAAAAATGTAGTTTGAATTTCATATTATTTGTAGATCTATAACGGCCTGAAGAAGTTAATTAAATTGCCGAAACCGGTCGCTTAGTAAAGATTGCTTTGGTGCTATAATTATTCATCAATTATTTTTTTCATTTATTGCAAAAAGTTACTGTAGATGAATCCCTCGGTTTGCTTGGGTGTTGAAGTCAATTATTGAATTTTCAATAGAAAGCTGCCCTAACATAATACAATAAAAATATTGATAGTTTAGGACTACAGCGGGCACATACGAAATTTAATTTGTATATTTTCAAGAGAAAGTTAATTGGACCGATCAACCCTAGAATGAAACAAAAGGAAATATCAATAATTGGGAAATACAGCGGACGAGCCTGCGGTTTGCCTGGGTGCTGTATTCAATATCATATTAATTAATATAATAAAAAAATCAATTGGATATATTAGTCCTAAAAAGAACAACGAAAAATATCGATAGTACAGTACTACAGCGGAAAGAAAGCCCGCGGTTTGCCTTGGTGCTGTATTCAATTATTAATATAATACAGAGTGTAACAGAAATAAGTACCAAAATTATATCCAACAAGCAAAAAATATAGCATGAACTTTATATTATTTGTTGATCTATACCGGATTTGATCAAATTGCCGAAGCCGGTCGCTTGATTGAAATTGATTATCAACTTTAATATATCATATTATAATCCAAGGATATTCCTTCGAATATATATAACAGTCACTTGACCTTTAATTGATGTCAAAATGGTACTCTGGCTGGAACCCGCTGTTCGCCTTGGACCTTTAGTCAATTATTATATATCGTGTTGGAAGTTGATAACCTCTGCAGAGAGCACACCACTCTGCATTTTTCTAAATATGTTGTAACTTGCTCCGATTATTTAAAGGGTGTTTCATTACCATGTTAATTGAATTGCAGAAACCGGTCGTTCATTATTCAAAAAAAATATTTTTAGTAAAAAATCAATTGGATCAGTTAATCCTTAGATAAAATAATACAAACTATTGACAGAAAAGGACTACAGCGGACGTAGTCCGCTGCGGTTTGCCTAAGTGCTGTATTCAATTATTATATTTTCAATAGAAAATTAGCTAGAATTGTTTGTTAGTCATAAATGATAACAAAGAATATTGATAGTGCAGGATAACAGCGGACGTAGTCCGTGGTTTGCCTGAGTCCTGTATTCAATTATTATATTTTCAATTGAAAATTAATTAGAATTGTTAATCATAAAATAAAACAATAAAAAATATCGATTGCGTAGGACAATGGCGGGCGTAGCCCGCGGTGTGCCCGGGTGCTATATTCAATTATTACATTTCAGGGAACAAATCAATTGGATTGGTTTTTCATGAAATGAAATGACCAAAAAATATCAATTTTACAAGATTACAGCGGGGAAAGCCCGCGGTTTGCCCTAGTACTGTATTCAATTGTTATATTTCAGAAAGAAAATTAATTGGATCGGTTAATCTTAAATTAAGATCACAAAAAATATCGATAGTATCGGACTACAGCGGACAGGATGCGCGGTTTGCCTGGTTGCTGTATTCAATCATTATTTTTTCAATAGAAAGTCAACTATATTTGTTAATTATAAAATGAAACATTGAAGAATATCGATAGTGCAGGATTACAGCGGATGTAGCCCGCGGTCTGCCCGAGTACTGTATTCAATTATTATATTTTCAATAGACAAATCAATTTACTTGACATGAAAATGAATATGACTGATAGATCATGTGGTTCAGTAAATCAAACCTATTTTGCAGAACATGCAAAAATAGAATTGAAGAGGTAAGCTAAACTCTAAATGTACTGCAAAAATTTGATATTATTTTGAGTCAGAAAATACTTATTCCAATTGTTAGCTGTCATTTTTCCAACAAATATATAACATTTAGATTCAACCAGCATATTTTTGATAAAACTTAAATGATTTTTAACTGGATATCCAGAGGATTTGCATGAAAAAGTTATCGGGAAAAATTGTATTACTGGTTGAAATAAATGTACTTTTTTCTGTTACATACTGTATAGCCCGCGGTTTGTCCTGGTGCTGCAGTCAATTATTATATAATATGTGATGCTGTGATGGGTAGAAAAACTCGAGCTTTTTGAATGCATCCGAATGCTCCAATTACCTTTCTCACACGGCAGTGTCTAGTCTACCGTCCTGAATATTGGATATGATTGGTGGTAGAATTCCCCTTTTATTAATATTGAGAAAGCAGCCCGGCTTTCTCTTGAATTCTTGGCTTCAAAGACCCGCCGCCCGCGCTTGACGCCAGTGTCGTACAAGTGGGGCACAAATTGGATTAAATTTACGCAATGCAACAAAAATGAGAATTTACATTGCTACGCAAAAAAAATAATGAACAGTTTGAATTTGTTATTTTCCACCTGAATTTCCCTTCTTGTTTAATATTACAAATTAGTGCTAAATATTTCGCAATAAATTCTAATCAAACATAAAAGGTTTTGCTCGCTGCTTCTCTTTCCTCTAGAGATAAAGATGCAGCAACGTTGCATCTAATAACACCGGGAGACGTACGGCAACACTGCCTGCCAAAAGGCGAGTGCACATATATTGTAATTTCGAGACAGATCGGAAAAACTATGTTTCAGGCGTTATCTGGAGATAGTTGACAACTCTTATACGTCAAGAACAAACGAACAAAGCAAGAGATTTATAGATGGGAGGAAAATGGACGTTTTCTTATCAGTAATTTGTTCTAGAATGAAAAAATTGATAGTTTCTTCACTTTAGTGTTTGTAAGTGTATAAATTATCACCTTTTTTCTTCCACATTTTTTTCACAAGTGTTATTGACTTCAAAAGTGCAGACAAGTCGATAGACAGATAATAATAACCAGGTGGCTTACTAAAATTTAAAGCAGAGGTCCCAAACATTTCCATCATAGAATTATTTTTATTCAAAATCCTCAAGTCACAATAAAATCAATTTCAAATCGCCATAACTTGGTTGATTTTATTCAAAAATGGATGAATCTTTGAGTTTTGGAAAGTTTGTAGTTTCCTCTTTCAGGGCATGTAAGTTAATCCGGCAAAAAACTCATCGCACTCCCTATCCCACCCTTAAGAAAAAAAAATGTTTTTGATGTCAAAAAATTTCAAACTTTGATGTCTTGCACCGGGTGCAAAAAAAATCGTGGATTCAAATCACGACCCAAGCAATCAAGTTCAATCATTTTCCTTTGAATTGCCCAAAAAATGGAGTGTCTGCGACGATTCGGCGCAAAGTTATGAATTAAACAAGAAAAAATTACATTTTGCGCTTTATTGGTCATAACTTTGCGCCGAATCGTCGCAGCCACTTTATTTTTTAAAAAATTTGAAGAAAAATGAATGAACTTGAAATAGAAAGCTTCAAACTTTCCAAAACTCAAAGATTCATCAATTTTCGATCAAAATCAACCGAGTTATGGCGGTTTGAAAAATCTTATAGCATAAGTTTGGGAGTCACTGCTATAACCGGTCAGTTTCGCTGATAGCATCGCCAAAATTCGGGGTAATGACATATAGCATGTAGGTAATGCTGGTAAAATTATACATACAAACACATACACAACCAGACACTCGTGTAGATAACTAACAGACGGTGGGACACGTGCCCACGTTAGCAAATTTGTGAAATTTAGACCGTGAGAATGATTCATGCATAATAATAATAATTTTTTATTCTCAACTGAAAAATAAAATAAGAACAAATGAATAACCAATAAAAATCTCTGTACGATTCATTTGTAGCAAACTTGATTTAATCTTTTGAAAATTCCCTCTATTACTCTTTTGATTCGCGAAATTGATAAGTCAGGAACCTACCCAATTATTATCGGCTGCATTTTGAGTCAAACACCGGTATTTTTTCTTTCAACAGCCAGGTGGAGTTGAAAATGTCACCGATTTTGAAGTCTCCAATTAACGACTTATCGTAAATTAAATCTGTAGTTTTGTTGATTTCTTGAAAACGAAATGATCACGCGAAAATACTTACCTTCTAGTAATTATTTATTTGGATCTTATTGCTCATTTTATCCTATTTTTATTAATGTTGCAAATTTGTACAACATTAAAAAACCAGAATTTCTTCTGTGTTCGACGCATTTCAGTTTCAAATGTATGATCACGCTAAAAACACATGTGGAGCACCTGATTTTCTCAAAGTTAGAGCAGAGGGACAATGGAGACTTTCCATCCCCTTATTAAGCATATTACATGCACAAAAAAATGTGAGATTTGACATACTTGAAGTTTATATGAAAAAGAAGTGCAGAAACTGAAAATTATTTAATAATTGCATGCACGAAGAAATGTGAGATTTGGCATACTTGAAAATTTAATAGAGAAGGAGTGCAGATAGCTAAAATTATATACGGTTGTCCCATTTTGATTTTACTCAAAACCGCGCGTATGAAGGAATGTGAGTTTTGGCATAATTAAAGCTTGAAATTTGTATGGAGTATTTAATTATATATTGTAACGTGCGAGAGTGTGCAGGACCTTGCCAGGGCGGAGCCTTTCCTCCTCGTTGTGCCGCGTCGCATCACATCACCCCTCCCGATGGAAGCTTCTAGCAATATTTCAGAAATGTGGTACAACATTCGAGAAATGGATATTTCTATAAACGCAAGCAAACGATTGAGGGTAGTGTAATGGTGAAGCTAGAGCAGTGAATATCAAGCATTGAAGTGATCAGTGGATATAAATAGTTAAATATAAATATTTGCGACTTTGTTCAAGTTAGTATCAAGTGATAAATAAATAATATAATGTTGTTAGTGATATCCAGAAGAGTAAAACTTTTATTTCATTCTAAATTATTAAATAGTGATTTTTATTTTAATTATAAGCAATTTCGAAGCAATAAACATTACAATATTATAACGTGAAGCATATTATATGCACAAAGGAATGTGTACATACTTGAAGTTTATATAGAGAAGAAGTGCAGAAAGCTAAAATTATAACAAAATGTCCTATTTCTATTTTACGCGAAGATAAATTTTTGTAACGCGCGTACGAAGAAATGTGTGGCTTGGCATCTATCAAGTTTATATGAAGAAGGAGTGCAGAGAGCTAAAATTATATATAGGTAGTCCCATTTTGATTTTACGTTGAAAGAAATTTTCATTACGCACCTGCAAAGGAAGTTTATATGAAGAAGAAGTGCATAAAGCTAAAATTATATACTGAGTGTCATATTTTAATTTTATATGAAGAGAACATTTTATAGCGCGCGCACGAAGGAATGTGAGATTAGGCATACTTGAAGTTTACATGAAGAAGGAGTGCAGAAAGCTGAATTTATATTTAGGGCAACCCATTTTTATTTCACGTAAAGAGAATTTTCAGTAACGCGTGCATTAAGGAATTTTAGTTTTGGCATTCTTGAAGTTTATATGGAGGAGTGCAGAAAATTAAATTAATATACGAAGTGTCCCATTTTGAGAAAACTTTGAGAAAACTTTGACGAAGGAATGGAAGGTTTGGCATACCTGAAGTTTATATGGAGAAGGAGTGCAGAGAGCCAAAATTATATACAAGGAGTTCCAGTTTAATTTTACGTGAAGATAAATTTTTGTAACGCGCGCACAAAGGAATGTTTTGACATGTATGAAGGAGTTCAGAAAGTGAAAATTGTTGTTCTATTTTTAAAAGAAAACTTTGTACTCCTATTTTAGCGTATTACATGCATGAAGGAATGTGAGATTCGGTATATTTAAAGTTTACATGAAGAAGGAGTGCAGAAAGCAGGGTGTATACCAAACCTAGAAAACCTGGAAAACCTGGAAATGTCAGGGAATTTAGATAAACTGGAAATGTCATGGAATCGTCAGGGAATTTTCGATATTTGTCTGGAAAAAATTTATTATAGGATATTTAAGCATTATTGATAAAAGTACATGAAATTTTCATTCTGTCATATAAACCACAGCGGCACAATGAATACAGTGACTGATTTATGTTGCAATTCTGTGCAAATCCAAAAGTCTTACAGATTTATAAATCCATAAAAAAATATCAGAGCGCATCTACTTTTGTTGATCAAAATAAATTCGTTGATAAGGACATCAAGTTCATCGCAATTTTTTTTTTAATTTACTGATTTATAAGGCTCACACAGAATTGCAACATTAATCTGTGATTATATGTGAACTTGTATCAAACTTTTGATTTTCACTGTCTGGAATTTTATTGAAAATAATCTGGAAAAGTCAGGGAATTTTCATTTAATTTTTTGGTATACACCCTGAGAAAGCTAGAATTTTATACAGGTGTCCCATTTTGATTTCACGGGAAGAGAATGTTTTCAACGCGTGCACGAAGGAATGTTTGGGCATACTTGAAGTTTACACAGAGAAGGAGTGCAGAGAGCTAAAATTATATACAGGCAGCCCGATTTTAATTTTATTCGAGGTGAAAATTTTGTACCACACTCACTAAGGAATCTGAGATTCAACATATTTGAAGTTTATATGGAGACGAGTGCAGAGAGCTGAAATTATATACAAGGTGCCCCAATTTAATTTTACATGAAGACAAAACTTTCATTTTTAGATTTGACATACTTAAAGTTTATCTGGAGGAGTGCAGAAATCAGAAATATATACAGATGTCCAATTCTAATTTTACATGAAGAAAAAAGTTTGTACCGCGCTCACGAAGGAATGTGAGATATGATAAACTTAAAAGTTTATATGAAGAAGAAGTGCAGAGAACTAAAATTGAATATAGGCTGTCACATTTCAATTTCTTGTGAATAGAAATTTTTGTAATGCGTGCACGAAGGAATGTGAGGTTTAGCATACTTCAAGTTTATATGAAGAAGAAGTGCAGTAAGCTGTTATAGTAGGATGCTCCATTTTAATTTTAACTGGAGAGAAAACTTTATGCCGCTTGCACGAAGGGATCTGAGACTTGGCGTAATTGAAGTTTATATGGAGAAGTAGTGCAGAAAATTAAATTGATGTACAAAGTGTCCTATTTTGATTTTCCGCACAGAGAAAATTTTTTAACACGCGTATGAATTAATGTGAGATTTGGCATTCTTCAAGTTCATACGGCAAGAAATCCGAAAGCTAAAATTATCTACAGGTGCTCCATTTTTATTTTACCTGAGGAACCTTATACCGCACGCACGACGAAATGTGAGATTTGACGTCGTTGAAGTTCATATAAAGAAGAATTGCATAAAGCTAGAATCATACATAGGGTGTACTATTTTAATTTCACGTGAAGAGAAAAATTTTTACAGCTCGAATGAATGATTGTGAGGTTTGGATTACTTGGAGTTCATATGGAGAAGGAGTGCAGAGAGCTAAAATTATATACAGGTTGTCGTATTTCGAGTTTTCGTTGAGAGAAAACTTTGTACCGCGCGCACGAAGGAGTGTGAAATTTGACCTACTTGAAGTTTATATGAAGGTGTAAAAAGCTTAAATTATATTTAGGTGTCCCAATTTTGATTTTACCTGAAGAGAAATAATTGTACCGCGCGCACGAAGAAGTGTAATATTTTGCATACTTGAAGTCTATAAGGAGAAGTGCAGAGAGCTCAAACGAAAGGTCTCCCATTTTGATTTCACGTGGGTACGAAGGAATGTGATGTTCGGAATACTTGAAGCTCATTTGGAGAAAGACTGCAGAGAGGTACAATTATATACAGTGTTCCATTTTGATTTTACGTGAAGAGAAATTTTTGTATCGCGCGCACGAACGAATGCGAAATTTGGCATCCTCCAAGTTTATATGGAGAAGAAGTGCAGAAAGCTGAAATATATTACAGGGTGGCCTATTTTAATTTTACCCAAAGAGAAAACTTTATACCGCTCGCACGAAGGAATGTGAGATTTGGCGTACTAGAAGTTTATATGGGGAAGAAGTGCAGAGAGCAAAAATTATAAACAGGTGTCTTATTTTGAAATTACGTGAAAAGAAATTTTTGTAACGCGCGCACGAAGGAATGTGTTAGCATACTTGAAGTTTATATGAAGGAGTGCAGAAAGCTAAAATTATATACTGGTGCCCCATTTTAATTTTACCTGGAAAGAAAAATTTGTACCACGCTCACGAAGAAATGTGGAATCTAACATTCCTGGAGTTTATATGGAGAAGGAGTGCAGAAATCTGAAAGTGCATACAGAAAACAATATTATTTTTCGCTGGAAAATAATGCACTGGATGGAAAAAATGTCCAAAGTAAAAGTTTAACTATTTTCTCTTCCTCCGGGAGACAGAAAACCACTATTTGAGAAAAATAATTATTGTAAGCTCGATCAGGGAAGTTTCATATGAAAATGGGTTACACTTGGGGGTGGCTGCCGTCCTCCTGGACATGAAAGGGAGTGACACTCTGGTATTTTCTTATAGTATTTGACCTTCGCTATCGATTGGTACTAATTTCAATTGTAAGTTCTATCAGGGAAGCTGCGTCAAAAAGCCTATTTTGACCTCTTTTCAAATCAGTTCTTTTTTTCCCTTGGAGGAAGCTTATTAATATTGGAAAGAAAAAATTAAACATGTATTGGTTAAAGTTGTTTTTCTGTAAGTTCATTGGAGGTTTCTAATAACAATATTTATTAAACGATTGAGATTATACCCCTTTTATAAGCTTCCTTAACGGTAATTCAATAAAATGAGTGGTTAAGAATGTAGTTACATTGTAGTTTGATATCAGATTTAAAATTTCCATGAAGGTGCAACACATTATTAAATTATTGAAGTTTTCTGCTAGTGGAAATGTGTGAAAAAATAAGAAATTCTTCAAAAAAGATCTTGAAAATCCTGTAATTTTTGCATCAAAACATTTTTCCCCCTGAAAGCACCCTGTTGTATAAACAAGTTTTCCTGCTGCAATCGTGTGATTATAATTTGCGGGTTGGCCGCTCGGTGCGCACCTGGCGGTGGCGGTGGCGTCTACCACCCCTTAACCCCCTCCCCAAACAAGTACTCTCGGGGTGAGACGTCGAGAGCCCAAACTCGCGTATTGATCTGCGCAGTACGACGCTTTCTGCACCCTACAAGATTCTATATAAAAACCCCTAACTCTCCCTGCAAGAGAGATTCTCTCAACGTGCGCGGGTATTGAGAAACTCTCCTGCTTCTCTCTCTGGCTCTCAGGGCGTAACAATAACGGAAAATTAGACGCATAAAAGTGTCCGTTAAAATATGATTCCCTGAAATTTGATTGTGGGGAGGTTTGAGTATGAGTAGGCTGGAAGAAAAATATTCGCGGGGGGGGAGTGCTTGGGGAGGTATACTGCGCAGTTAATAATATGAACACGTGATTGGCGACTGTTTACAAAATATTTGTCTTATAACGTGCGTATGTTTTCAAAAACTATTTTTCATTGTAAAATACATTAAAAATAAATAATAGTGACAGAATTATTTTTGACATCAGAAGTGGGATCACTAATGATTCCCCCAAAATTATTTTCACTTCCAGTTCCTGAATTGGTCGAACTGTCAATACTATTTCTCAGCAGACAACCCTTATCCTCCATCATTATCCCGCAACTGGAATAAGACATCCAACAGGATCGGATTGAATCCACTTGGGCGAATCAGTACACCTCTCTTTTCATTGTAACTAAACCCAAACGTTAGTTGTGTTCGCAATAATACAATTGTATTTCGTTTTCTTCGATTTATGTGTTAAGATTTGGTGAGTGCGGCCGCAGAATGATAAGCAGCCGATCAAACATAGACGGCGGACACGCAGGATGCCGCTTCCGGAGAAATGGCAGGAAGAACAACATAGAATATTAATTTTTACTTCTAATTGATCCACAAATGTAACTTAAAATTATTATTTATTGTAAAAGTTGATTTTGAAATGGCGCAGTCGGTAGGATGGGATGCATGGAGGTTCATCGCCCGCCCTGAAATGACTTTATGATCCCGGAGACAACCAGGACTTTCCGAGTTTTTCAGACGACTACGTGGAATATTAAACACCGGTGATTTATGAAGATAATTTTTGGAAATATGACGAAAGTCGAAATAAAGTCCACGGACTAAAATAACAAAACTTTGTCACAAAGTTTCAACTTTATTTTTTCCTTCGGAATATTTTATAAAAGAAGAAGAAATGTCAAACATTATGACTATAATCATAGATTTTAGGAACCATCTCTCGTAGGCTTCTTGAATCGTGATAAATGGCAGGATTTATAAAAAAGGTTTTCGGATAACTTTGGGCTGACGACCAATCAAATTAATATTCTTATAAATATTATACAAGATGTGTAGTTATATATTATACACACCCTGTATAATATTCATGAAAATCATTGACATCTCATTTAATTGTGACGACGTATGCATAAAATCAAATTTTTGTAACGACGTGAATTAGCTGCATGCATCTGTCAAAAAAATATTGAAAATGCAATTATTTCAAAAACTGTTTAGAATAAAGCCATAATTGCTTGGATAAAGTCCCATTAAAAAATACTGGAGAATTCAAAAATATAATAAAATATAGGGTGTTCCATTTAAAATAAGAAAGTTGATGTCAACTTCCGGTATAACCGGAAGTGTCGCCATTTTGAAAATATTTTAGGTTAATTCGGCTCAGTCATTAAGGCTCATGTGCAAAGTTCCAGATTTGTAACTATATCAGTTCTCAAGATATTTCAAAAAACACCTGTATGTAAATTTGAAATATTTGTCAACTGTTCGTATGGGGCACGCTACACGTCGCAAATCGTAACCGATTTTTGTAATTCCTTTTTCTATCGATTACTTAACTATCAGAATAGAATCCTATTGATTTTTAATATGATTTGTTGGATAGTTTGATTTTTATGGATTTTATACAAAAACTTGTTATATACACAGCGTTCTAGAACATCCTGGAAAGTTTAAACATGTTCTGAACTGTTTTAAATAATTATGAAGTGTTTTAGAGCATTTTATAGTGTTTCAAAATATTGTAAAATGTTTTAAAATGTCCTGGAATGTTTTGGAAGATGATGGATCATTCTGTAATGTTTATTGCTTGAAGAATCAGTTTGTAAGTAAATAAAAGTCACTATTTGATCATTTAAATTGATATTAAAATTTTATTCTTCTTATGTCACTATTAACACTATATTTATATATTAATCACTTAATTCTAATTCAAACAAGGTCACAGATATTTATATTTCACTATTTATATGCACTGTTCACTTTACTTGTCACTGTTCATTATTTATTTCACTATTCTTACTACTGTACTGTCTCACGTCTTTGGCTTGGCCTTATATAGAGAAATATTGTTTTCTCGAATTTTCCATTTCTCGACTCTTTCCATTTCTAGGAATCACTAGAGACTTCCATTGGGAGGGGTGATGTGTTGCAACGTGGTGCGGCGTAAGAGACGACAAGAAGCTCCTTCCCATACTACGTCGTCTTTACGAGCTCTCCCCTCACTCTCGCACGTCACAATTCTAAAATATTCTAGAGCGTTCAGGAATGTTTTGAAGCTCTGAAAACATCCAAGCATGACAACCTGAATTGTTTTAAAACATTCTTAATGTTTTAAAGGGTTCTGAATAGTTCTGAAGTATTCTAGAAGGCTTTGGGAGCTTTGCCAAACGTTCTAGAAAGCTTTGAAACATTCATAAACATTCTACAGTGTTTCGAAGAATTGTGTAACGTTCTGAAATGTTTCGGCAGATTGTTTGACAACCTGGAGCGTTTTAAAACATCCTAAAACGTTTTAGAGGGTTTTGAATAGTTCTGAAACATTCTAGAAGGTTTCAGGAGTTTTCGCAACGTTCTAGAGGGCTCTGAAATATTAATAAGTATTCTAGAGTGTTTCGGGGTATTGTGTAACGTTCTTAAATGTTTAAGAAGATTGTATGATGTTTTAAAACATCCTAAAAGTTTTAGAGGGCTCTGAATAGCTCTGCACTCTTCTGGAAGGTTTTGGGAGTTTTGCGCAACGTTCTAGATGGCTTTGAAACATTCATTAAACATTCTAGAGTGTTCTGGGGTATTGTGTAACGTTTTGGAATCTTTTGAAAGATTGTGTGACAACTTGGAGCGTTTTAAAACATCCCAAAACATTTTAGAGGGTTCTGAAGTGTTCTGAAATATTCTGAAAACTTTTGGGGTTTTGTATAACGTATGAGAATGTTTTGAAACATTCAAGAATATTTTACAATATTTTGGAAGATTGTATGACAATCTGGAACGTATTAAAATATCCTAAAACATTTCTGAAGTGTTTTGAAGTATTCTGTAGTGTTTCAGAACATTGTATAACGTTCTGGAATGTCCTGAAATGTTTTAGAAGATAATGGATTGTTTTAAAAGATTTTAGAATGTCTTAGAGTGTTTTAAAATATTCTAGAGCGTTTAGGAATGTTTTGAAGCTCTGAATAACATTCAAGAGTATTTTAGAATATTTTAGAAGATTGTACGACAACCTGGAACGTATTAAAACATCCTAAAACGTTACTGAAGTGCTCTGAAATATTCTGAATTGTTTTGGAGCATTCTGTAGCGTTTCAGAACATTTTAAAACGTTCTGGAATGTTCTGAAATGTTTTGTAAGATATTGGATTGTTTTAACAAATTTTAGAATGTTTTAGAGTGTTCTAAAATATTTTAGAGTGTTCAAGAATGTTTTGAAACATTTAAGAGTATTTTGGAAAATTGTATGACAATCTGGAGCGTTTAAAAACATCCTAAAACGTTTCTGAAGTGTTCTGAAATATTCTAGAAGGCTTTGGGAGTTTTGCGCAACGTTCTAGAGAGTTTTGAAACATTCTAGAGTGTTCCAATGTATTGTCCAACGTTCTGGAATGTTTTGGAAGATTGTATGACAATCTGAAGTGTTTTAAAACATCCTAAAACGTTTTAGAGGGTTCTGAAAGGTTCTGAAATATTCTAGATACTTTTAGAGTTTTGCGTAATATTTGAGAGTGTTTTGAAATATTCAAAAGCACTTCGGAGTGCTTCGAAATATTATTTAATATCCTGAAGTCTTTCGGATAATCCTGCAATATTTTGAAACATCATAAAATATTTTAGAGAGTTCTAAAGTGTTCTGAAATATACTGGAAGGTTTTAGAAGTTTTGCGAAACGTTCTAGAGGGCTTTGAAATATTTATAAGTATTCTACAGAGTTTAGGGGTGTTGTGTGAGATTCTAGATGTTTTGGAAGATTGTATGACAACCTGAGCGTTTTAAAACATCCTCAAAAGTTTTAGTGAATTCTAAATAGTTCTGAAATATTTTGGAAGGTTCTGGGAGCTTTGCCCAACGTTCTAGAGGGCTCTGAAACATTCATAAGCGTTCTAGAGTGTTTCGAGGTATTGTGTAATATATGGAAGCTGGCGTGACCATCTGAAACGTTTTATAACATTCTCAATTGTTTCAAAGGGTTCTGAATAGTTCTGAAATATTCTGGAAGGATTTGGGAGTTTCGCGTTGCGTTTTAGAGGCCTTAGAAACATTTATAAGCATCCTAGAACGTTTCGGGAAATTATGTGACGTTCTGGGATGTTTTGGAAGATTGTATGACCGTCTGAAGCGCTTTTAAACATCCTAGAATGTTTAGAGTGCTCTGAATATTTCTGAAATATTTTGGAAGGTTTTGGAAGTTTTACTAAACATTCTAGGAAGCTTTGAAACATTCATAAACATTTTAAAGTGTTTTGGGGTATTGTATATCGTTCTGGAATATTTTGAAAGATTGTATGACAACCTGGAGCGTTTTAGAACATCCTAAAACGTTTTAGAGAGCTCTGGAGTGTTCTGAAATATTCTGCAAAGTCTTGGAAATTTTGTGCAACGTTCAAAAATCTTTTATATTATCCTGGAATGTTTCAGAAGCTAGCATAACGACCTGAAGCGTTTTAAAACATCATCAAATATTTTAGAGGATTCTAAAGTGTTGTGCAATATTCTGGAAAGGTTTGGGAGTTTTGCGAAACTTTCTAGAGGGCTTTGAAATATTCATAAGCATCCTAGAACGTTTTGGGAAATTGTATAACGTTCTGGAAGCGCTTTAAAACATCCTAGAATGTTCTAGAGTGCTCTGAATTGTTCTGAAATATTCTGGAAGACTTTGGAAGCTTCGCCCGAAGCTCTAAAAAGCTTTGAAACATTCATGAACATTCTCAAGTGTTTCGGGGTATTGTGTAACGTTTTGGAATATTTTGAAAGATTGTATGACAACCTAAAGCGTCTTAAAACATCCTAGAATGTCTTAGAGTGTTCTGAATAGTTCTGAATTATTCTGGAAGGTTTTGAAAGTTTTGTCCAACATTCTAGAGGGCTCTGAAACATTCATAAACATTCTAAAGTGTTTCGGGGTATTGTGTAACGTTCTGGAAGATTGTATGACAATCTGAAGCGTCTTAAAACATCCTGGAACGTTCCGGAGAGTTCCAAGGTGTTCTGAAATATTCTGGAAAGTTTTGGGAATTTTACCTGACGTTCTAGAGGGTTTTGAAACATTTCCAAGCATTCTAGAGAGTTTAGAGGTGTTGTACAAGGTTCTGGAATATTTTGGAAGATTGTATGACAACCTAAGCGTTTTCAAACAATCTAAAACATTTTAGAGAGTTCTGAATAGTTCTGAGATATTTTGGATGGTTTTGTCAAATATTCTAGAGTGCTTTGAAACATTCATAAATATTATAGAGTGTTTCGGGATATTGTTTAACGTTCTAAAATATTTTGGAAGATCGTATGGCAACCTGAAGCGTTTCAAAACATCCTGGAACGTTTTAGAGAGTTCTGAATCATTCTGAAATAGGTTTCGGGACTTTTGCGCACGTTTGGAACATTCGTAGACATTCTAGAGCGTTTAGGGTTATTTTTGAATGTTTCGGAAGATTGTATGACAACCTGCAGCGTTTTAAAACATCCGTAAATGTTTTATAGGATTCTGAATGGTTCTGAAATATTCTGGAAGGCCTTGAGAGTTTTGCGCAACGTTCTAGAGGGCTTTGAAACATTCATTAGCATCCTAGAGCGCTTCGGGGTATTACGTAACGTCCTGGAATATTTTGGAAGATTGTATGACATCCTGAAGCGTTTTGAAACATCATTAAACGTTTAACAGAGATTTGAATAGTTCTGAAACATTCTAAAAGGTTTCGGGAGTTTTGCGCATCGTTTGTAACATTCATAAGGATTTTAGAGCGTTTCAGCTTATTCTGTAACGTTCTTGAATGTGTTGGAAGATTGTTTGACAACCTGGAGCGTTTTAGAACATCCTGGAACGTTTTAGAAGGTTCTGAATAGTTCTGAAATATTCTGGAAGGTTTTGGAAGCTTTGGGCAACGTTTGGAACATTAATAAGCATTCTAGAGTGTTTCGGGGTATTGTGTAACGTTTTGAAATGTTTTGGAAGCGTTTTAAAACATCCTGGGACGTTTAAGAGGGTTCTGAAGTGTTCTGAAATATTCTGGAAAGTTTTGGAGTGATTTGAAACATTCAAGAGCATTCTGGAGTGTTTCGGAATATTATATAATATTCTAGAGTCTTTCGAATTGTCCTGGAATGTTTCAGAAGAAAGCACAACAACCTGGAGCCTTTTAAAACATCATAAAACATTTTTGAGTGTTACAGGCGGCAAATCTTGACCGATTTCCGTAATTCCTTTTTTGGAATAGAGCCTTATTGATTTTTATTTATTTTATTCACCAGATAGTTTGTTTTGTGAGTAATATGAGCCGTGAATTGTACTATCAACATTTTTTATTTATGCATGATTCATTCAATAAATATTCATTATTGATAACAGCTTTAAATTAATCAAATCATTTCTAGAAATCGGTCTGCGTTTCAAACTTATGATTAATATGTTTTTGTTCACAGTTCAAAGGTCGTATTCGACAATAATCAAACTTGTAAATAATTAAAGTAAAGACAGAATCGATTTGATGGAATTTTCAACTTTATAATTCTATTATTGTGGTTTGATAGCTTCGGGGGTGTATTTATAAGGGTAGAAACACAATGAATTATTTTTATTTCTTGGATTCTGATATTGAGTGTTTTTTTTATTGTATTGTTTTCAAAACCTTTGTAAACATTGAAGTAAATCAATTTATTTTCGCAATATTTATCAAAATATTATTATTACAACTTAATTATTTGGTCGTGAATCAAGCACCGATTTTTCATCTCGCGTTTTGATTCTCAATCCATCGATGTTGGAAATTAAAATAAAAATCCTTGAAACATGAAGTTTCTGTAATGGAAAAATAGAAAAGAAAATCTAACGCATTATCTGTAATATTTCTTCTCTGACAGTTTAATAATGAGAAAAAAATAAATGCTTTTCTCTAAAAAGAGGCTACTTCTAGCTGAAATTCTTGGCTGTGGTTTAAGAAACAGAAAAAGTGGAAGTTGAAGACACAGCTAAGTTTAAGTGCATGCACTTTGCCCTGCTGCGAATATTTTGACGGGGAAGGAAGTTTGTAAATAACGGATAATAAAACCAGAAAAAAATTGCCTCCATCTGCTCTGTTTTCCATCCCCTTATCAATTTTTGATTGTAATTAATGGAGTGTCCTAATAAAGGTGTTATTTATGAAAGAGTTAATCTAAAATGAAAGACCATTGAAGTTTTAAATGAAAACTGTTAAGTCAAATACTTCATCAGTGGAAAAAAGTGAAGTTTTTCGCCATTTCCTTCATAACCGTTCTTCCGGCGGTTTAGGACGAGGAGCAATCTTGAAGGATAAGTGGCTACCTTGCGCCAGAGTTTCTCCACTTGAAGATAAAACAGTCAAATACTTTCACAGCATCACCGGTCATGAAAGACGAACGAAAGAAAGAAAAAAGGTCTTCCGAGCAAAAAAGACAAATCGAAGAGTGTAACCACTTTTTCTATTCAGATGTATCACGTACCTATTACGAGACCCTTATTACTTATTCAAACTTGATGATGTGATAATTTTCACACTTTTCAATTGGTGCTTTAACTCTTGACAGATACAAGATACACTCAAGATATTGTGATTTATTGTTGAGTCTCTATTTCATTGCAGATATCTTCGTGTACTTTCGATGATTCTGCTGAAAATAATTCTCTTTCGTCTACAAACTTGATCAATTATTCATTTTTATATTCACTAAATAGATATTTATCGATATTAATCGATAATTCTCTGAATTCTCTAAATTCTCTTTATTTTCTAAGCTCCCTAAATTCTTTATATTCCCTAAATTTTCCTCATTCTCTAAATTCTTTTTATTTTCTAAATTCTCTAAATTCTTCATATTTTCTTTATTCTTTAAATTATCTATATTTTCTAAGCTCTCTAAATCCTTTATATTCTCTTGACTTTCTATATTATTTTTATTTTCTTAATCACCTGAATTCTTCTAATTCTCTTGCTTCCCCCTAGGCCACGCCCATGAACCCAAAAGTGTATTTCATATATAATAAAAAAATCTGAAAAACCCATTAAAAAGTAAAATCTAACAGATTTTTGGCTACTTAGACAACTGGAACCTATTTTGTGATTAATTTGAAGTTGCTGGTTAGCAAAACAAACAGGATGTGATATTTCATTGTCCAAAAGTGCATTTTTTATAGAATAAAAATGACAGCAAAACCCAATGAAAGGTCAATTTCAACAGATTTTTGGCTACTTGAACAACTGGCTACCATTTTCTAATGAATTTGAGGAAGCCAGCAGCAAAACAAAAAGGCTGTGAAATTAAATAATTCAAAAGTGTATTTTTTATATACTAAAAGATCAGGAAAACCCATTAAAAAATAAATTTCAATAGATTTTTGGCTACGTGAAGAACTAGCTATTATTTCGTGATAAATTTGAGGTTACTGGTAAGCAAAACAAAAAACTTGTGATTCACTTTAAGTTGTACAAAAGTGTATATTTCAATATAATAAAAAAATCAACAAAACCCAGTTAAAGATAAATTTTAACGAAATTTTGACTACTTGGAGAACTGGCTATCATTTTGTGATGAATTTGAGGAAGTTGGATACAAAACAAAAATACTGTGAGATATAATAATACCAAGTTGTATTTTATATAGAACAAGAAGATCAGAAAAACCCGTTGAAAGGTAAATGTCAATAGATTTTGAGCTACTTGGAGAGCTGACAATCATTCTGTAATAAATTTAAGATTGCTGGCAAGCAAAACGAAAAGGCTGTGTTATTCAATTGACCAAAAATGTATTTTGTATATAATAAAATGACCAGCGAAATCTAGTAAAAGGTAAATTCCAGCATATTATTGGCTACTTGGAGAACTGGGTAATTTTGTGATGAAATAGGAATTGTTGATAAGCAAAACAATATTTTGTTTACTTTGTGCTAATAACTTTGGAACCATACCTTGCATCAAAAAATATTCCAAATAAAAGTTGTAATACTTTAAATTCACTACTATCACGTCGTTTTGACAATTTTGTATGATTGAAACTGACAAAGCTGCAATTTAAATTAACTTTTTCTACAAACGTCAAAAAATGATGACATTTGTACATTAATATCAGTATGCGAAATGTCACATTGGGGTTGTTTATCATAACAACGGGCACGAAAAACTTCGTGCACACAAAGTATTTCGTGCACTTGGTCAAGAAAAAGAACTCAACTAATTTTTGTATTTGATATATTTTGTTTTATCTTTTGACGTCTGTAGAAAAAAATGTTGTATGTAACTCGTGCACGAAATTTCTTTGGGGCTATCGAATGATTTGTGCCTCGGCTTCCGCCTAAAAACTTTCTTTCTCAAGCACCAAAGTATAATTTCGCGCACTGGATACATAAATAACTCTTTTGCAATTTGTTTTTGCTAATAATTTTTGAACCGTACCTTATATCAAAATATGTTTGGGATAAAAATTATAGTACTTTTAATATCGTACAATCTGTTTGTTCTGACAATTTTGTACAGCTGGAATTGACGAAACTACAAGAGAAATAGGCGAAAAAGTCAAAGCGACATTTTTCAGCTAATAACTTTTGAACCGTATTTTATATCAAAATATGTTAGGGATGAAAGTTGTTGTCCTTTTAATTCCCTACAATTTAGTTTTCGTGGCAATATTATACAACTAAAATTAACGTAGTTACGATGAAAATACGTGAAATAGTCAAACAAAAATTTTGCTAATTGTTTTCCGTTTATAATTTTTGAACCATACTTTATATCAAAATATGTTTGTGATGAAAGTTGTAGTACTTTCAATTCCCTACAATTTAATTTTTGTGGTAATATTTTACAATTGAAATTATTGTAGTTATGAAAGAAATACGCAAAAAAGTCAAACAAAATTTTGCAGCTTGTTTTTCGCTAATAACTTTTGAACCGTACTTTGTATCAAAACATGTTTGGTATAAAAGTTGTAGTACTTTCAATTCCCTACAATTTAGTTTTTGTGGCAGTATTATACAACTAAAATTAACGTAGTTACGAGGGATATACGTAAAAAAGTCAAACAAAATTTTGCAGGTTGTTTTTCGCTAATAACTTTTGAACCGTGCTTTATATAAAAATATGTTTGGGATGAAAGATGTAGTACTTTTAATTCCCTACAATTTAGTTATTGTGGCAATATTATACAACTAAAATGAACGTAGTTACGAAGGAATACGCAAAAAAGTCAAACAAAATTTTGCAGCTTGTTTTCCGTTGATAACTTTTGAACCGTACTTTATATCAAAAAAATTTTTGAGATGACAGTTGTAGTACTTTTAATTCCCCACAATTTTATTTTTGGAGTAATTTCATAGAACCGAAATTAATTTAGTTGTGAAGGAAATACGCAAAAACGTCAAACAAAATTTTGCAGTTTGTTTTCCATTAATAACTTTTGAACCGTACTTATTATCAAAATATGTTTGGGATAAAAGTTGTAGTACTTTTAATTCTTTACAATTTGATTTTTGTGGCAATATTATACAACTAAAATTAACGTAGTTACGAGGGAAATACAAAAAAAAGTCAATCAAAATTTTGCAGCTTTTCTTCAGTCAATAACTTTTGAATCGTACTTAATATCAAAATATGTTTGGGATGAAAGTTGTAGTGCTTCCTATTCCCTACGATTTAATTTTTGTGGCAATATTATACAACTGAAATTGAGGTAGTAGCAAGAAAAATACGCAAAAAAGTCAAACAAAAATTTGCAGCTCATTTTTCGCTAATAATTTATATCAAATTATTTGGATGACAATTGAAGTACTTTCAATTCCCTAGAGAAATACGTGAAAAAGTCAAACAACATTCTTGGTAAAACTGAAAACACTTCAAATTATAATCCAACACCTTATCAATATTTTGTGTAACGTTTTGAAAAATTCGATCAATTAATAACAACAGCAAAGTAAATAAGATAAGAACTGCATATTTTGTTAGTAATTTTTCGTTAGATTTATGTTACGCGTCGAGGGGTAGAAAAGTGCGTGTCCTTTAATTGCTAGAACCACCTTTGCCGCATAGATTATCTTATCAAGATTACTGTACTTCAACTTAATTAAGCGACCAGAATGTCATGTTCCTTCAATTTTTTTTGAAAAAAAAAATTAAATATCGTCGCGACTTCCGAAGCAAATTGTCTTTTACTGGAATATGACGTGAGATAGGCCCAAGAGAGTTGTGTGGCGCCTGTCGCTTTAATAACGCGCTATTGGCGAATATTTACCTGCGTCGGGCTCCGGTTGCCCGGAATTTATCCGGAGCGAGTGAATGCGGGTCTGGGAAGAGACTTGTTGCTCAAATTCATCTTTTCACTTTTTCTACAAGAATCATTCCATCATAAATGAAAACATTCGTCGGGGATGCGGGTTTATCGAGGGGAAGATATAAATTTGAATTTTAATGCTTCCATTTTTTGGCGCTAATTTAAATTCAGAGAGCGGACTTAATTTATGAAATATTTTGTTATTGTTGTTCCTTTTCAAACTCGGCATTCTTAAATAAATTTTATGGTGCAATAATTTGATATTATTCACAATTGTGATGAATAACAGTCAGATATTTATTTAGTTATAAAAATACACTCCGCATTTTACGAGTACATAATGTCATATTGAATGAAATTGTTCTCAGTTATGTTTAGCAATAAAAGTATACAGTACAGCAATTTCCTTTTCGGAAAAACGTAAAAATTCCCATTAACTGACTCAACAGCGTCTGTATTGCCCGCCATGACGTTATTTTCGATGCAATCAAATATTCCAACAAAGGTGCTACTAACATGAATTCACATCAGTAAAGTACGTACTTGCAAATTGTGTAAAAGTTCAATTAAAACGATCTGCACGCCACTGGTGCTATCTTTTGAAATACTGTTGTTTGGTGCACGTAAAGTTGAACGTGCGCTGAGAAATTTATTTAAACTGCACCACAAAATTAAATCTCATAACCGAGTTTTATATTGTTTTGAAAAGGGAAGTCTAGTATTCTGAGAGCTCCAGACGATGGCCTTATCATAAATTTTAAACTACCCGGATTACGGTTTTATTGTACATGTTTTTGTTGTTGTTCTTATGCTGTACATTTGCGTTGTTTTCTTTTATTGGGCTTCATAAATACGAGTGCCTTCGTTATCTACCTTTTCTTGCTTTAATTGTCAAAATGACAGACCTGTACTTACAATATTTTCGTGGGAAAGTATTGTTCAAATAGCCAAAAAATTGCGAAAGTGCCGTGAAACCGGCCCTATCTGGGCGGAGCCTTTCGTCTTTTTGTAGCGCGCTGCTCCGCCCCGCACGGTCGAAAATTCTAGTAACGTGCTCTCGAATGACGTAGAACATTTCCAGAAATGGACATCTGTATATATATGAGCAAACGACCTGACTGTGGAACAGTGAACAGTATAACAGTGAAATAGTGAATAAGACTTTATTTATTAATATTGTATTTTTTTGTTTCAGGTGAGTTTCAGTATCCCACATTTTTTACCAATAGTCTTCAGAATGGTGAGTTTTATGTTTTTAAAAACTGTCAAAATTATTTCATGTTTGTGTACAAAGCTTCTAGTAACAGAATTTATTCTTCAAAACAAATTACACAACTTACTCTTTAGTGGAACAGCGCCTCCCACGCAAAACGCCCTCCGCCCTTTTATAAATTGCCACCTACATAACAATATAAAATCACCCACATCCTTTCTATTGCAGTGGTGGAAAATTTCTATCCACACATCATATTTCATCGTTTACTTCAACCAATGACGATTAATCGACGATTCGCGGGATTATGTTTAGCAGTGTTTATTTGAGCTGTGTAATACCGACCTTAGGTGGGAGGTACGGAAATGGAAGATTCAGGATTGATGCTGATGTATTAGAAGGACGATTTGGCTTATCCTGTAATCCTGTAAGAATTAAATGTCAGCGAAAGATTCATTAAAATTTTGTAGGGGATGAATATTTGGTGAATTATTACAAATGTGGGGGAGATTACGCGAATTGTACTAGCATTTATCAATATTAGATAATCAACTGTTTTAATAGTTGAATAAGTAGAAAACTTTGGTGAATAATCTATTTTAAAGTACAACTTTTTTAGCAATATTGTGTTATAAAATTCCTCAAGCGCAATGTCTTTGCGGTTACCTACAAATTAAAGATTTCTATTTTATATGTTTGAATAGTCGCATATCAAAAAGTAATCCGCTGGGAACAGCAGGAAGCAAACAGCACACTGCAACGGCGCAATGCAAGTAAACCAAACTTATTGGAAACGAAATTCTCTTTTATATTAAATCCTAATTCGTTTTATATTAGAAACTGCATAGCTATATTGAAAATCATTACGTATTATAGCATATATAAATTTTTAAAGAGTGTTTTTACCTGCAGTTAAATCGCCTCCCTTACAGCGAAATTTCAAATTTCTCTCGATCGTCGACGTTGTTCTAATAGCACTGTGGTTGCTGAGGGTTTCCTCCTCAACCACGCACCAGTTCCGCTCCCACGGGCACAAATCAGGTCCAGGAACTCTACTCAGGAGCTCCTCTTCTAAACATTAAAGTCCCGCCGTCATTAGAGACGACTAGGTCCAATTTTGTAGCCCATTCGTTGACCTACTTCAAATCGAACCTTCCTCCATTTTTTTCTGTCCAGAACTACTGCTTACCAGTTTTTTACTCCCACTGGTCTTGTTCCGTACCATTTGGAGTTTCTAGAGTCTTGCATTTTAATGACGTGTCCTGTGCAGCGTAGTCGTTGTATCCTCATAGACTCTGCTACATATTAGTCGCTACTGGCCTCCATTTCGGAAATATAATCTTTACCATTCCCTTGAGCTTCTTGGTGCTGGGTAAACACGGTGCTTAACATTTGCCTTGCCACAGCCTGATATTTTTGGCCACAGCTCCCTACGATCGAACAATCGCAGTATTTTCTGTTCTCTTAATCCCGCAATGAGTTTCCCAAAGTCTCATTGTCTTGAACAGAGTTTTTCCTCTGCCCACCAATGTATTGTCTGCCGGCCAATTCCCCCTTATACGCCATGAAGATGTCTCAAGCTCTTCCCAGATCTCTGCCATCTTTTAGTTCTTCGAAAAGCTTGGTCTGCCTTTTCTTACAATGGTTCTGAATAGCACTATGGTTGCTTAGAGCGTCCTCTTCAAGCACGCACCAGTTCCGCACCTCATAGGCCCAAATCAGTCCCAGGAACTACTCAAAAGTATTTCTTCTAAACGTTGAGGTCATTAAAGACGACTAGGTCCAATTTTGTAACCCATTTGATGACCCTTGCGCCTTCCAGGACTTATCTACACCGAGGCTTTCTAGTTCTACTTGAGGGGCATAGCTCAAAACGAACTCTTCTTCTATTTCTTCTTATACAGAGCTTCTGTTTTCCGTTTTCTCATCCCACCTGCCATCTTTGGTCCTGCTTACTAGTTTACTAGTCTTGTTTCGTACCATTTAGAGTTTCTTTTGGTATTTTTCTGGCTTGACAACACCTTGCCACAAACTAAAATTTTTGGCAACTTAGTCAAGCAACCTCTCTGCGATCGGGCAGTCATAACTCAAAGTGTCTTCTGCTTTTTCCTTCTCGCAATAAGCTTCCGAAGCTCTTTTCGTCTTGGACAGAGCTAAGTGACATAATTCTGCGACCTCGTCTGTACACCAATTTGACTGCCAGTCAGCTTCCTCTTCTTGGGCTTTAAGATGTCTCAGGCATTTATCAGGTCTCGACCATCTGTCAGTTTTTCGGAAAGTTTGGTCTGCCCCCAGTACAGTTTCCTTCACTCGTCAATGTCGTTCTAATAGCACTGTGGTGGCTGAGGGTTTTATTCTCAGGCACGCACCAGTTCCGCACCTCATGGGGCTAAATAAGGTCCAAGAAATACTGAGAAGCTCTCCTTACAAACGTTGGAGTCAATAAAGGTCGAGTTTTGATGCCCATTCGTTGACCCTTGTGCCTTTCAGGTCTGTAAAAGGACTCATCCGCTTCGACGGTCTGTAGGTCTACTTGGAAGACACAGTTCGAGTCAAAACTTCTTCAATTTCTTCTTATGCAGAGCTACTGCTTTCCATTTTCTCATCCTCACTTGCCTTCTTTGGTCCTGCCCACTGATCTTGCTCCGTACCATTTGAAGTTCCTTTTGGTGGTTCTATGACTTAGAAACACCTTGCCACAATCTAATATTCTTGGCAACTTGGTCCAGCAATTTCTCTGCGATCGGGCAATCATAGCTCAAAGTGTTTTCTGCTTTCCCCATCTCGCAATAAGCTTCCGAAGCTCTCTTCGTCATGGACTGATCTATGTGACATAATTCTGCTACCTTGTCTGTTCACCAATTTGACTGCCGGACAGCTCCCCTCTTTTCCGGGTGTCTACCATCTCTTAGTTTTTCAGTAAGCTTGGTCTGCCCTTCCTGTACAGTTTTCTCCACTTGTCAATATTGTTTTCATAGCCCTGTGGTCATTGAAGGTTTCTTTCTCAAGCTTGCGCCAGAAACTACTCGGAAGATCTTCTAAACGTTGGGTTCCACCGTCATGAGAGACGACTAGGTCCGATTTTGTTCGTTGACGGGTCCGTGAAAAGACTTATCCACTCCAACTCTTTCTAGGTATACTTGAGAGGCACTATTAAAATCGAACCTTCTTCTATCTCTTTTTATACAAAGATACTGCTTTCCGTTTTGTTATTCCCACCTGCCATCTTTGGTCCTGCCAACTGGTCTTGTTCCATACCATTTGGAGTTTCTTTTGGTGATTTTATGGCTTAGAAACACCTTGCCACAATCTAATATTTCTGGAAAGTTAGTTCAACAACGTCTCTGCGATTGGGCAATCGTAAATCAAACTGTCTTCTGCTTTTTCCATCTCGCAATAAGCTTCCGAAGGTGTCTTCGTCTTGGACAGGGTTATGTGACATCATTCTGCGACCTCGTCTGTTCACCAATTTGACTGCCAGACAGCTCCCCTGTTTTCGGTCATTACCAGGTGTCTAAAATCTCTCAGTTTTTCGGAAAGTTTGGTCTGCCCCCAGTACAGTTTCCTCCCCTCGTCAACGTCGTTGTGGTAGCACTGTGGTGGCTGAGGATTTTCTTCTCAGGCACGCACCAGTTCCGCACCTCATGAGGCCAAATAAGATCCAGGAAATACTCAGAAGCTCTTATTATAAACGTTAGAATCCCACTGTCATTCAAGGTCCAGTTTTGTTGTCCATTCGTTGACCTTTGTGCCTTCCAGGTCTGTGAGAGGAATTATCCACTTCGACGCTTTCTAGATGTACTTGAGGGGCACAGTTCAAGTCAAACCTTCTTCCACTTCATGTTATACACAGCTGCTGCTTTCCATTTTCCATCCCCACCTGCCATCTTTGGTCCTGACTCCTGATCTTATTCCGTACCATTTGGAGTTTTTTTTGGTGGTTCTCTGGCTTGGGAACACCTTGCCACAATCTAATATTTTTGGCAACTTCGTCCAGCAACTCCTTTGTGACCGGGCAATCGTACCTCAAGGTGTTTTCTGCGTTTTATATCTCGCAATAGGCTTCCGAAGTTCTCTTCGTCTTGGATAGAGTTATGTGACATAATTCTGCGACATCGTCTATACACCAATTCGACTGTCGGCCAGCTCCTCCCTTCTTGGGCATCAATATGTCTCAGGCTTTTTCCACACCTTTGCCATTTTTAAATTTTCGGAAAGCTTGGTCTGCCTTTCCTGTACAGTTTTCTTCACTCATCAACGTCGTTCTGATAGCACTGTGGTGGCCGGAAGTTTTCTTCTCAGGCACACATCAATTCCGTACCTCATGGAGCCAAATAAGGTCCAGGAAATAGTCAGAAGCTCTCCTTACAAACGTTGGGGTGAATAAAGATCCAGTTTTGTTGCCTATTCGTTGATCCTTGTGCCTTTCAGATCCGTAAAAGGACTTATCCGCTTCGACGTTCTGTAGATCCACTTGATGGACACAGTTCAAGTCGAACCTTCTTCAATTTCTTCTTATACAGAGCTACTGCTTTCCGTTTTCTTATTCCCATCTGCCATCTTTGGCTCTGCCTATTGGTCTTGTTCCGTACCATTTGGAGTTTCTTGGGTGGTTCTCTGGCTTGGAAGCATCTTGCCACAATCTAAAATTTTTGGCAACTTAGTCCAACAACTCCTCTGCGATCGGGCAATCGTACCTCAAGGTGTCTTCTGCTTTTTTCATCTTACAATAAGCTTCCGAAGCTCTTTTCATCTTGGACAGAGCTATGTAACATAATTCTGCGACCTCGTCTGTACACCAATTTGACTGTCGATCAGCTGCCCCCTTCTTGGGCATTAAGACGTCTCAGGTTTTTACCAGTTGTTTACCATCTTTCAGTTCTTTGGAAAACTTGGTCTGCCCCTCCTTACAGTTGTACTAAATAGCACTGTGGTTGTTGAGAGTTTTCTCTTGAACCACGAACCAGTTCCGCATCTTAAGGACCCAATTCAGGTCCAGGAGCTACTCTCCTTCTAAATATTGAGGTTCTACCGTCATTATAGACTACTAGGACCAATTTTGTTGTCCATTCATTGACCCTTGTGCCTTCCAGGTCTTCGAAAGGAATTATCCATTCCGACGCTTTCTAGGTGTACTTGAGGGGCACAGTTCAAGTCGAACCTTTTTCCATTTCTTCTTATACAGAGCTACTGCTTTCCACCTGCCATCTTTGGTCTTGCTCCATACCATTTGAAGTTTCTTCTGGTGGCTCTCTAACTTAGAAACACCTTGCCAAAAACTTAGTCCAACAACTCCTTTGCGATCGGACAATCGTAACTCAAAATGTCTTCTGATTTTTCCTTCTCACAATAAGCTTCCGAAGCTCTCTTCGTCTTGGACAGAGACATGTGACTTAATTCTGCGATCTCTTTGGTATACCAATTTGACTGCGGCCAGTTTCCTCCTTCTTGGGCATTAAGATGTCGTAGGTTTTCACCAGGTGTCTACCACCTTTTAGTTCTGCGGAAAGGTTGGTCTGCTTCTTCTAGCAGTTGTTCTAAATAGCACTATGATTGCTCGGAGCTTCCTCTTGAACCACGGATCAGTTCCGCATCTCATGGTCCCAAATTAGGTCCAGGAACTACACAGAAGTTTCTCTTTTAAACGTTTAGATCCTACCGTCGTAAGAGACGACTAGGTCCAATTTTATAGTCCAAATCGAACCTTCCTTCATTTCTTGCTGTCCAGAACTACTGTTTACCAGTTTTTTACTCCCACTGGTCTTATTCCGTACCATTCGGTGTTTCTAGAGTCTTGCATTCTAATAACATGTCCTGTACAGCGTAGTCGTTGTATCCTCATAAACTTTGCTACATATTCGTCGCCACTGGCCTTTAATTCGGAAATAGAACCTTTACCATTCCATTATTTATGTTTGCCCACTGTTCTTGTTCCGTACCATTTGAAGTTTGTAGAGCCTTGCATTTTTATAACATATCCTGTACAGCGTAGTCGTTGTAGAATCTTGACTGCGTCCTTGAGCTTTTCGGTGCTAAATACTTTTAGTGGTTTTCTGGCTTGGAAACACCTTGCCACAATCTGATTTTTTTGGCAACTTAATCCAGAAACTCCTCTGCGATCGGGCAATCGTTGGAAGTGCCTTCTACTTTCCTAACCTTGCACCAAGCTTCCGAAACTAGTCGACTTCGCCAGAAATAAAAGCAAAAAATAAGTCAGGAGAGGTGAAATTATAGAAATCGAACAGAAAAATGTCTAGAGGAAGTCCTGCTCGACTTGTCCCGGATTTATATTTGGTTTCTCGAAGCTTCCAGTAATTTCTAGTGGGTCAGACGTCACCACGTCCTTGGCGCAAGAGTTAGTTGCGTTTGCCACCTGTTTAACCGGCGTTACTAATTTGTAGGGGCTCTGTTCGTTACAATAATAAGCTGCGAAGTCGGGCGCGTCCGAATTCACACGAATGATCCAAACGTGTGGTTAAGAGACGAGCCACGTCCATTGGACCCGTATCATTCGTCAGTGTTCGTGCGTACAGCTGCGAATTAGAATTTAGTGCTGTAATGGACGACCCGCATTCGCACTATTTCGTACGAAAGGCGTTCCTCTGCATTGGCATGAAGTATAAAATATTTGGTGGTAGAATGTTTGTTTTGTCAAGTAAATGTCAAGCATTTTCTAATTAGAATAATAACCTAAATGAGGGATCTTTTTTCCAATTTATCTCCCGCGGTAAATTAAAGAAAAACTTGTGATTGTTCGCGTCTGAATGCAAATTTTTCCAGTTTATTTGTGTGATGGTATGTGACGTGTTTCATCTTTGCCGCTGTTGTGTTTCCTCCACCCTCTGCACCCCTGTGTCAACCCTCTGTCTGGCGTGCGCTTTTCCCGCTTTCTTTTCATTTTTCGTTTTGCCAACGCGCGTCTTGGAGGAATTCTCCCTCTCTTATCGCCTTTGCTTTTTGTCTTTCTTCTCTGCTTTTGCTGTCTTTTTACTTTTTTATTTGTTACCATTGATATACTGGATTCTCACTAAATTGACCGTATTTCAAATATCAGTTTTACACAAAAATCTAGCGTGGACTAGATATTGTAACTTTATCAGCAAGTAGTTTTACAATATCGATGGAAATTACTTCTTCGTTATTATTAAAAAGAGAATTAAAAATTCAATTATTAGAAGATGCGGGCGAAATGAGAGACGCTCTGAATAGTCGATTATTCTTCATCGACTGCTTAAACAATCTTAGTGGCGCGTTCTCGTGGTCGCCATGGTTTTGTCACGCTGCTGCAACTCCTTTGTTGACTTTTGAGGGTGGTTCGGGGTGAATTAGAAGTCGAACTACAGTATGTTTGCGCAGACACTCCAAGACTTGAAATATAGTCCCGCCGTTTCAGTATATTTAGGAAATGTATTAGGATACATAAATATCAAACCCTCTGCCACAGATCATCTGGCTATCGAATCGTGTTGGCTTTGCTCGGACGATTTTCTTTCTTTTTCAAGCGGAATGTTGATAGAGGACGATTTATGGAAAGAAAAACTGGATAACTTCGTGCGACCACTGAAAAATTCATAAAAATTAAACTACCCAACAAATTATATTAAAAATCAATAGGGATTTACTTTAATAGTTAATCAATCGATTAAAAAAGGAATCAACAAAATCGGACACGATTTGCAGCCTGTAGCGTGCCCCATACGAACAGACTAACGTTTCTATTAGTTGAGTTGTAAATTATTGTTGCAGAATGTTATTTTTGCGGCAAAATGTATTTGATTGGTCCGCTGGCTGTCTGGCGACGCTCTGATTGGTTTAAAATGTGACAGATGACGATTACATTGTGCGACAGGCTGTAACGTAAAAAGTGTACTGTAATCTAAATAAAAAAAACTATGAGCGAAATAATCCGCGATTCCATTTATTAGCGGTTCTTTCTATTCGGCGTTAATCCCCGGTTGGTGGTAAGTTTATAGGGGATTCTTATTACCCTCGCAAGCTCAAATAAATGATATGACAAGTGGTTCTCCGAGGCCATCTAATCTATGTGGTGGGATTCACGCACACAGCCGGAAACCGAGACGGTGAAACGCATTAGCCCACCCCCAAAAAATCTTCAAGCAAGGAGAGAAAGTAGTGGGAAATTTCTGGAATATTTAATTGATATATTTGAATATATAATCAATTTGAATTGTGAAGTTTTTCTCGCCAATTTTGTGTGTATAGTTTCTAGACTGTTTTGTGTTTGCAGCGAGCAAAAAATAAGTAGAGAAAAGTGCATTTGGATGTTGCGGGATTCATCAACTTATTTGAGGATGTTGCATCCTTTGTTCCACTTCAACCTGCTTTTCTGTTAAGGATACTTTTTCATCTAATTTATCGATAATATACAACATTTTTACTTACTTGTACAAAGTAACAAGTAAGTATTTTGATGGAAATATCCGTTTTGAACATCCCTGAATCCATTTTGACTATTTTTGGCTTGATGTCGATACGTATGTTTGTGCAACTCGCAAATCTCAAAACTGGTTGAACGTATAATGTTGAAATTTTGTATTTTAGACTGGTATAGGGTCTAGTTGTGCACCTCGCATTATGGTTCCAATCGTCTATACCGGAAGTGCACTTTACTTGAAACTTTTTTCGAATTTCTCTAATAAATCCAGAATGATCAACCGTAAGATGTTGAAATTCAGTATTTGAACTTGATGTTGTATCAGAATGGTCATCTGCTATTTTTGTATGAATCGGCCAAGCCAGAAGTGCACTTTACTTGAAACTTTTTTTTATTTTTTGCATAAGTATAAAATTATCCGCCATAGCATATCAAAATTTCGTATAAAGAACTTCTATAACATCTTATTGTACATCTTGCATTATGATTGCGATCGGCTAAGCCGGAAGTGCACTTTACATGAAACTTTTGATTAATTTTCCGCATAAATCCAGAATGATCAGCCATAGGATACTAGAATTTAGCATTTGAAATTGCTGTAACATCTAAACGCTCATCTTCTATTTTTGTAACAATCGGCTGAGCCGGAAGTGCACTTTATATGACAGACTTTTTGAATTTTCCGCATAAATTCTGAACAATCAGTCGTAGAATATTTAAATTTTGTATTAGGCACTTTTATAATATCTAGTTGTACACCTTGCATTATGATTGCTATCGACTGAACCGGAAGAGCACTTTATTCGAAACATTTTTTGAATTTTCCGCATAAATCCAAAACGATTGAACGTAGATTGTTAGAATTCAGTATTTAGGACGATTATACCGTCTAGATACTCATATCCTATTTTTATTGAGATCCACCGAGCCGGAAATGCACTTTACTTGACAGTCATTTGGAATTTTTCGCATAAATTCGAAACGATCAGGTGTAGAATATTGAAATTTGGTATTTCAGTCTGCTTTAGCGTCTGAATGATTGCCTATTATTTTTATAACAATAGACTGAACCGGAAGTGCACTTCAATAGGAATTTATTTTTAAATTTTGCGTATAAATTCAGATCTGTTGGCAGTCGTAGAATTTTGGAATTGAGTATTTAGGAATGTTGTAGTATAAGAATAATTAATTGTAGCTTGTTTTACATTAATTCACATAATGAGTGCTTTGTGGCGCTGTTTGAACAATGTACTACAGGATAACAAAAAAAAGTGCCTCAAAATTAGCTTATCCTGTGAAAATTTCCCATAACCACATGATAGGGTTACACCCTGAGCACCCTTTGCTCGTACACTGTTCGTTTGTGATTGTTCCTCTACAATAAACAGAAAATGCATTTTGCTGCCCTGCCCAGCCCTACGTTTGCATGTGTGTGTTTACTGACGCACCTGTTTGAGCTACTTGGACGTTGGATGCACCAAACAGTGCTGCCAAAACCCTGACAAGTCTTTTTCCTTTATCCTGAAAATTTATAGCCCCCAAATCTTCTCATTATTTTGTTAATTAGTTTGTGCAATAATTCTGTTTCTTCAAAGTAAACCTCACATATTTCATAATTCTGTAATATTTATTGGGAAAAGGAGAAAAAAACTTCTGGAATGCAGTCAATGGAATTTATTTTTATTTTTCGATTTCGACTAGTTTCGACACCACTTGTGTCATCCTCAGGAAATGAAAAATTATGATATAGGCGATAAATAAGTTAAAAATAATTACAATTTGTTCAACTGTGAACTACTTACATGAAAAATTTTGTTTCTAATAAAATTCAGTGAAAACATTAATTGATGATAAAATAAATGAAATGTGTATGTAGATTATCATCAATTAATGTTTTCACTGAATTTTATTAGAAACAAAATTTTTCATGTAAGTAGCTCACAGTTGAACAAATTGTAATTATTTTTAACTTATTTATCGCCTATATCATAATTTATAGTTCCTGAGGATGACACAAGTGGTGTCGAAACTAGTCGAAATCGAAAAATAAAAATAAATTCCATTGACTGCATTCCAGAAGTTTTTTTCTCCTTTTCATCAAATTTCCAGTCAAGAAGTACATATTTTCATTTATTGGGAAGTTGTAACAAAATTTTAGGAAACACTGCACTAAATGGTACATCAATATTTCAATATAGAGAGTAATGTATACTTGGAAAACTAACGATGAAAAATAATTCACTTAATCTTCACTTAAATAATCATTTTGGATTTATCTCAAAAATTCTAAAAATCTGTCAAGTGAAATGCGCTTTCGGCGCAGTCGGTTGCTACGAAAAAATTCCTAAATACTGATTTCTAAGATTCTACGGCTAACAGTTTTGAATTTATGCGCAAAATTAGAAAAATATTCAACTGAAGTGCACTTCGGGTTCAGTCGATTGTTATGAGAATAGTAGGCAATCATTCAGATGCTACAGCAAACTGAAATACCAAATATTAATATTCTAGTGAACTTCTGGCTCAGTCGATCTCAATGAAAATAGGATATAAATATCTAGATGGTACAGTTGCCCTAAATACTGAATTTTAACATTCTACGTTTAATCGTTTTGGATTTATGCGGAAATTAAAAAAAATGTTTCGAGCAAAGTGCACTTCTTGTTCAGCTGATCGCAATAATAATGCGACGTGTACAACTAGGTGTTATAGTAGTGCCTAATACGAAATTTTAATATTCTACGACTGATGGTTTTGAATTATTGCGGATAATTCGAAAAGTCTGTTATATAAAGTGTATTTCCGGTTCAGCCGATTGATCCTAAAATAATAGATAACCATTTTGATGCTACAGCAATCACAAATACTGAATTTAAGTATCTTACGGCTAACAGCTCCGAATTTATGCACAAAATAAAAGAAAAATTTGATTGAAGTGCACTTCCGGTTCAGCCGATTGTTATGAGAATAGGAGGTAGTCATTAAAATGTTACAGCAAACTGAAATACTGAATTTCAATACTCTACGGCCGATGGTTTTGAATTTATGCGAAAAATTCTAAAATACTGTAATGTAAAATGCACTTCCGGCTCAGTCGATCTCAATGAGAATATGGTATGAGCATCTAGCTAGACGGTACTATCGTCCCTAATACTGAATTCTAACATTCTACGTTCAATTGTTTTGGATTTATACAAAATATTTGAAAAAAAAAATTAGAGTAAAGTGCACTTCCGGTTCGGACGATTGCAATCATTATGCGAGGTTCACAACTAGATGTTACAGAAGTGCTCAATACAGAATTTCAATATTCTATGACTGATAGTTTTGAATTTATGTGGAAAATTCGAAATGTTTGTTATATAAAGTGTACTTCCGATTCCGCCGATTGTTCCAAGAATAATAGATAACCATTTAGATGCCACAGCAACCTCAAATACTGAATTTCAGTATCCTACGGCTAATGATTCTGGATTTATGCGGAAAATTCAAAAAAAGTTTCAAGTAAAATGCACTTCCGGTACAGACGATTGCAACCATAATGCAAAGTACACAACTAGACTTTAGACCAGTCTTGAATATAAAATTTAAACATTATACGTTCGAACGGCTTCGAGTTACGAACGCACATTTGTACCTACGTCTGACAAAAGAAAGTGTTCCGGCATAAAAAATGCACAGTAAAAAGACAAATGAAATGAGTTTTTTTGAGCCTCGATCAGTCCAGTAGCTTTTGGATTAATTGCAAAAAACTGTCATTTTTGGCCATTCTTTGGACAATTCATAAGTCGCGTTCTATTCACTAACAAGACTTGAAATTTTTATGTAATGTGGGTTCTGTAGCTTTCAACATATTTAGCAAATTTCAGGAAGGTCGACTGTAAACAAATTGATTGCAAAAACTTGCAGTTCTGTGCTCCGGCCGCTATGATCAGAAGGCTATGCCAAATTCGCGCGGACCGGCGAGTTTTTTGACGTGCATTAATGAGGCGGAATAGTTTGGTCGAATATCCCAAGTCCACAACATTTAATCACCATTACCGCGACGACTAATACTTATTCGTCTAAAATGTCCCTAAAATTCGTTCACAAAGTCTAATGACGCCCAATTTTGTCAATGGTTTATAGTTTATATTTAAACCGGCGTTGCTTCGCACCCAATTAACGAGCGGGCTTCGCCCGCTCCGACCAAGCTGGGCGTGGAATCATGAGTCGGGTGCACTAAACATCTTATGCTGGGTTTGATCTGACGTCTCGGACGTTGAGCTTGGTCAGAAATAAATGAATTATCTTGTGAAGATGTGATCGGACAAATTGGTCGTATTGGAGAAGGTAATTAGACGTAGTGGGTTCAGACATCGCGACATGATCCGGAATAGAACTAGTACCTTTAGGTACTTGAGGTCTTGCCTCTATTAGGGATGTCGTGCCACAGATGATGATGATGATGATGATGAGAAAAGAATAATCAGACAGTTTGGCCGCTTATCTAAAATTAGGAGGACATTTTGGCACCGTACTACAGTAAACCAGATCGCAGGGAGCCTTTTGTTGGTTGTATAACAACAAAATGCCACACAAACCAATCTTCGGCCACTTTTCACACCATTTATTGAACTTTGAGGAGACAGATTTCCGTGTACCAATTTGCATTTATGGTTTTATTATCCTCAACTTTTGAATATTGTTTTGTATTGTGACGTGCGAGAGTGAGGGGGGAGCTCGTAAAGACGACGTAGTATGGGGAGGAGCCTCTTGTCGTCGCTTACGCCGCACCGCGTCGCAGCACATCACTCCTCCCAATGGAAGCCTCTAGTGATTTCTAGAAATGGAAAGAGTCGAGAAATGGAAAATTCGAGAAAGCAATTTTTCTCTATATAAGGCCAAGCAAAAGACGTGTAAAACAGTACAGTAATAAGAGTAGTAGTGTGAAATAAATATCGAACAGTGACAGTAAAGTGAACAGTGTATATAAATAGTGAAATATAAATATCTGTGACCTTGATTAAATTAGAATTAAGTGACAAATAAATAAATATAGTATTATTAGTGACATAAGGAGAATGAAGCCTTTATTTCATTTAGATTATTATTTAATTACAAACTGATTCTTCAAGCAATAAACATTACAGTATGATTTACTTTCATTGTGTATTTAACAACAGGCCGGATTTTGGGATTGTCCAATCGAAACCGCGGGCTGTAGTTTACAGACCTTTGTTCAAGAGGAATGGCTGCGATTGGACCACTTTTTTTTTGTTGAAACATCATTAAACAAAATAGGATTTTACTTAATGTTATTCTTGATGATCAAGAATTGCATTTTACTCAGTGGGCGATCTCATAAGAACAACCTTTCCAAATACGGTCCTGGTTAGGTCAAACCCACACAGATTCATGCCCACTTATTTTAAAATTGAATTGGATCTGAATTGCAAGGTGTTAGTCGAAGGATTTGTGATCTGTAACGTTTCTTCGTATTTGAATATATCAATTAAACTTCTGGAATACTTTTAGATAAAACTAGCAGTCTCTCGAAGGCTGTAAAACTGTTCCAGACGAGACTCCACTCTCTGCCTATATAAAGGACCGTGCTAGTAATAAATATTACTTCCATTTTTATAAATTTTTCAATAAAAATGTTTTTATTTTCATCTTGAATCCAAAAAAAACATTACAATACTCCATAATCTGTGCCTCAATGACTGTCATTTCTATAATTCTAATCCGTCTGTTTCTATGATAGAAAAGCAGCTTATTCTCAACGTAACAGCGGCCACATCCAAAGGATAAAGTTGGCAGCATTTTAAAATAAAAAAAATCCGTATGGCTTTGTCGGCTACACGGTTGCACTTTAGCGCCACTGTGGGGAATTAAACGGAAGGAATGTGTTTCATTCCACAACAACTGACAGCCTTACTTATTTATTACACTGATCACTCACTGGATATTAACTATTTCACTGTTTTACTGTTCACTGTCCCTCAGTCAGGTCGTTTGCTCATATATATACAGATGTCCGTTTCTCGAAATGCTCTAGATCAGTTGAGAGCACGTTACTAGAATTTTCGACCGTGCGGGGCGGTGCGGTGCGGTGAGACTTTCGCACGTTACAATAATGGAGCGTTAATTCTAGATTATGCACGCAAAGGTATATAAGTTTGATTATTAGTTGTTGGGAGCATTTGTAGAAACAATCAGTTGAAGAGTAATCCTGGCTAATCCATCTAATTGCCCTGTTTACTGGCAACTCCATTTACAGCCAATTAAAATATTACTTTAATGTGCCGATAATTTATTCAGTGGTTGAGCGAGTGAAATGTTGAAAATGCAAGTCTTGAATACATACACAAGAGACGAGCTGACGTCCATTAGGCCAGTCTGTAGCCTGTTGAATTATGCACAGTGCCAGACCAGCAGAGATGGCGCTGTCTCTCTTCATCCTGCACCAGGATGTAATAAAAACATTGGAGGAAGCAGGGAATTACCCGAATTTACGAACTTCCGATTTTTCCATGATCCAAGAAAATTACCCACCAAATATATCAAATATGACGCACGGAATCTAAAATTAACCGGAGATCAAATCGATCAGATACAAAGGCTCCGTTTGAGTTGACCAATCGATTAAAAAAAAAAAAATCGCAACAATCGACGAAGAATTTAGGCCTGTATTATGTCCTCATACAAACAGATTCAAAAAAGAGGATGCATGTAATTTTTTAGAAACAAATTTAGGTCATGGTGAATATTTAAAAAATTACCCAACTAATAATTATTTCTGTCATCAAAACTCAAGGCTAGTCGATAATAGAACACATGAAGTAAATAAAGAAAAAAAAATAATTTTTTTTCTGACTACAGTTTCGGCTGCACTTTGGCCATCTTCAGGAACGAAATGCATTATTTCGTTCTTTAAACTAGAAATTTCTGATAACTTCGAGAAAGTATAATATAGAAACCCAGGGAGGAAGAATGGTTAGTAGTTCGAATACGGAGCGCGTAAAAGTGAAAATAAATAAATAAACTTGTCGAAATGAATAAAAAGTAGTGGAAATAGTGTATTAATGTCGGGTAATTTCATTTTCTGTTTGGATCTACGAAATATCCGCGCAATTTGAGAAGCTAGTTAAATAATGAGTTATTAAAGATAAAAAATCGGTTGTACTTACATAATTATACATAATTATGTAATAAAGAACCATTTGCATGAAGATATTTGAAACTTGTAATTACCGCTAAGAGGAAATATTTTGACATCAACAAATTTCGCAAATGTATTTCGTTATTTTCGCGGAAACCACTCATTATGTTAATAAATATTAGATAATTGATAATAAAGTTTTCTGAATAATAAATTGAAAATATTGGATTGGATTCTTTGAAATATAATATTACACATCGCAAAATGATAAATCGATATTGCTGTTTGTTTAAAATTCTTTAGAAGTGAATAAATAAACAGACGGCTGGCGCCTTGGTTCAATTTTCAAAGTGTCTGCCGGATCTGGTATCATTATCGTTATCAATAATTTAACTGATTAATGATATCATTTGTTCATGTTTGTAATTATACACTCACTTTCCTCGTGTTCATTTGATTACATTACATGAAAAGAAGAACACGTATTTCAAACTTCTTGAAGATAAATAATATGTTCTGATTTTTCATGCAAATGCAATACCTTTATTATCTTCAAAAGTAATTATGTGGCGCCTGTAGTTAAATAACAAATAATTGAATGTCAGGCGTCAGGCATTCGTGAAAAGATAACATTATCTTCGTTTTCCTTGAAACATTACATGTTACAAATGTTTATCTCACATTTGAGGAAAACCTTTATCACTTGAGTATTGCTTAATCAACGATTCAAATTTTAAAGTCACTTTATAGACAGCCTGTATAATATTTATCAAATCATCGACATAATAGAAAACCTTATTTCATTCCGAGAGCTTTAAATTGATACCAAACTAGATATCATTTGAATAACTTATAAAAAAATGGAAGAATCATCTAGATGATGGAAGCGCATTTTTGACAGCTCATGAATGCTTGTTACTTCAGAGATTTCGCAAATTAACATCTGTCACAATTACTGAGCTTGAAATCAAGCAGTTTGGGCAAATTTACGAAACAGCAGCTTCCATTTAGTACTAGTCTCAAGTTGACTATTTAATAGGTACATAATTTATGCATGTACAAACTCAAAAATACCTTTTAATCTTCATTGTTTAGTTGTTGACTGACAGGAGGTCAAGTACTGTAGCTTAAAATGATAATTTAATCTTTATCAAAGCTATATAAAAAAAAATACACCAAAAGTGAACAAATTTTCATCCAATAATAATAATTCATTCTAATAAGCTTCAAAATTGGCGTCAAACAAGTCATTGAATGAATCCCGGACAGATTTGACAACTGTACATAATAATAGTGACAACCGCGGCGAAAGTTGTAACTAAATTTTTATCTACTTTAATAAATTTTAGTTGCCATATCCCTAATGTCATAGATATCTATGGACATTGTTTCACTTGAAACAAGTAATTGAATAATTCAATTTTCCACAATCACTGAGCTTGAATTAAAGCAATTTGTGCAAGCCTACGAAACAGCAGCTTTTATTTAGTACCACTTTCAAGTCTGTAAATGGTAACAATTTTCATTAATTCTCTGTTGACTGGGAATTAATGGATATTGTTGTCCGCTGGGTAAAAATAAAATTATGAATCATGCCGTTGGATTTTTTTATTTCATTGATATAAATGTCAAATTGACATTTGAAAGAAATTTGTGTTATAGAATGTGTTCGTTATAGTATGTGCATTTATTGTGAACGGGATAGCACAGAGAATGTGAAAAATATCTATCAATACAATAAATCATGTAAGTTATGTTTCATTGTATTAGTTTACTGTGATGTGATTGCATTTGCAAAAATCTGTTTGTCAAATCGATAAGATAGTTTCAATACATCCAAATTTATCTAAAAAGCTTAATAATGGGGGGTACTTCGGTGCACTTGTTACAAAAAGTATCGTATGCAACACGGTGATTGAATGACTGTCATTATTGTCGCCTTGGGCTTTGCCCTCGTTTTCACTGAATGCAGCCAAATTTATCCTGGACAAAAATGACAGTCGTTCGGTCCTTGTAGCATAATATACTATTATTATTACCCTACAATATACCCATTTTTGCGATCAAATTGCCTCAATACTTCGAAACAACAATTTCCTTTCTATACAATTTTTATTTTTACTACCCTATATTTAAGGGTTGAAAGATGAGAGGTTGAAATCTGTTTTATAACAAATAGCATTTTATAAGCTTTCTATAAGTTTTTGGTTCATTATTCTACTATTATTATTTTAGAAGATATTAGCTTTCAAAGTATGATTGTTTCGTTGCCAACGCCAAATTTTGACGATAGAATGGGAAATCTGCTGTGGCCACACAGTAATGCCGCGATCATTTTACAATGGCCATAAGCTGCTTTGGTTGATCCCAAACATTCCTTCATTTAGTCAAGTTGTAAAAAAACAATTAATAACCGAAAAAATTATTTATTTCAGATTTTAACTAAACTTATCTCCCCGAGAGATTTAAATAAATACCAAATTAAACATCATTTGAATAACTTATAGAAAAAAAAAACAATTGACAATCGTTCAAATATCATTTTTGACACTTTTACTAGAATTATAGCCGCAGGAGCTTTAATTTGATACCAAACACAAAAGAACCAGATTACTTATTAAAAAAAAAAAGTCTGACATGAACATCACGTGACTTACTTGTACATCATTGGCTATATATATATATATATATATATATATATATATATATATATATATATATATATATATATATATATATATATATATATATATATAATACGATGTGATTTTGTGTTTGATCGTATATATCATTGGATATGTATAATCAAACACAAAATCTCATCGTTCCACAGTTAATCGTTTTGGATTTACCCAAGAGATTCTAAGAATCTGTCAAGTAAAATGCACTTTCAGTCAAGTCGGTTGCTATGGAAACAGTAGGCCATTATTCTTATACTACAACATTCCTAAATATTGATTTCCAAAATTCTACGACTGCCAACAGATCTGAATTTATGCGCAAAATTAAAAAATAAATTCCTACTGAAGGGCACTTCCGGTTCAGTCTATTGTTATGAAAATAGTAGGCAATCATTCAGATGCTACAGCAGATTGAAATACCAAATTTCAATATTCTACACCTGATCGTTTCGAATTTATGCGAAAAATTCCAAAAGACTGTCAAGTAAAGTGCACTTCCGGCTCGGTAGATCTCAATAAAAATAGGATATGAGCATCTAGACGGTATAATCGTCCTAAATACTGAATTCTAACAATCCACGTTCAATCGTTATGGATTTATGCGGAAAATTCAAAAAATGTTTCGAATAAAGTGTTCTTCCGGCTTAGCCGATAGCAATCATAATGCATGGTGTACAACTAGATAATATAAAAGTGCCTAATACAAAATTTAAATATTCTACGACTGATTGCTTAGAATTTATGCGGAAAATTCAAAAAATCTGTCATATAAAGTGCACTTCCGGCTCAGCCGATTGTTACAAAAATACTAGATGACCATTACGATGCTACAGCAATTTCAAATACTAAATTCCAGTATCCTATGGCTGATCATTCTGAATTTATGCGGAAAATTGGAAAAAAAAGTCTAAAGTAAAGTGCACTTCGGGTTTAGCCGATCGCAATCATAATGCAAGATGTACAATAAGATGTTATAGAAGTTCCTTATACGAAATTTCAATATGCTATGGCGGATCATTCTATATTTATGCAAAAAATTAAAAAAAAAATTCAAGTAAAGTGCACTTCTGGCTTGGCCGATTCATACAAAAATAGTAGATGACCATTCTGATACAACATCAAGTTCAAATACTGAATTTCAATATCCTACAGTTGATCATTCTGGATTTATTAGAAAAATTCAAAAAAAGTTTTAAGTAAAGTGCACTTCCGGTACAGACGATTGGAACCATAATGCGAGATGCACAACAAGACCTTATACCAGTCTTTTATACAAAATTTCAACATTATACGTTCAACCAGTTTTAAGATCTGCGAGTTACGCACGCACACACGTACGAACATACGTACCGACATCAAGCCAAAAATAGTCAAAATGGATTCAAGGATGCTCAAAACGGATATTTCCATCAAAATTTCGATAGGTGAATTTTGTCGGTTTCACAATACTTACTTATTACTTTGTACAAGTAGTAAAAATTGCTATTTTTTCAGAAACTGTTCAAAATAAAGCCATAATTGCTTAAATAAAGTCCCTTAAAAAAATAGTGAAGTATTCAAAAATATGATAAAATATCATAGGGCTTTCTATTTATAATAATAAAATTGATTTGATTATTATAGGCTTCGTCAATAATTGTAGTCAGCAGTCGACTAGAATATAATACAATATTTATCCAGGTTTCAATTGAAGAATAGTTTTTATTGTTACCCTGCAATATACCCACTTTTGCGATCGAATTGCCTCAATACATTGAAGCAACAATTCCTTTTCTATACCATTTTTATTTTTATCACCCTATATTTAAGGGTTGAAAGATAAGAGGTTGAAATCTGTTTTATAACAAATAGCATTTTATAAGCTTTCTATAAGTTTTTGGTTCATTATTCTACTATTATTATTTCAGAAGATATCAGCTTTCAAAGTATGATTGTTTCGTTGTCAGCCTCAAATGTTGACAATAGAATTAGAAGCTGTGACCACAAAGTACTTCCTTCCATGAATTTTATGGCCAGTTTCATTACTGTTTCATAAATTTAGTGTCGTATCAATCAATTGCATATTTCAAAGTGACAGCTGTCATTGTCAAAGTTTTCAAATTGATATTTTATTTTACAGTGGCCATAAGTTGCTTTAGCTGATCCCAAGCTTTCCTTTATTCAGTCAAGTTGTAAAAAAAAACAATTAACAATCGAAATGACTATTTATTTCAGATTTCAACCAACCTTATCTCTCCAAGAGCTTTAAATTGATACCAAACTAGTGAAAAAACAATTGACTATCGTTTGAATAAGATTTTTGACATTTTTACTAGAATTATTGCCGCAAGAGCTTTAATTTGATACCAAACACAAAAGAACCAAATTATTTATCTAAAAAAAAAAAAAAATGGAAGAATCATCTAGATGATGAAAGCGCATTTTTGACAACTCATGAATGCTTGTTACTTCAGAGATTTCGCAAATTACCATCTCTCACAATTACTGAGCTTGAACTCAAGCAGTTTGGGCAAACTTACGAAACAGCAGCTTTTATTTAGTACTAGTTTCAAGTTGACTACTTGATAGGTACATAATTTATGCATGTGCAAACTCAGAAATATCTTTTAATCTTCATTGTTTAGTTATTGACTGACGGGAGGTCAAGTGCTGTACCTTAAAATGATAATTTGATCTTTATCAAAGCTATATAAAAAAATACACCAAAAATAAACAAATTTTCAACCAATAATAATGATTCATTCTAATAAGCTTCAAATTCGCGTCAAACAAGTCATTGAATGAATCCCGGAAAGATTTGACAACTGTACATAATTATAGTGACATCCGCGGCGAAAGTTGTAACTAAATTTTTATCTACTTGAATAAACTTTAGCTGCCATGTCCCTAATGTCATATATATCTATGGGCATTGTTTCACTTGAAACAATTAATTGAATAATTTAATCTTCCACAATCACTGAGCTTGAAATAAAGCAATTTGTGCAAATCTACGAAACAGCAGCTTTTATTTAGTACCAGTTTCAAGTCTGTGAATAGTATAATAGCTGAGATCTCAGCGTCACGCCAGCCAGCCAGACAGCCAAAGTGAATATAATAGCGCTTTTTTCGGAAAAATGCGCTAAAAATCGGTGTGGGGGGTCACAGGACCCCCGGAAGAAGTGAAGTTCCTACGCATTTCACAAAGAACATTTTCCAGTCGGTATCGTTAGAAAATCTGTCGGTTTTCGTCATTTTATGCGGAGAATCAAGACGCCACGATAGTATAAACTATAAAGTGATATTTTATTTTAATTACGTGTTTCTTGAGCCATTGGTTTACCCATAAAATATTAGTTTGTTTTGTCCCATTTGCAGGCCTATAGCTCGTGCACCTATAACGATAAGTAACTAATATTTATTCTACATATATTTACATCCATATTGAGTTTACAATTTCTGGGGCCCTCGATTTACTCGGTAAATATTACTTTGTCTTGGGCGATCCAGGGGCAAGTAATGAAATTTTCAATTCTCGAGTCCTTAACTCGTGCTGCAATAACTATTGGTGTCTAATATGTATTCTGCTTACACCTACATTTATTTCAAGTACGTACTGATAATTAAAAATTTCAGGAGCTACTAATTTACCCAGAAAATATTAGTTTGTTTTGTTCAATTTGCAAGCCTATAGCTCGTGCACCAATAATGATATTGTAACGTTATTTATTTTAATTTAGGGAGCAAAAGCTACTAAACACTACTATTTATTTTTATGATTTAATAAAATGATAAATTAGATAACTAACACTGTATTTCTAATAAATAATTCTAATTTAAACTAAATATTATTACACTACACTATAACTTAACTTCAATTATTTATGTCAATATTGATTTACTTTAAATAACACAATTTATTTCAATCACTAGCAGTCCATATTATAAGGTCCCTGAGCCAAAATTAATAATACTCCTCGTTGAGTCAGCCACTGATATATAACGTAGTGACGTTTCTCCCGCAAACGTCCAGGCTTTTCTAGAAAGCGCTAGAAGGTACCAGCAATTTTCTAGAAAACAAATATATTCGCTCCTATTTCTTGATGTAAAATATTTCCACAATAATTCTAAGCACCAGTAAAGCCAAAATTACTAATTTATAGACTTAAATTCGTTACAATATGTAACTAATATCAATTTTACATATTTTGACATCTATTTTGATTACATGTGCAAAATTTGGAACTTCTGCAGCTTCTGATTTAGTCATAAATTATTGATTTGTTTTGAGCGGTGCTAGAGAATCGGTGTCGTTTTAAAATCCAAAACAATTGAACGTAGATTGTTAGAATTCAGTATTTGAGACGATAGTACTGTCTAGATGTTCGTATCCTATTTTCATTAGATCGGCTGAGCCGGAAGTGCACTTTACTTGACAGTCTTTTAGAATTTTTGGCATAAATTCAAAACGATCGGCCGTAGGGTATTGAAATTTAGTATTTCAGTCTGCTGTAGCATCTGAATGATTGCCTACTATTTTCATAACAACAGACTGAACCGGAAGTGCACTTCAGTTGAATTTTTTTTCTAATTTTGCGCTTAAATTCAGAACTGCTAGCCGTAGAATCTTGAATATCAGTATTTAGGAATATTGTAGTATAAGAATGATGACCTACTACCGACTGGGCCGAAAGCGCTCTTTACTTGACAGATTTTTAGAATTTTTTGGATATATCTAAAAAACGATGAGATTTTGTGTTTGATTATCGTATTATTATATGCAAAAAATATATCCATCCTAAGCAAAATTGGAGGCCACAAGAAATTCAACAATCTTGAATCTCTTATGAATATTAAGTGCTGGTAACCGAAACTCAGTCGGTGAAGGCTTGAAGAAGCCGACATTTCCTTGATCCCGGCGGCAAAATCGCTTAGCCAATTAAGGGATCATCTCATTTGCTAACACCACCGAATACTTCATTAGCGTTATTTTAAGCCAGCGTTCATTAACTCAGTCATAAGCCACTGCAGTTAATGCATCTTGGAAGAGGTAATATTTCGGAAGCACCTGGGTGATACTTATCATGTTTTAGGGCCTGAGAGTGCAAGGAAACTCATTTTAAAAACTTAATTTCCAGTAAGTTGTGTTCGAAAGTATTGATTGCAACATCAAATTGAATTCTGTGTTGCATGAAGAAATATAAATTGCAGTTGCTTGGACGTCTATGTTAAATATTAGCCTCGTCCGTCTGATCGTAGTTGTTGTTGATAGTTTCATTTGTCTCTGTTGGAAATGATCGCAGCAGGTTGCATTTTCCTTTAGAGCAGGGATCCTCAAACAGTTGAAGAATCAAATTTAGCCTAAAAAACTGCTGTATTCAAACTAATTTCGTGCTTTCCATCTTTCTAAATGAGTATTTTTTTTGTTGTGAATACGACTTTATTTGGCAAAACATTGAGAATCACTGAATGTGTTCTAGTTCCATTGGATTCATTGTAATGAGTAATCCTCCAGAGGGGAATGAAGCGAATGCACAACCGGACATTGACGAAGGCCTCCGCCTCCAACTAGCATCTGATTGATCGCTCTATCTTAGATAGGTACCTCTTGATTAAATCCCGCAACAACAACTGCGAATCGCTAGCCACTGCGCCAAACAAATGCCAGTTATTATACCCCAGTCGAAGACGTGATTGAAATCCGCAACAAACCAAAAAAAATCCCATAAATCTACTTGTTCTATTATTGATTAGCTTCTTGATGAAAATCTCGATGAGAACTGTCGTCCAGAAGTGGATTAAGCGTCATATGAATTATGTTCTGCGATCAATTTTATATCGACAATAACTTTTTTTAATAATGTTAGTTCTCATCTTTTTCTGATCGAAACTTCTCTCTACACAAAACTCATTTCTCTATTTTACAAACTTAAATTGCAAAATATTGATGTTGGGTTTTTTATTTCTGCAGCAGCTTTACGAGCATAGTATTTAATCCTTTAATCGCAAAATCTAATCTAAGTTTTTATACGTCTGGTGCTGAGCAGTATCTTTTGAAACATACCATTTATATTGAAAGTCTTTGAGTTTATGAATTCTCTGCGAAATAGAAGTTTTATTATATTTTGACAGATTCATTTTAAAACAATTCTGATTTTTAGAAAATTATTTTTGAAATATTGGTTTTCATTAATCAAAAATAGAATCCACGGCTAATAGTTTCGGATTTATCCAAAAAATTCTAAAAATCTGTCAAGTAAAGTGCGTTTTTGGCCCACTCGGTTGCTATGAAAAAAGTATGTTATCATTCCTAAACTACAACATTCCTAAATACTGATTTCCAAGATAACACGACAAGCAGATTTGAAATTATGCGCAAAATAAAGAAAAAATTTCAACTGAAATGCACTTCCGATTCTGTCAATTATTATGAAAATAGTAGGCAATCATTCAGATGCTACAACACACTGAAATACCAAATTTCAATATTCTACGGCCGATCGTTTCGAATTTATGCAAAAATTTCCAAAGCCTGTCAAGTAAAGTGCACTTCCGGCTCAGTCGATCTCAATGAAAATAGGATATGAGCATCTAGACGGTACTATCGTCTCAAATACTGAATTCTAACTTTCTACGTTCCATTGTTTTAGATTTATGCGACAAATTCAAAAAATGTGTCGAGTAAAGTGCACTTCCGGTTCAGTCGATTGGTACAAAAATTAAACGTAATTTGGATACTACAGCAATCTCAAATACTGAATTTCAGTATCCCACGGCTAACAGTTCTGAATTTATGCGCAAAATTATATAAAAGGTCCAACTGAAGTGCACTTCCGGTCCAGTTGATTGTTTTGAGAATAGTAGGCAATCATTCACATGCTACAGCAGACTGAAATTTCAAATTTCAATACTCTACGGCCAATGGTTTCGAAATTATGCGAAAAATACTAAAAAACTGTCAAGTAAAGTGCATTTTCGGTTCAGTCGATCTCAACCAAAATAGTATATGAGCATCTAATCAGTACTATTGTCTTAAATATAGAATTCTAACATTCTACTTCCAATTGTTTTGGATTTATGCGGAAGATTCAAAAAATATGTTGAGTAAAGTGCACTTCCGTCTCAGACGATTGCAATCATAATGCGAGGTGTTCAACTAGATGTTACAGAAGTGCTTGATACAAAATTTCAATATTCTACGACTGCTTGTTTTGAATTTATGCGAAAATTTCCAAAAGACTGTCAGCCGATCTCAATGAAAATAGGATATGAGCATTAAGATGGTACAGTCGTCTTAAATACTAAATTTCAACCTTCCAAGTTCAATCATTTTAGATTTATGCGGAACACTCAAAAAATGTTGCAAGTAAAGTAGACTTCCGGTTCAGCTGATCGCAATTATGACATGAGGTGTACAACTAAATGTTATAGAAGTAGGTATTACAAAATTTCAATATTCTAAAGTTGATTGATTGGAATTTATGAGAAAAATTAGAAAATACTGTTATTTAAAGTGCACTTCCGGTTCAGCCGATTGATACAAAAATATAATATAATCATTTGGGTGCTTCAGCTATTTCAAATACTGAATTTCAGTATTTTACGGCTAACAGTTCTATATTTATGCGCTAAATTGAAAAATAGTTTCAACCGAAGTGCATTTCCGGTCCAGTCGATTGTTATGAGAACAGTAGGCAATCATTCAGATGTTACAGCAGACTGAAATACTGAATTTCAATACTCTATGGCCGATGGTTTCGAATTTATGCGAGAAATTCTGAAAGACTCAAGTAAAGTGCACTTTCGGTTCAGTCGATCTCAATGAAAATAGTATATGAGCATCTAGATGGTACAGTTGTTTTGAATACTGAACTCCAAAATTCTATGTTCATTCGTTTTGGATTTATGCGGAAAATTCAAAAAATGTGTTGATCAAAGTGCACTTTTGGTTCAGCTGATCGCAATAATAATGCGAGGTGTACAACAAGATGTTATAGGAGTGTCTAATACGAAATTCTATCATATTATGACTAATTGTTTTGAATTCATGCGAAAAATTCTAAAAGTATGTTATATATAAAGTGCACTTCCGGTTCAGTCGATTGTCATGAGAACAGTAGGCAATCATTCAGATGTTACAGCGGACTGAAATACTAAGTTTCAATAATCTACAGCCGATAGTTTAGAATTTATGCGAAAAATTCTAACAGACTTTTGAGTAAAATGCACTTCCGGTTCAGTTGATCTCAATGAAAATAAGATATGAGCATCTAGATGGTACAATTGTCTTGAATATTGAACTCTAACATTCTATTTTAGCAGAAAATTCAAAAAATGTTTTGAGCAAAGTGCACTTTTGGTTCAGCTGATCGCAATAATAATGCGAGGTGTACAACTAGATGTTATAGAAGTGCCTAATACAAAATTATATTATTTTACGATTGATTGCTTTGAATTCATGCGCAAAATTCGAAAAATCTGTTATATAGAGTGCACTTCCGGCTCGGCCGATTGGTACAAAAATCGAAGGTAATCATTTAGATGCTACAGCAATTTCAAATATTGAATTTCAGTATTCTACGGCTGATCATTCTGGATTTATGCGGAAAATTCAAAAAAAGTTTCAAGTAAAGTGCACTTCCGGTTCAGACAATTGCAACCATAATGCGAGGTGTACAAGTAGATTTCATACCAATCTAAAATACAAAGTTTCAATATTATACGTTCGACAGGTTTGGAGATTTGCGCACATACATACGTACCGACATCAAGCCGAAAATAGTCAAAATGGATTTAGGGATGCTTAAAACGGATATTTTCATCAAAATCTCGGAATGTGAATTTTGTCGGTTTCACAATACATCGTTGTTTAATTACTTTTTTCCAAAATCCTTCTTTGATAGAAAACAAAATTGCATATAAAATAATAACCCAATTAATCACCCCTCAACAGTAAATTCCCTGCGCCGTCACAATATAACAATTAATCAACAGAATTTTTTTTGTGGGAATATGCCTAAGTTGGCCGGAGGCTAATCTGAGAATAATTTGAATGGAAAACGCGTGTTCATACAGTGCGTATATGATTAATGCATGCGCTTTGCGCATGCGTGTACTCATGTTCTTCCGCATTTCGGAAAAAAATATTACACTGGCCACCCCCGCAGTTAACATACTCGATTGTTATCTCACGTTTTAAAAAATGTTTTTAATTAATTTGAGCTGAGTTGGATCGTGGAAAAATGTAATATGTTTGCGGGGGTGGATAGCTGGAAGGGGTCAATTATATATTTTTTCGATACTTCAAGTAAAGCAGGACTGTATTTGTTTTTGATTTCATACTTTTATTTACTATTTACTCAAATAAATGTATCCGTTCTCTTCAACTAATATTTATTTTGTATTTTCAGGTGAGTACCGCTTGAGTTCCACACGGTTACACGATAGGATGGTTTGGGTTGGGAGCTCTTTCGCAAAAAATAGTAAGTTGCACATTTTCGATAACTTCCACATCTTGTAAATCGATATCCAATTTAAAATATTTCTTTTTGCACCAAAATGAAACATTAATAACGGGTGGTCATGTACTGACCTAAATTGACCATAAAACAATTGCTTAATTCATTCTGATACCAACATCGAAAACCGCATGTCAATATCTTGCGTAACACGCAAGATATTGACAAAAATAGTTCATACCCTAAAATGGGTATTAATTCGAAATTTAAGGTGTGACATTTAATTACTGACTTGTTGCTCAATTTTTGCTACAATTTTTAAATTCCAATTATACATAGTATATATATAGTGGCTTGGACACCCCAGGTGGGGTTGCGCCGCTTCTTCTGAAGCTCTCTAGATCCTTTATTTGAGGGGGATCAGTCCTCATCGCCTTGTTCTAAATATTCTGACATATTTCTCTCCATGTCTTCCTATTTTCTGTTTTTTCCTTCCATTTCTTTATTCCTGCTTTACCCAGGTCTGCTTCTACCTCTTGTAGCCATTTCGACCTGGGTCTGCCTCTTCTTCTGTTTCCGCCTGGTTCCCATTGTAAAATTGCCCTTACGGTGTCTTCTTCCCTTTTTCTCCATATGTGTCCTAACCATTTCGCCCTCTGTTGTTTTATTTTCCTTACTATATCTTCTCCTTGCAGCTCTTGTTCTATTTCATGGTTCATTAATATTCTATATTCGTTTTCTGTCGTTTTTACTAATCCTGTAATAGTTCTTACTATTTTTCTTTCTACTATTCGTAAATCTTCTTCATCTTTTTTGGTCATTGTCATTGTTTCTGCCGCGTACATTATTATTGGTCTGATTATTGTTCTATAAACTTTTAATTTTGTTTTCTTTGTTAGGTTTTTATCCTTGAGTAATTTTTTATTTGCGTAAAAGGCTCTGTTCGCTGTTAATATCTTCTCTTGGATTTCTGTTTTCCTGTCTCCATTATTTGAAAGCATAATGCCTAAGTATTTGAATTTATTAACCTCCTCAAACTGCAGGCTACCTATTTTCATATTTCTACGTCCTGATTTTTTTCCTATCCTCATTATTTTAGTTTTGTTCTCATTGATTTTTAGACCCATTTTGTTTCCTTCTGTTACTATTTCTTCGACCATTTCTTTCAATATTTTCCTATTTTTTGTTGCCAATACTATATCGTCTGCGTATGCTATTATTTGTCCGCCTTTAGTTCTGAGTGTTCCTTTGTTCAAGTTCCTCATCACATATTCTAACGCTATGTTGAACAGAGTTGCTGATAGTGTATCTCCTTGTCTTACTCCTTTGTTTATTTCGAATTCCTGAGTTTCTCCTTTTTGTGTTTTAATTGTGGTTGTTGTTCCACTTAATGTCATCAAGATCAATCGTCTTAGTTTAGCTGTTATCCCAAATTCTTCTAGGGCTTTCATAAGTTTTTCTCTTTTGATCGAGTCAAACGCTTGTTTGAAATCAATGAATAATAAGTCTATGTTCATTTTATATTCATGTGCTTTTTCTATTATCTGTTTAACTGTATGTATAGCGTCTGTTGTTGATCTGCCTTGCGTGAATCCGCACTGATGCTGTCCTATTATGTTTTCTGTTTCTTTCTGGACTCTCTTTTGTATTAGTGTTGACATTATTTTATATGTCGTGTTCAGTAGCGTTATACCTCTATAATTTTCGCATGTTTGTTGGTCTCCTTTTTTGTGAATTGTGATTATTTGTCCTCTTTCCCAATCCTTTGGCATTTTTTCTGTTCTCCACACCTTCATTATAAGTTTATATATATATTCATGTAGTTCATCTCCTCCATATTTTATTAGTTCTGTGTTTATTCCATCTTTGCCTGGAGTCTTCCCATTTCGCCTGCTTCTTATTATTTCTCTGACTTCTTCTTCTGTTGGTTCTTCTGATACTCCTTCGTCCGCAATTTCATCTTGTGTTGTAATATCCACGTTTTGTTGCGGGTCTGTTAGCAGGGTTTTGAAGTATTCTACCCATGTTTTCTTATATTGTTCATCGTTTTCTGTTTTGTTGCCCTTTGCGTCTTTTATACAGTAGACTTTTGGTTTGTATGTTCTTTTTTGTTCATTTATTTTTTTATAGAATTGTTTTGAGTTTCTATTCATACTTTCTTTTTCAATATCTGTTATTTTATCGTCTATCCAATCTCTCTTGTTTTTTCTTAGAATTTTACAACATTTCTTCCTCATTTTTTTATAATCTTCTCTGTCTTCTATCCTATTTGTTTTCATCCACTTCAGTCTTGCATTTTTCTTTTTTAATACTATTTCTTGGCACTCTTTGTTGAACCATGTTTTTTTATTTTCTTGTTTTTCTTCTCCTATCCATTTTTTTGCAGCTTGGTTTATACAGTTTTGTATCTTATGCCACTTATTCTCTACATTGTCTTCTTCTTCATATTTTTCTTTGATGTGCTTCTCTATTTCTTCTTCGTACTTCTTCCTTGTGTCTTCATTGCTAAGTTTTTCTATATCCCATTTAGTTTTCTTGCTTCTGTCCTTCTGATTTCTTCTTACTTTCTGTTTAAGACTTGCTATTACCATAAAGTGGTCTGAATCCGCGCATGCTCCTCTGTATGATCTTACATCTGTTATATCTGATTGTTTTCTTCCTGTGATTAGTACGTGGTCTATTTGTGTCTGGGTTACTTGGTCTGGCGATACCCAAGTTATTTTATGTATTTTTGGATGTTTATGTTTGGTACTACTTATAATCATGTTGTTTCTTGCCGCTATATCACATAGTCTTTGACCGTTGTCATTTGTGTTTTCATGTATTGTATATTTTCCTGCTACCTGCTTTATATGATCTTCTTTTCCTATTTGAGCGTTGAAATCTCCTAATAGTAATAGGGTGTCTTCTTTTGGTATTTTTTCTAATTCCTCTTCTAATTTTTCATAGAATTTCTCTTTTATTTCTGTCTTTGCGTTTTCTGTTGGTGCGTATACGTTTATTATTGACAACTTGAAAGGAGTTGTTTCTATTCTCACATAGGCTAATCTTTCATTTATTGCTTCAAACTCTATCACTTTCTCTTTTAATTTACCCGTTATTAAAAAAGCCACTCCGTATTGCCCTTGTTTTTCATCTCCTGAGTATTGTAATATGAAGTCTTTCTTCTCTATCACTCCTTTTCCTTTCCATCGAGTCTCTTGTATTGCCGCTATGTCAATGTTATATCTTGCTATTTCTGATACTATTTCTTGCATCCTCCCTGGTTGTAACATCGTACGGACATTCCATGTACTGATTTTTATTTCATTGCGCCTGTTCCTCTTTTTTGATTCTTTTTTGTTTCTATTTTTCACTTTTATGTTTCTATTCAATAAATTCTCATATCCATTTTCTTGCTCGGTCGTCGTACCTCTTCTTTCCTTTCCTTTCTTGCGGCTCAGTTTTTTGGGATTAATTTCTCTCTTTGTTTGTCCCACAGCCACATGCTGTTATCTATCATCAGTTTATTAGTATAAATTTTTACCTGTTTTCCATCCTCTCTTTCCTGTTTAGCTCTTTTTATTATCTCTCCTTGTATTTTTCTTTCATTGACTGTTAGGAATTTGTCTATATATATTTTTTGTCCTTTCAATTTATTTTTCGCGTTGAATATCTCTTGTGTATCTTCTTCGTTGTTTACTTTTATCACTACTTTCTGTCTTTCCGTTATCTGTTTAACCTTGTACGCCTCCACAATTTTTATATGGATCTTTAGTTCATCTTTAATGAATTTTCCAATTTCTTCTTTTAAGTTTTCTTTTATTTCTAGTCCTGTTATTATAAATTTGTTTTTGTTTGCTTCTTTTTCTCTTTGTTCTTCTCTATTCTCAAGTCTTTTTATTCTTTCGCCCATTTCCTTATTTTCTTTCACCCACATTTTCTCTTTTTCCTTTATTTGATCTATTTCTTTATTTATACCCTCAATATTGCTTATAATTTTCTTATACGACTCTTCCATATCTTTTCTGATTGCTATGTTCCCGTTTCGTACTTCTTCCCTTCCTTTCGTTACTTCTCCCTTTATTTCCTCATAATTATTTGTAAGCTTTTTCAGATCTTCCGAAATCCTCTTCAACATTTCCTCCATTTTTGTCGTTTTCTTCTGTTCTTCTGTTGTACTTCTTTTAACAGTAAATCTTTTTTCTATCGCGCTTCTTTTAGATTCTCTTAGTTTTTCTTCTTCCTCTTCTTCTCTCTTTCTAATGCAACTGGTACTATTGCTTCTTTCTCTACCATTCATTTGATTGCTTCCGCTCTAACTCTATAATAAATACTGCCTATGCTTTTATTATTTAATTGCGATTCTAAGTTTTACGATTAAAAAAAAAAAAAAAAAAAAAAAAAACTATTTATTTTTATTTTTGCTATTGTTTGCAACACTGGATTCGCCCGGCTCGCCGCTAAGCTACACGTGCGTTTGTGTCTGTATCGCGCGCGATTCTCGACCTTACTGAAATTAACCTTCCCGGCTGCGATTTATTTTTTAACGTTTATTTCACTTCTAACCGGAAGACCTAGTGACACTATCTGTAGTCTTTTGTCTTAGCTGCACTCACAATCCACTTTAACTGTTGATTTTCACTGAATTACACAGTAATTACACTTTTTCTCACTTTTTCTCACTACACCACCGTACACGCCAACTTCACATCCAAAAATCATACATAGTTCAACAGTAATAATTTTTTTACCCAAAACTGGGTATATGAATAAAAAAAATCAAGCAATTTGAACTAAAACAAAACAGTAACAAGGAATTTCAAATATTTAGTTTATTTGATAATAGTTCCGTCTTCTTGCATGCTAGTTGAAAATTACAACACAATCTGATTGTGGAATGCAGTACAAGAAAATGAACCAAGTTTTGAAACAAATCTGTTATGGTTAAGACACATAGTCACGATCTAAATGCTGTCAAATTAATTGACAATGCAATTTAATTAGTTCATAATTTGTCACACCTGAAAACTTCTAAGAATTGTCACCGTAAAGGAATTAATAACGGAACTTGACTCATTCTTGGATTAAATTTAACATAACAATAATGTAACTAAAATATTCACAATAAAAAAAATAGACTGTTGGGAGTAGACGTCAGTTGAGAAAGAATTTTACAACAGGGCCGGATTAAATTGAGTTCATATGAGAGTTTTATGTCTTTGCTATTAGAGACACGAAATTCGGTAATTAAGTAGGCAATGTCAAAATAAAATTGATGCTGTAATATTATTTTTTGGCGAGGTCCGAAGAGAAATGAAATTATTTTTGGAAGTCTTGTCATTTTTAATATTGACTCTCTTCAAAAGTCTAATGTTTTAATTTCAGTGTCGTAATTAATACTGTGACATAATTTTTACAACAGGTTGTCAATAAAATCTTTAAGAATACAATCCACGCTGAAATTTCATATGCAAGTAGTTCATGGTGAGTAGGTCAGTGAAGAAAGGATCTTGCGACTGGGACGAATCAAGGAGCTTGAACCCAATTTTTAAACCGTCATAATTCGGTTGATTTTGATCGAAAATGGATGAATCTTTGAGTTTTGATAAGTTTGAAGTTTTTCCTTTAAGGGCATGTAAGTAAATGTGACGCCAAGTTCATCGCACCCCTACCACACCCCTGAGACAAAAAAATGCGAAACATTGAAAACTTGTACTCGGTAAATAAAAAAAAAAAAATCGTGGACCCAACTCACGGCTTGGGAAATCAAGTTCATGTATTTTTCTTTGAATTGCGCCAAAAATCGAGTTCCTGCGACGATTTGGCGCAAAGTTATGAATTAAACAACAAAAAAGTACATTTTGCGCACTTTTGGACATAACTTGGCTAATTTTGCACGGAAATTGATGAACTTTTGAGTTTTTCTTTCAATAATATTCAAATTAATGTTTTGTTAAACCAAATTGATCTCGTGGTACCCGCCAAAGAAAAAAAAAATCATTAATTTATGACCACTAAGCGCAAAATGTAATTTTTTTTTGTTTAGTTCATAACTTTGCGCCAAATCGTCGTAGACAGTCAATTTTTGGCGCAATTTAAAGGAAAATTAATGAACTTGATTTCCTGGGTCCTAAATTGAGTCCGCGATTTTTTTTGCACCTGGTGCAAGCTGTCAAACTTTGACTTTTGACATCAAGAACGTTTTGTTTTCTCAGGGGTGTGGTAGGAAGTGCGATGAGCTTGACGTGGGATTTAGTTACATGCCCCGAAAGAGGAAACTTCAAAATTTCGAAAACTCAAAGATTTATCAATTTTTAATCAAAATCAACCGAGTAATGGCGGTTTGAAAAATCGGTATTTTTGTTAAAATTGTCCAAAATTTTATTACAAATTTATTGATGTTACAAGTGCAAATGATATACTGCTGCAGTGAGTGAAATGAGAACTATACAATTATGCAATTTTAGGTTGACAGTTGACCATCTGCTTATTATCACTTCCCCGACCTATGTTTGTATAATTGTGATCGTAATTTTGTACGGCTCAAAGTTTCGATGAATCTTGACGTTTTAGACCCTACTAAACCCAAAAAACATATTAAAAAAAAATTAATTTGTCTGTTTGGGAGCCCGATAACTTGAGAACGCGTACGAATTTTGGACTGAAATTTCATATTTAGGATTTTTATCAAAATATTAGTTTTAAGTTCGTGAATGAGCTTTTTTCAAGCAGTGGTACCAACACTTTATTGATGAAACTTTTTGGTTTTTTGCGTTTATTTTATAAACGGTACTATTTATCATGAAATATGAAATAACTGAAATTGATCCTTGAACAATTTGGCACAACATTTATCTGAAACATTTTCCAAAATTATCAGCAGTTCATTTGTTATTATTAAAATTAGAATTATTGTAAAATTCGTCATATTTTGTGCGAAAAAATGGAATAATTTGGAACTAGAATTATTATTGCTTATATTTGGACATCACATGCAAACGTTCGTCAATTGTTTTTTTTTTTTCATAAGTTATTTGGTTCTATTGTGTTTGGTATCAAATTAAAGCTCCTGCGGAAATAAACAATTTCGTATTACTGCGATCTGTCACTTTATCATTGACAGCTGTCACTTCAAAAAATTAAATTAAATTATTGAAACAGCAATCAAACTGGCCATAAAGTTCAAGCATCGTTTTGTTTCATGTACAAGTTTGGAATACAGATTTTAGGTAAACATTTTTCGTCGAAAAATTGGATAATCTGAAAATATGCAAAATTATTTATCAAATTTTTCTCCAAGTACGAAATATGTCAGAAAGAGGTTAAATTATATTTTACACCGTGTTTACTGTCTGGTAACACTAACTGGATTACTTAACACTTGTCTGGACCGAAAAAACTCAATTTTAAAATAAGTCGTTGTGTTTTCATCTCGCTTATGGTAAGTGAGTCGTAAGATTGCTTTTCCAGCAACCCTCAACATGTTAGAACTACCAATTTTACATTTTTAAATATTAAAAAAATAGTATGCGTATTTAAATGTGGCGCAAGCTCAGTACCTCGTAATTTAAATAAAATTACGTTATGCAAAGTCACACTGCGTTTACGGCTCATTATATTATTATCTCTATAATTAATGTCAAAAAGACAAATGTAAATTTCAAGATAATAACCACTTAAAAGAGTTCTTCAAACTTTCACTGCCAACTGTGAGCTTGTCAGATACATCAGTGCCAAAATGAAAATGATGAACATAATTAAAACATTTACATATATTATGAAAGTTAACGATGTGACGAAAAGAGGACAACTTCGTTGAGATTCCTGCGATTTGTGCGAATATCAAACAATGAACAGCAAAGAAAATTAGGTTCAATTTTTGTTTAACACCGCCGTGAGTCGCGTGTCTATTGTATTAATTTTTCACGCTCTCACCTCAAATGCAACCCCTACAATAAATAATTCATCTTCATTTTTCTTCCAAATACAATAGATTACCAAATTTGCTACTGATCTTATCACATTAGATTACAATCAAACTAGTGTTTATATTCCATTATATTTTTATAAAATACGGTTATATTATTCATAATTCCCTATTACTGAAATAACATTCAGAAAAATTGTCTCACATTTATGTGTACAATGGACGGGCGAAAAACGTATTGTGTTCGATATCAAACGTATTTCCCGCTACACAGAAATGTAAATTGCCCGATTATTAGCTCCATAAATATGTAGTAACGATAAAGTAGCCCCACCAATGTTAATTTATCAACTACACCTTTCAGCTTCTGGTTTTGGCTATATAATATTTTTATTTGAAATGAAGGAGATATTCTTTTGAACAAAAAAAAATTTGGAACTATTTATTTCCACTGCTTTTTATTCATCATGACTAGTTCGCTTATTTATTTCTAAACTGAAATACAATAATTTTTGGCTCGACCGAGTCCGGCTTTTATATCCCTAGTTAGAGTTTCTCGAAGCCTCTAGAAAACTCTAGTAGTTTCCAGAAACTTCACTAGATGCCACTACAATCTTGCGTTTGCAACCTGTCCATCTGGCGTGTCGCGGTGGAAGCCATTTTTTTCATGAAATCTATCGATTTTTGATACTTATTTCCAAATAAGAGTTGTGATTTGAGAGTTCTGAGGCGGGAGTCGCCACTGCCTCAAACGAGGTCATAGATTTTCTTGCGTTTGTAGAAATGAAAGCTTGTTTTGTCTTCAAAATCTTGTAAAAATATTACTGCGAAATATTTGTTTAATAAAGAGTAACAGTCCAGTAAATAAAGACGTGTTTTCTGTTCCCCGCAACTTGTTGAAAAATGAGAACAAAGAATCTGCCAGATTTCAATAACCAACAAAAACATCGCAAAAATGAGCAGCGGAGTGCATTCTGGCTAATACAATGTTTCAGAACATTTCAGAATACTGTAAAAGTTACGGAATACCTTAAAATGTTCCTAGAACACTCTAGAATTTAATGGAATATTTCAGAACACTTCAGATTACTATAGGATGTTACGGAATGTTTAAGAATGCTTTAAAATTTTCCTAGAACACTTCAAAATATGATAAAAAGGTCCGGAACACTTTAGAATACTTTCAGATGTTACGGAATATTTCAGAACGCTTTAAAGTGTTCCTGGAATACTCTAGAATGTAATGGAATGTTTCAGAACACTTTAAAATACTGTAGGATGTTACGGAATGTTTCAGAATGTTTCAGAATGTTTGAGAATGTTCCTAGAGCACTCCAGAATAAAATAGAATGTTTCAAAACACTTCAGAATATTTTAGAATGTTACGGAATGTTTCAGAATGTTCTTAGAACTCTCCAAAATATAATAGAATGTTTCAGTGCACTTGACAATACTGTAGGATGTTACGGAATGTTTCAGAATGCTTTTAAATATTCGTAGAACACTTCAGACTGTAGTGGAATGTTTCGGAACACTTCAGAATACTGCAGGGTATTGAATAATGTTTCAAAATGCTTTAAAATGTTCCTAGAACACTCTAAAATCTAATAGAATGCTTCGGAACACTTCAGAGTACTGTAGAATGTTACGGAATGTTTCAGAAGGCTTTAAACTGTTCCTAGAACACTCCAGTCTGTAGTAAAATGTTTCGAAATACCGTAGGATATTAAATAATATTCCAGAATGCTTTAAAATGTATCTAGAACACTCTAGAATCTAATAGAATGCTTTGGGACACTTCGGAGTACTGTAGGATGTTACGGAATGTTTCAGAACGCTTTAAAATGTTCCTAGAATACTCAAGAATCTAAAAGAATGCTTCGGAGCACTTCAAAGTACTGCAGGATGTTACGGAATGTTTCAAAATGCTTTAAACTGTTCCTAGAACATTCCAGAATGTGATGGAATGTTTCGGAACACTTTAAAATACTGTAGGATGTTGCGGAATGTTCCTGAATGCTTTAAAATGTTCCTAGAATACTCCAGTAAGTAATGAAATATTTCGAAGCACTTCAATATACTGTAAGATGTTTCGGGATGTTTGAGAATGCTTTGAAATGTTCCTAGAACACTTCAGAATATAATAGGATGGCTTGGCACATTTCAGAATGCTGTTAGATGCTATGTAATGTTTCAGAATGCATTAAATTGTTCCTAGAATAATTCAGAAAGCAATGGAATATTTCGGAACGCTACAAATTACTGTAAGATGTTACGGAATGTTTCAGAATGCTTTAAAATGTTCCTAAAACACTTCAAAATGAAGTGAAACGTTTCAGGGCACTTCAGAATACAGTTGAATGTTATGGAATACTTCAAAATGTTCCAAAAATACTCCAAAATGTGAAAAAATGTTTCAGAACACTTCAGAATATTGTAGGATGTTAGGGAATGTTTAGTAATACTTCATAATACTTCAGAATACAGTAGAATCTTACAGAATATTTCAAAATGCATCAAAATGTTTTCAACTCACTTCAGAATGTGATGGAAAGTTTTGGAACACTTCAGAATTCTGTAGAATGTTACAAAATGTTTTAGAATGCTTCGAAATGTTTCTAGAACACTTAAGAATGTGATTGAATGTTTTGGAACACTTCAGAATACTGTAGGATGTTACGAATTGTTTCAGATTGCTTCAAAATGTTCCTAGAACACTCCAAAATGTGATGAAACGTTTCAGAATACAGCAGCATGTTACGAAATACCTTAAAATGTTCTTAGAGCACTCCAGAATATAATTGAATGTTTCGGAATACTTCAGAATACTGTAGAATGTTTCGGAACACATCAGAATACTGTAGAATGTTTCAGAATGTTCCTAAAGCACTCCGAAATGTAATAACATGTCTTTGAATAATTCAAAATACTGTAGGATGTTGCGGAAAACTTTAAAATGTTCCTAGAAGACTCCAGAATCTAATAGAATGTTCCGGAACACTTTAGAATACTTTAGAATACTGTAGGATGTTACAGAATGTTTTAAAATGCTTGAAAATGTTCCTACCTCATTTCAGAATGTAAAGGAACGATTCGGAACATTTCAGAATACTGTCGGATGTTCCAGAATGTTTTGAAATGTTCTTAGAACTCTTCAGAATGTAATGGAATGTTTCGGAACACTTCAGAATTAGTAGGATAATATTGAATGTTTCAGAATGCTTTAAAATGTTCCTAGAACACTCCAGAATGTAATGGAATATTTCGGAACACTTCATAATACTTAAAAATTTTACGGAATGTTTCAGAATGCTTCAAAATGTTCCTAGAACACTTTAGAATGTAATGGAATGTTTCGGAACACTTCATAATACTGAAAGATTTTACGGAATGTTTCAGAATGCTTCAAAATGTTCCTAGAATACTTTAGAATGTAATGGGATTTTCGGAACACTTCAAAATGCTGTAGGATGTTGCGGAATGTTTCAGAATGTTTTAAAATGCTCCTAGAACACTCAGAATGTAATTGAATGTTTTGAAACACTTCAGAGTACTGTAGAATGTTACTGAATGTTTCAGAATGCTTTAAAATGTTCCAAGAGCACTCCAGAATGTTATGAAATGCCTTAGAATATTTTAGAATGCTCCGAATCACTTCAAAATGTTCCAAAATACTCCACAATGTTTTAAAGCATCCCAGGATGCTCAAGAATATCATAAAGTGTTTTAGAATGCTTTTAAAATGTTTAAGAACACTTCAGAACGAAATGGAATGTTCCAGTATGCCTTCGAACACTTGAAAAAAATTCTAGGAGGTTTCAGTATAGTCCAGAACTTTGTACAAAATAACAAAACGCTCCAGAATGTTCTGAAACATCTTATAAATCAATTTAGAATTGTCATTGATCTTGCATAAGTTCTGTGGGTTCTTTTACGTCGTACAAAGGCAAGCAAATCGGTGAACCCCACCTGTCACCAGCTCTCAGTGTATTACTTTAAATATTAGGCGGCATTTAGCGTATTGAAAGAATGAGTCGTGCAAATAGTCCACCAAAACTTCACGACCAAAATTTTAAATCTGACTGACCACGTGATCCAATACTTCCGCAAATTATCTCTCAAAATACGTCATATTCGCTCTGAGCTCAGAACAATGCAGACAATGAATTCCCAAGTATTATAAAATCAGGTTAATTATTTTAAAGTAAAATTTGGTTATTAAAGGGACCACCCATTATTTAAATACCCATAACCCATTTTATGGCTCCTGTTGTGCAACTCAGTTGCTTCTAAAATTATTTTCTATCCGCGTACGTGAGACATCGGAAGTTCATTGCGTTTGGTCGAAAAGCTGTTGCAAAAAGCATGCTCTTATTCATTTATTTATTTATTTTTATTATAATTGAAGAATTACCAATAAAAGGCATGCAAGCAAGTGATATACAAAATTTTAAGTCATGAATGTCGATGAAGTGTGTTTCGACCAATTGACGCAGTCCGAACGTAAGTATGCGGAAACTAGATTCAGTGCTAAGATGCCTCTTGTCGTCTTCATCTCCTGTTACCTGCACCTTCGACATGAGGTCGACGCCGACGCGGATGCCTTCACGTCAAAGTATTTATATCACATGGCGTATGTAACAAGTGATACACATTTAAAATGTAGTGCTAGCGGTTTCTGGGTTTCAAGTAAAATTAGACCGAAAGTGGAACATTTCTTCACGGATGGATTAGGTTATTCTGTAATGAGCACAACAGGAAGAATATCAATTTTTATGAACCTTTTTTAACATTTGTTGCGCCTTTTCACATTGTGTGGATAATACCACGTCTTTTATTCGCTTTACTTGCCGAATTACACGCTTCTTTACTTCATTTTCAGTCATGCCTATGCATTTGTTTCCGCCTCTTCTTCTTGCCTCATTTACTTCATTTAACTAAATTTTCTTTTCGACTCTCGTGGGCATTGACAGATCCGGCATTGAATATTTCCAAAAAATCTGACATATTTCTTTTATCCTAATATCGCTCTCCCTCCTAATTTCGACACTATCCACAAAATGAAATCCTATCGCCTCAATAAAATATCAAAAGTGATATAAGATACAATACTGCGATGATAATGCCGCGTATTATTTAGTTCTCACCATTGCCAAGGAAGCAATTCAGTTGTTTATTGAACTGTTTCGAGGTTGCTATATTTTTGGAGTGTTGAGTAATTTTATTTTGTTCTGCGTGGTGATATGTTTCCTAAATATGAAATTTATGTCGACCATAAAGGAGATAATATACAAATTTTATTCCAAACGTGGATGAAACAGAAATTGGATTTAAATTTATTATTGTATCAATTCCTCTTTGTAAAAAAGTTTTGCAAAAAATTCACACATTTTTATTTTATGGAACGCACTGACGCCAATTTTCTATGCTTACGCTGCATAACAATTTAATTTCGTCCTTTTAACTGTATATTCAGGTATTTTTGAAATTCATGCATAATTATTTATTATTCATTAAAAAAAAAGTCTTGAAGGTGCTTAATTACAATACTTTCTTGGCTTGACCTATCCTCACCTAGAGTTTTTCGAAGCCTCTAGAACACTCCAAAATATAATTGAATGTTTCAGAATGCTTTAAAATGTGTTTAGAACACTCAAGAATGTAATGGAATGTTTTGGAACACTTTATTATACTGTTGGATATTACGGAATGTTTTAGAATGCTTTGAAATGTTCCTAGAACTCTCTAGAATGTAATGAAATGTTTGAGAACATTTCAGAATGTACGGAATGTTTCAGATAGCTTTAAAATGTTTCTAGAACACTCTTGAATGTGATGCAATGTTTCAGAACTTTTTGGAATGCTTTAAAATGTTCCTAGAACACTCAAGAATATAATAGAATGTTTCGATACACTTCAGTATATTGTAGGATATTACTGAATGTTTCGGAATTCTTCAAAATGTTTTTAGAACACTCCACAATGTGATGACATGTTTCGGAACACTTCATCATACTGTAGGATGTTACAGAATGTTCCAAATTTCTCCAAAATGTTTTTAGAACAGTCCAGAATATAATGGAATGTTTCGGAACACTTCATTATACTGTAGGATGTTACGGAATGTTTCAGAATAATTTGAAATGTGCCTAGAACACTCCAGAGTGTAATGAAATGTGTCAGAACACTTCAGAATTCTGTAAGGTGATACAGAATGTTTCAGATTGCTTTGAAATGTGTCTAGAACACTTCAGAATTTAATTGAATGTTTCGGTTCACTTCAGAATACTGTAGGATGTCAAATAATGTTTCACAATGCTTGAAAATGTTCCTAGAACACTCCAGAATATAATGGAATGTTTTTGAACACTACAGAATACTGTAGGATGTCAGATAATGTTTCAGAATGCTTTAAATTGTTTTTAGAACACTCCAGAATAAAATAGAATGTTTCTGAACACTTCAGAATACTGTAGGATGCTACGGAATGTTCCGAATTGCTTTAAAATATTTTCAGGAAACTTCAGAATATAATGGAATGTTTTGGAACACTTCAGAATACTGTAGGATGTCACATAATGTTTCAGAATGCTTGAATATGTTTTTAGAACACTCCAGAATGTAAAAGAATATTTTGGAATATTCCAGAATACTGTAGGATGAAATAGAATATTTCGAAACACTTTAGAATACTGTAGGATGTTAAGGAATGTTTCAGATTGTTTCAAAATGTTTTTAGAACAGTCCAGAGTATGATGGAATGTTTCGGAACACTTCATTATACTGTAGGAATGTTTCAGATTCCATTAAAATGTTTTGAAAACACTTTAACTTTTTTAGAACACTGTTGAATCTGATGAAATGTCTTAGAACACTTCGGAACACATTAGAATGTTACAGAATGTTTCAGATTGCTTTAAAATGCTCCTAGAATACTCCAGAATTTCATGAAATATTTCGGAACACTTCAGTATCCTGTAGAATATTTCGGAATATTTCAGAATACTGTAAGATGTTGAGGAATGTTTCAGATTAATTCAAAATGTTTTTAGAACAGTCCAGAATATGATGGATTGTTTCGGAACACTTCATCATACTGTAGGATGTTACGGAATGTTTCAGATTCCATTGAAATGTTTTGAGAACACTTTAATGTTTTTAGAACATTGTAGAATCTGATGAAATGTCTTAGAACATTTCGGAACACAGTAGGATGTTGCAGAATGTTTCAGAATGTTTCAAAATGTTCCTAGAATACTCCAGAATTTCATGGAATGTTTCGGAACACTTCAGAATACTGTAGGACGTTATAGAATACTTCAGAATACTTTGAAATGTGCCTGGAACACTCCAGAATGTAATGAAATGTGTCGGAACACTTCAGAATTCTGTAAGATAATACAGAATGTTTTAGAATGCTTTGATATGTTTCTAGAACACTCTAGAATATAATAGAATATTTTGGAACACTTCAGTATACTGTAGGATGTTACGGGATGTTTCAGAATGCTTTGAAATGTTCCTAGAACACTCCAGAATATAATGTAATGTTTAAGAATACTTTAGAAGACTGAAGGCTTTTACAGAATGTTTCAGAATACTTCGATATGTGCCTAGAACACTCCAGAATAGAATGGAATGTTTCAGAACACTTCAGAATACTGTAGGATGTTACGTAATGTTTCAAAATGATCTAAAATGTTCCTAGAACACTTCCGAATGTGATGGAATGTTTCGAAACACTTCAGAATTCTGTAGGATGTTACAAAAGGTTCTAGAATGATTTCAAATGTTTTAGAACACTTCAGAATGTGACTGAATGTTCGAGAACACTTCAGAAGACTGTAGGATGTTACGGAATGTTTCAGATTGCATTAACATGTTCCTAGAACACTCCAGAATATAATTGAATGTTTCGGAACACTTCAGAATACTGTAGCATGCTATGGAATGTTTCGGAATGCTCCAAAATAATTTTGGAACACTCGAGAATGTAATGGAATGTTTCAGAACACTTCGGAACACTGTAGGCTGTTACAGAATGTTTCGGAATACTTTCAAATATATCGTAACACTTCAGAATACTGTTGGATGTTACAGAATGTATCAAAATGCTTCTAAATGTTCATAGCACAATTCAGAATGTAGCGGGATGTTCCGGAACACTTCAGAATACTGTAGGATGTTAAGAAATGTTTCTAGAACACTGCAAAATGTAATGTAATGCTATAGGATGTTACAGAATATTTCAGAATGCTTTAAAATGCTCCTAGAAGACTCCAAAATGTAGTGTAATTTTTTGGAACACTCCAGAGTACTGTAATATGTTACTGAATACTTTAAAATGTTCCTGAAACACTTCAGAATATAATGGAATTTATCGGAACACTTCAGATTACTATGGCATGTTACAAAATGTTTCAGAAAGCTTTAAAATGTTCCTAGAATACTCCAGAATGTAATAGAATGTTTCGGAACACTTCAGAATACTGTAGGATGTTATAGAATGCTTCAGAATGCTTTCAAATGTTTTTAGTACACTCCAGAATGGAATTGAATGTTCTAGAACACTTCAGAAGACCGTAGGATGCTACGGGATGTTTCAGATTGCAATAAAATGTTCCTAGAACAGTCCAGAATATAATAGAATGTTTCGGAACACTTCAGAATACAGTAGGATGTTACGGAATGTTTCAAGTGGCTTTGAAATATTTCTAGAACACTCTAGAATGTAATGGAATGTTTCAGAACTTTTCAGAATGCTTTAAAATGTTCCTAGAACACTCCAGAATGTAATGGAATATCTCGGAACACTTCAGAAATACTGTAGGATGTCACGGATGTTCCACAATGCTTGAAAATGTTCCTAGAACACTCCAAAATATAATAGAATGTTGCGGAACACTTCAGAATACTGTAGGATGTCACAAAATGTTTCAGAATGCTTTAAAATGTTCCTAGAACACTCCAGTATGTATGAAATATTCTGGAACACTTCAGAATACTTTACGATGTTACGGAATGTTTCAGAATGCTTCAAAATATCCCTAGAATACTCCAGAATGGAATGAAATGTTCCGGAACACTTCAAAATACTATAAGATGTTACAGAATGTTTTAGATTGCTTTAAAATGTGTCTAGAACCCTCCAGAATGTAATTGATTGCTTTGGAATACTTGACCTATTATTATCCCTATTTAGAGGTTCTTGAAACCTTGAGAACACTCCAGAATGTAATAGAATGTTTCGGAATACTTCAGAATACTGTAGGATGTTACGGAATGTTTCAGAATGCTTTAAAATGTTCCTAGAACACTCCAGAATGTAATGGAATATTTCGGAACACTTCAGAATACTATGGCATGTCACAAATGTTTCAGAATGCTCTAGAATATTCCTAGAATACTCCAAAATGTAATGGAATGTTTCGGATTGAATGCTTCAGAATACTTTTAATTGTTCCTAGAACACTCCAGAATGCACTGGAATATTTTGGAACACTGCATTATTTTGTAGGATGTCACGGAATGTTCCAAAATGCTTCAAAATGTTCCTAGAACACTCCCAAATAAAATAGAATATTTCGGAAAACTTCATAATATTGTAGGATCTTGCGGAATGTACCAGAACTCTTCAAAATGTTTTTGGAACACTTCAGAATGTAATGGAATGTTTCGAAACACTTCTGAATACTTTAAAATGTTCCTAGAACACTCTAGAATGTAAGGAAATGTTTCAGAACACTTGATCTATTATATCCCCACCTAGAGTTTATCGAAGCCTCTGGAAAATTTCTAGTGAGCTTCCAGAAATTCGAATGTCTTTTTCTGAGACAGTTTAGACTTTAGTCTTGAGATCATAAACTCATTTCATACATTTTTTTAATCGTAACAATAATTTTCGTACAAGATTTAATACCTGAGCTATTCGTACGTTACTCGCGAAGGCTTCTTTGAACTGTGAAAACTTTGATTGACAATAGTACACGTAGATAGGTGGCTATGGTTCATAGTTGAATACTTGCTGAACAAACCACGATTTCTCCCATGGAAAATATTAATTAGAATTATTATCCCACATATTTGGACATCACATGCAAACGTTCGTCAATTGTTTTTTTTAAATATGTGACTGTATCGTGTTTGGTATGAAATTAAAGCTTCTGCGTTAGAACTTTTATTAAAAGTCTCAAAAATTATATTTAAACGATTGTCAATTGTTTTTCACAAATTATTCAAATGATGTCTAGTTTGGTATCAATCTAATGCTCTCGCCAAGATAAGCTTAATAGGGATCTAAAATAAAAGTCACTTTGTCAATGACAGCTGTCACTTTGTCAATGACAGCTGTCACTTTGAACTATGCAATTGATACGACATTCTAAATTTATGGAACATGGTCGGAGAAGAAAGTGATTAAATGAAGTGCTGATCAAATTGTTTTATTCCAAGTATTGTGCAATCTTCCTTGGATCAATTAATAATAATTTTCCAAGAAACTGAAATTCTTAATTATTGGAATTGAATCCTCCAATGGAAAATTAATTACAGTAAACTAATTTCAAATATCTGATTGTAATCTAGCTGGAAAAACTATTAGGAGTATATTAATTGGATTGAAGTACTTATTAAGATTGTTTCTTATTTAGTGCAAGAAGCGTGGCAAATTAATAGAAGACGCAGGGTCTCATAAAATTTTTGATAGGGGAATGAATAAATATAACAAACATTATTTTTATTGTGCAGACTTATAAAATGATGCATTCAACTTGATTAGTTTAATATCAGTTTAATAAAATTCCAACGTCGTGAACATCAAATAGGATATAGAATTTTTACGGCTACTGTTGGCGAATCATAAAGAAAAATATGTATATCTCCATGAGAATAATATAAAATATTAATAAAATTAACGACATCGTTTGACAGCGGACTTAAAAATTTCATCAAGAAATAAATGTCGAATAAAAATCTTGAGATGGTTGCTCAATATGATATTCGCAGTCAAGTATATGTGCAAAAAAAAATATTTGTATTATTACTTTAATTTTGTGTCAATCCTTTGGTTATAGAATTACTAATAACAATTGAACCGCTGATAATTTTGGAAAATGTTTCATATAAATGTTGTGCCAAATTATTCGAGAATCAATTTTAGTTATTTCATATTCTATGGTAAATACTACCGTTTATAAAATAAACGCAAAAAACTACAAAGTTCCATCAATAAAGTTTTGGTACCTCTGGTTGAAAAAAGCTCATTTACGAACTTGTACTTAGCTTTTTGATGGAAAACTTGAATATAAAATTTCAGTCGAAAATTCGTACGCATTCTCAAGTTATTGCCTCTTTTTTAAATATTTTTTGGGTTCAGTAGGGTCTAAAACTGTCAAAAAATCACGGTTACAATACTAACTCTATTACATATTTTAAATTCAGTTCATTAAATATTATTGATCCAAATACTTCAAATGTAAATGATTTGAATTATTTGACCACTTGTTGCAAAAGAATAATCTTGTTAGAATTGAATAATTAATTACAAAAACAATTGTAAGGAAGCGGGACTTTCGATCATTAGGATAATTTGTCTTGGAGAGCGAAGCACCAGCTACATCGCAGTTTTTAATTTCTTGCTACTAGTTCAGTGCCTTCTTTACATTTTATACAACCATTGTTTTTAGTTCTTTTATTTCTTATACTTTTATTTTTCACTGAAGGAATTAATGATTTTATTTCGCCTGCGAGGATCTCTATTAAATTAAATTATTTGCTAATTGAATACTTGTATTGGAAAATTTGGCGCAACGTTTCGCTCAGTGTTCGGGAAGGGCGAGACAATCGTTGGGCGAAACATTCTCGCGAAACAAATATATTAAATAATCTTGCAATAATTGATTATTTATAACATTTGAAGTATCCTACAAATCTTTACAAAAATTGAAAATGTTTCGCGAAACTGTTTCGCGAAACAATTTTTCAATTGTGATTTTTTTAAAACCTTGTGCAGGTTGGAAACAAAGTTCTGTTGTATTGAGGTAGGTTTTCTGCAATAAATTAATTACAATTTTCATTATAAGTGCACATGCAACATTTTTCTAATCCATTTAATCTGTTATGAATACAAGTAGACCATTGGATTATTTCTGCTTGATATATACGCATATAGATCACAATTAATAGACAACAGGATTTGACGAATGTACTGCAGACATAAAATGAACTAGGGCACATTCCAAAGACCGTTTGATTTATCTCGTAGTCTGAGCTTTACTTGTTGAGATTGTCTTCTAAAAGTTCCGACAACACACTACATAAATCTCAATTTCCTTTCAAAACTCTCACAAATCTTGACCGACGAGGAATTTGAATCGAAATTCATCATCGAACAGAACGAACTGCCTCAAACTATAATACCCAATTTTATATTATAACCCAGAAAGTATTTCAGCTGTCAAATCTAAAAAAAAGGGATTGAGTTTTTCTTTCAGTAATTTTAATATGTATTCATTAGCGCCTTAGGGATTCTGTGAAACTAGTGAAAAATATGCGTCGGAAACATCAACGTCAATAAAACACGACAAGAAAAGAGTGGGAGTCATCGATCTTCACAGAACGTCTAAAATTAGTCGAAATAAAATGGCGAAGATGAATCATTTTTGTCTGCGACGTTTCCTATTCCAACCCTCGCACAAAGCTGTGTAAATAATGCTTTAGTAAACGGAAACGCAAGTCAAACATCTACAACGAACACTGATCACTCAAACACATTTTATCACGAACGATTTTCATTTTATTTCGTTACATCTTTACACAGCAACTATCCAGACTTGATCTGATATTTGGATTAAATGAAGTTTGAATGAGGGTTACTCAAAGGGATTCAGTGAGGATTTTACTCGGAGAAACAAATACTGAGCCCTTTAATGTCTGTCAGTTTGTCTAAAAGCGCTTTAACTACTAATAACACTCCTGGAATGCAACCCGCAACGCACACATTCTGAAATAAATTAAATTGTAATTATTCGAAAATAAAATATCAAGAATGTTTCGCGAAACTGTTGCGCGAAACAAGTTGCCCACAGTATAGCCAGCAAGACTTGGGACTTTGAACAAGGTTATCTCACCCAAACTTACGACTTTTTGTTTCGCGCAATGTTTCGCTCAGTGTTTGTGGAGTGCGAGACAACCGTCGTTCGATAGCTTATCGCGAAAGATTCCTACGGAACTGTTGGGTAAAGTAAAGTAAATACAGCCCTATCCCTCTACTGGTTGTTTGATACGTTTTGTGGGCCAGTTTTTCGCGCAATCTAAGCCACAGTTACTGTTTCAGTGTTTGGGATGGGCGAGAAAATTGTTGGGCGAAACATTCTCGCGAAACAGTTGCGCGCAGTGTAAACATGCTTTATGTTAATAAAAAGTATGCAAAATTGTTGGTAACATCAAACGTGGGCACCCCGCTTATAACATTTATTCTTTCAAGTAGTATGGTGATTTAAATATGTCAAATTAGCATGCAATAATTAGTTACTTATAATATTTAAAGTATCCCATAATAGAATCAAGCTCCGATAATTAGCCAATCCATAGAAGAAAGAATTACTAATATCGGTCAAGATTGCGTTTACACGGCGTACAATTGTTTCGCGAAACTGTTGCGCGAAACACATTACGCGTAGTGTAGACCCCTTCATTGGTTTCTTCACTCGCATCAAAGTGTTTCGCTACAGATCCCGTTTCGCTCGCAGTACTCAGCAGGATTCACATTTACATTAAGCATCTCTTGACGTTCGTGTTAATGCGTTTGCACATACCTCGCATATTTTTTTGTGTCCTTCATATAAATTCGTACTATTGAAGTGTCTTCATATAGACAGACAAAAAGACGGTGATGCATATAATTAAGCTGCAATTACATTGCGCGCAACTGTTGCGCGAAACAAGTTGGGCGCAGTTTATAAATCCTCCCTAGTCGGTTTCTAAATATGCATCAAAACATCTCGTAAATCACAGTTTCCGTTTCGCACGCAGCACCCAAAGATATGATTGACATGGTTGTCTCACCCAAACTGACGGCTCAACTTATTTCGTGCAAAATTTCGCTCAGTGTATCGCGAAACAGTTTCACGAAATCGTATATACTGCGCGCAATTGTTTCGCGAAACCGTTGCGCGAAACATGTTGCATGCACTGTAGACATCCCTGTTTTCCAGTCGGTTTCTTGACGCGAATCAAAGCATTTCGTGGGCCAGTGCTTCGTGCAGTGTAGACCACAGTTTCTGTTTCGCACACAACACCTAGAGGTTGTCTCACCCAAACTGACGGCTCAACTTATTTTGTGTAACATTTCGTTCAGTGTCTCGCGGAACATTTTCATGAAATCATATACTGTGCGCAACTGTTGCGCGAATCAAATTGTGTGCAGTGTAAATAGTCCTGCTCCCCAGTCGGTTTCTTGACGCACATATAAAACGTTTCGTAGGCCAGTGTTTCGCGCCTCATGAACTACAGTTGCTGTTTCGCACTCAAACTGACGGCTATCCCTTCACGCAATGTTTAGCTCAGCGTTTGGGGAGGGCGAGACAAACTTTGGGCGAAACATTCTCACGAAACTGTTGCGTGCAGTGTAAAGTCAGCTATATGCAGATAGAAAGTATGCAAAATAGTTGATAAAATAAAAAATGCACAAGTGCTCGATAAATCCTTTTATAAATCAATAGGATCGTATACTGATAGAGGATCTTTCAAATTGGTTAAGATTTACGACTAGTAAAGTGTCCACGAACGGACTAAAAGACGGAAATGCATGTCTTCAAGCTGCGTTACCACTTAACGCAACTGTTTCGCGAAACTGTTGCGCGAAACAATTTGTAGGCAGTATAGATAGCCCTATTCTTCTATCGATATTGATTGTCTCACTCAAAATGACGATTCAACTTCTTTCGTGCAACATTTCGCTCAGTGTCTCGCGAAACATTCTTACGAAATTAACTGCTCCGCGAAACTGTTGCGAGAAACAAGTTAGGGCAGTGTAGACATCCCTGCTTCCCAGTCGGCTTCTTGTCGCACATAAAAAGCGTTTTTTGGGCCAGTGTTTCGCGCTCTATAAACCACAGTTACTGTACGATTGATATGACTGTCTTACCAAAACTGACGGCTCTACTTTTTGCTTAGTGTTTGGGAAGGACGAGACAATACTCGGATGAAACATTTTCGCGAAATAATAGCGCACAGTGTTAACACTGAGGTACAATCGACATGGTTTTCTCACCTTCTTTCGCGCAACGTTTCGCTCAGTGTTTGAGAAGGGCGAGACAAACTTTGTGCAAAACATTCCCCCGAAACATTCTCAGGAAACAGTTGCGCGCAGTGTAATTGGTCAAGATTTGTGGCCTGTGAAGTGTTCTCACACGAACAGACAAAAAAACAGAAAAGCATGTCTTCAAACTGCGTTTACATTGGATTCAACTGCTTCGCGAAACTGTCGCGCGAAACAAGCTGCCGCAGTATAGACATTCCTGCTTCCTTGTCGGTTTCTAGCTCAGCATCTTTTGCGCAACGTTTTACTCAGTGTTTGAGAAGGACGAGACAACCGTTGGGCTAAAACAGTTGCGTGCAGCGTTAACACAGCTTAATACAAATAAAAAGTATGCTTAATCGTTGATTACATCAAAAGTGCGCACCTTGTTTATCACATTTATTTATTTCTGGTGGTGCAATGATTGGAATATGTCAAACAATCATGCAACAATTGATTATTTATAGTATTTACAGTATCCTTATATGTCATTGAGCTGCGTTTACATTGCGCGCAATTGTTTCGCGAAACTGTTGCGCGAAACAGCGAAAGACATTGCTCGCAGTGTTGACAGTTTTATCCCCCAGTTGGTTTGTTGACGCACAACAAAATGTTTCGCGAAACTGTTGCGCGAAACACGTCCTACCTTTCCACCGGTTTCTGGACGCGCATCAAAGCGTTTAGTGAGCCAGTGTTTCGCATGCAACTGACGGCTTCCTTTCTTTTGTGCAATGTTTCGCTCAGTGTTTGTCTCAATGTTTGGGAAGGGCGAAACATACTCGCGAAACATTCTCACATAACAAATTTAAGTCATAATATATACATATCCAAAAAAATTGAATATGATATCGTTTTTGAAAGTGTATTACCTGTAAAATTACTCGAGTTATAATTACTTTATCGTCATAATTTGAAAGCTGATATTCCCTAAAATGATAATCGTAGAATAATGAGCCAAACACTTATAGAAAGCTTATGTAATGCTGTTTATTACAAAATAGGTTTCAACCCCTTATCTTTCAACCTCTAAATACGGTAGCATAAAAACTAAAAACTGTTTTGAAAAAATGAATAGTTGTGATGAATGAATCGACAGATAGCTATTCCCCATTTATTATAATATTTCCCTCCTCCTTGTGTGAGAGTGAAACGTACAGGACCATCCAATAGAAAAACTAACCACTGATAAGGTCCCAGAGTCCAAACAGCTGCTATCGGCCTTTCTGCCTCTGAAAACGGAAGGATTTGAATTCAGCATGCATCGGAGCGGTGAAATATTAAATTCAGTGAGGAAAGAATCCGAGGCACACAATAGTTCTTGACAAATAAATTTCGCAGATATGGCAGACGATACAGATAGTGCAGGTTGAATAGGATGCAATGGTTTTTGACTTGTGCTGCTATCGGGAGTTCACCTCCTACATTTGTGGTCATTGTGTGCACACAAACGCAGAAACTATTGTTGGAGCTTCTTCCACCTTTGTGCTGATAATTTAAATATATGGCAAATAATTCAAAATACATTGTGAAAATATTTCCAATAATTTTAATGATTAATTTATTGATGCCTCTTCAGCGGCGGTGACGTAGCTGCAACCGGCAGAATTCCTAGCATTCCTCATCGGCTCTTCAACTTTTGTGCGCCATCAGCAGTCTGCGAGACACCAGAAGAAAGGCTTCTCGGTTGCTGATGGCCGATGGTCTGGTTAAAGATGCGCAAATTTGGAGCGAAGAATGTTGTGAATGCAGTCAATGAAGTTCAGTTCGTGGGAAGTCAAATACAAATTCTGTTTTTTGAATAAATTTCTTATTGAAAACAGTGCCGGATTGAGACTTATTCAAAAGTTTCTAACATTTTTCTCCAGTATAAAAAAGTTGCATGTGCAATCCATCTATTTTAAAAATGCAGAAGCATCATTTGACGATAACGTACAGCAAGAAGGAATCCCCATTTAGGTTTCGCGACTCTTACGTCGTCTCGAGAGACCACCACAGTAAAGCTGCACAAAATGTAAAGAATTTTGTCTTAAATTTGTTGCTGCAACGAGATGTAAGAAATTCTAGAGCAGACTATAAAAATTGTTGAGTTATACGACGAAATTGGAACATTGTAACTAAGTCAAAACATCAGCAGTTGATTTAAACTTGAATTAATAATTTTTTTTTCATTTTAGGTGAGTACCTCCTAATATTTTATTAATGGCGAGCGGTCAGCATATCTGTAAGTATTTTTAAATACCAACTTTAACAAACCTGAAAGTGTACAAGTAATTGGCATTTTTTCTCCTCTACATCACCTTGCAATTCGAAATTTAAAAATATATCACGAAAGAAACCAAATGGTTTGCACATGTTAAAAGGCAATTTGAACATTTAGTCACAATACTCAAAAATATTATGACAGAATCTTAAAAATTATTCAACCGACTGAACTGCATTTTGGTAATCAAGTAGACAGTTGGGAGTAGACGTCAGTTGAGAAAGAATTTTACGACAGGACCGGATTAAGCTCAGTTCATATTATAGTTTTACGTTTTTGCTGTTGGAGGCACGAAATTCGGTATTCAAATCGGCAATGTCGAAAGAAAATTGTTGCTGTAATATTCTTTTATGACGAAAGTCCGAAAAGAAATGTAATTATTTTTGGAAGTCTTGTTATTTTTAATATTGATTCCCTTCAAAAGTCTAATGTTTTAATGTCAGTGTCATAATTAATAATGTGACACGATTTTAACAACAGGGATGGATTAAGGTTGTCGATAAAATCTTACAAAATACGATCTACCCTGAAATTTCACTTGCAATTGGTTCATGGAGAGCAGGTCAGTGAAGAAAGGATCTTGCGACTGGGACGTATCAAGGAGTTTAAACCCAATTTTTGAACTGCCATAATTCGGTTGATTTTGATCGGAAATGGATGAATCTTTGAGTTTTGGAAAGTTTCAAGCTTTTTCTTTCAGGGCATGTAAGTGAATCCGACGCCAAGTTCATCGCACCCCTACCACACCCCTGAGACAAAAAAATATAAAACATTGAAAACTTGTACTCGGTAAATTAAAAAAAAAATCGTGGACCCAACTCACGACTTGGGAAATCAAGTTCATTCATTTTTCTTTAAATTGCGCAAAAATCGAGTGTCTGCGACGATTTGGCGCCAAGTTATGAATTAAACAAAAAAACGTTTTGCGCTTTTTTGGACATAACTCGGCTAATATCGCATGGAAATTGATTTACTTTCGAGTTTTCTGGTCAATAATATGCAAGGTAATGTTTCGTCAAACCAAATTTACCCCCTGGCACCTGCCAAAAAAAAAAAAAACTTCAATTATAATCATCATTGAATGCAAAATGATTTTTGTTTTGTTTAGTTCTTAACTTGCACCAAATCGTCGTAGACATTCGATATTTAGCGCAATTTAAATTAAAATTAATGAAATTGATTGCCCGGGTCGTAAATGGAGTCCACGATTTTTTTTTGCATTCGGTACAAATTGTCAAAAGTTTGTCTTTTGACATCAAGAACTTTTTTTTTCTCAGAGGTGTAGTAGGGAATGCGATGAACTTGACATCGAATTTAGTTACATGCCCTGAAAGAGGAAACTTCGAAATTTCCAAAATTCAAGGATTTATCAATTTTCGATCTAAATCAACCAAATTATGGCGGTTTGAAAATCGGTATTTTTGTTAAAATTGCCCAAATTTTTTATTACCAATTTAATTGATGCCATCACAAGTACAAATGATATTCCTGCTGCAGTGAGTGAAATGAGAACTATACAATTATGCAATTTTAGGTTGACAGTTGGCTATTTGCTTATTTTCCCTTCCCCGACCTATGTATGTATAATTGCGATCGTAATTTTTTACTAAACCTAAAAAACATATTAAAAAAAAGTGGGTCTGTCTGTTTGGAAGCCCAATAACTTGAGAACGCGTGCGAATTTCTGACTGCAAATTCATATTTGAGCTTTTGATCAAAAAATTAGTTTTATGTTTGTGTATGAGATTTTTTCAACCAGTGGTACCAACACTTTATTGATGAAACTTTTTGGTTTTTTGTGTTTATTTTATAAACGGTAGTATTTATCATAAAATATGTAATAACTGAAATTGATCCTTGACTAATTTGGAACAACATTTATCTGAAACATTTCCCAATATCATTATCGGTTCATTTGTTATTCTTAAAATTACATTTTTTTGAAACATACGAAAAAATGGAATAATGAAAATCATGGAGTGAAATTAGAATTATAATTACTCATATTTGGACATCACATGCAAATGTTCGTCAATTGTTTTTTTTTTTCAAAATCAGCCGAATTATGGCGGTTTGGAAAATCTATATTTTTAGTGCATTTTACTATAATCGAAATGGCTAAATCTATTTCTATAAGTTGTTAGTGTTTGCGTATTAATTTCATGATTCTTATTTGTTTTTTCGCGTATTGTTCATCCGATTGAGTTGATACTTTGTACAGTTGTTGCTGGTACATATATACATTTCTGATATATTATCAATGTACAATAAGTGGCGCACTAGTCGTTTTTGTTTGTTCGCGTGTCGTTCATCCGATTCAGTTGAAATATTGTACAGTTGTTGATACTTGCATGGGAATTCCTGATGTAATAAAATTATCGTACAATAAGTAACGCGCGAATCGTTTCGGGTAGTCTAATTCGCGCATCGTTCATCCAATTGAGTTGGAATTTTTCATTAATTTCCAAAAAAGGTGATTTTATTGAGTTGAAACTTTCTACAATAGTTGACACTTGTAAAAAAATTTCAGACAGAACCTGCGCGTATTGTTCATTCGATTACATATTATTACATAAGCTAAAAAAAATATAACCTATTTGTAAAACTTTAATGTCTTATTAGAATTATGCATAAATATCAAAATCGAGTTAATTCCTTTTAAGCACATGGAACCACTTCACCGTTTATAATTGCATATTTTTCAGCTTCTTCCTTTTTTTCTTCTTCTAATTTGACGTATTCTCCTCCTTCCTGACAGTTGCACAGATCGAAGAAGGTGTAGACAATTGTAAACACAACATCGACGAACTAAAAAATAATTTTGTTATAAACAAGACATAATTTTTCTAATACTTATTATTAATTTATTGTAATTATTTGGCTTCCACGTGGGGAAGTAATGGCGTGGGGAAGTAATGGCGCAAAAATCATTATTAATTACCAGCAAAAAACAAACAATTGTAAAAATGAATTGCGTGAAGCTTTTTGCTGAATTCAACGTGAAAATATTATCCATTTTACACTGCATTTTCAGCAGCTCCTTCATTTTTATTTTATCAAGATGGGTAGTTGATAGAATAGTATTAAATGAGGGTTTAACAGAAATTGATTTGTTTCTCTCATATATTTCAAGACTTGTTTTCTGGAAATATTTGTCGAAATCCTCAATCTGGAAATAGAATTGGATCTGTCATCAAGTAATTGCAGCTCGAGGCTGGGTACTTACCTTAAGGTCATAAGCGACTTGGAAATCGTCGACGTTTTCTTCAATTGTTTCAATTGCATGATTATTGAATGAAAATAATGATAGTGTTGCTAATGTGAATAGGACTAATACCAGAAGTTTTAGAATTGCATACTGAAATAAAGTACTTTGGAGGCGAACATCACATATAGGAGGGGACAGAGTTGAAAAGCTAATATTACTTACTAATACAATTAAACATGAATAATTTCTCAATAAACCGTACCATCCAAATATTGTCACAAAAAATATGATAAAAATAAATGGTTTTGACAGCCAATAAGAGTCCCCAAAAATCACCTGTCCTGCTGAGCGAATAGTTTCATTTTTGTGTGAACAAGGAGTTTCATAATTCGAATTGTTCATTACAATAACAGCCAGGGTAATAATCTACAATAAAAAAATATTGAGGGTAAAATAACTAAAGACGGTGGTTACTTACGAAACAAAGTAAACCAGATATTCTGACAGTATTTTTTAAGAATTGTTTCACATATTTACTATCTATTTCGTCCGCATATTCTTCCATTTTGATTTATTTATGTCAAAATTCACTTTGAAACAATGCGACAGTTAATATGTGAGCATACTTCGATTTTTGTTTCGATTTATAAGCTCAGTTCATACAATAACCAATAAAAAACTAGTGTGGGATGATGGGAAAAAAAATTTCGTTCTTCAAAATGGTTAAATAATAGTTTATTTGGCTTTATGAAGCAGTTCAAGTAATAATCATTCAAGAAAAAAAGTGTGGGATAATGTAAAAATTTTATTTCAGTACTTTATACTTGCAATAATAGTTGTTGATTACGATAAATATTTTTTTAGTTGACCACAACAGCTAATATAATTTTTTCTAATATTTTCCATCCTAAAATAGTTTCTTAACAAATTATCAATCGAAAAAAAGGGTGGGATGATGGAAAAAAAATTCTGGTACTTGACAGTTACACAAAATTGTTTGCCCAAATGACTTTTCCACATTTTTAAAACATTTTTCAGTTATTCATACAATAATCAACAAAAACAAGTGCGTGGGATGGTGTAAATAAGGTTTCATAGTAGAAAAATAATTGCTGAGTATCTAGAAGTTGGTTTTTGAAAAGTTACAACGGCTCATGTTACATTTCGTCATTTTTATTGCGTTATGAAGTGATTCATACAATAATAAATCAAATACAAGTGTGTGGGATATTGTAAGAAAGCGTTTTGAGTGCTTGGAAGTGGCAAAATAGTTGCTGCTCATCAAGTAGTTGCCTGTTATTAATTTTACACTACTTTTGCGACAAATTAATCCATTATAAAGTAGCACTTATAATAATAATTCGGAAAAAGAGTGTGGGATGATGAAAAAAGTTTCTAGTGGCTTATACCCTGCTATAATATTTTTTTTAGTATAGCTATCAATGTTTTTTATTATTTTGATAACAGTACCTCATAAAATATTTGATAAAAAATATTTGTATGGAATATTTCCGAGAGTTAATATGGTACACTTGTTGCTGAGCATCCCAAAGTAGTTTTCCAATAAACTACAACACCTCACATACCTTTTTTCACATTTTAAATATATAATAAAGTAGTTTATGCAATGATCCATTGGAAAAAAATGGTGGGATGGTGGAAAAAAATTCTGGTACTTGAAAGTGATACAAAGTTGTTTGCTCAAATGACTTTTCCAAATTTTTAATACATTTCTTAGTAATTTATACAATAATCAATAAGAACAAGTGCGTGGGATGGTGTTAACAGGGTTTTATAGTAGAACAATAGTTGCTGAATATCTAGAATTAATTGAAACAGCTCATGTGACTTTTTGTCATTTTTTTTACGTTATGAAGTAATTTATACAATAATTAATGGAAAACGGGTGTGTGGGATATTGTAAAAAAGAGTTTTTAGTGCTTTGAAGTGGCAAAATAGTAGCTGCGCATCAAGGAGTTATCTGTTAATATTTTTACACGACTTTTACGACAAATTAATACATTGTAAAGTAGTACATATAATAATCATTCAAAAAAAGAGTGTGGGATGCTGGAAAAAAACTTCTAGCGTTTTATACCCTCCTATAGTATTCTTTTAAGTTTGGCTTACATTTTTTTCCAATATTTAAATAATATTCATATGGAATATTTCCAGAGTTAATTGTGGTACACTTTTTTCTAAGCATTCCAAATAGTGTCTGATGAGTCACAACGACTTAAATGACATTTCAAATTTTTTAAATACAGTAAGAAGTAATTCATTCAATATACAGAGAGATAACAATAGAGTGGGATGGTGAAAAAAAAATTCTAGTGCTTGAAAGTAAAACAAAAGTGGCTGGGCATTGAGGAATTATTTGCTGAAACGATTTTTCCACATTCATTTCTCAGTTATCCATACAATAATTGATAAAAACAAGTGCGTGGGATGATGTGAACAGGGTTTTATAGTAGAACAATAGTTGCTGATTATCTAGAATTGATTACAACAGCTCATGTGACTTTTTATCATTTTTAATATGTTATGAAATGATTCATACAATAAAAAATGAGAAACGTGTGTGTGGGATGTTGTAAAACCGTGTTTTTTGTGTTTCGAAATGGCAGAATTCGACAAAAAAATACATTATAAATTAGTACATATAATAATCATTGAAGAAAAGTATGTGGGATGATGGAAAAAAATTTCCAGTGATAATATTCTTCAAGTATGGCTAACATATATTTTTCTAATGTTTTAATAACATTCAAAAGTACCTAATAATACAATAATCGATAAAAAATATTTGTATGACATATTTCTAGAGGTTAATGTGGTACATTGTTTCTGAGCATTCCAAATAGTTTTCTGATAAGTCACAACGGTTCAAATAATATTTAAATTTTTTTGAATACAATTAAAAGAAAAAAAATAGTGTGGGATGGTGCGAAAAAAAAATATTAATGCTTGAAAGTGGTACAAAAGCTGCTGGGAATCAAAAAGTTGTTTGCTCAAATAACTTTCCCACATTTTTAATACATTTTCCAGTAATTCATACAATAATCAATAAAAACAAGTGCGTGGGATGGGGTAAACAGGATTTTATAGTAGAACAATAGTTACTGAGTATCTAGAATTAATTACAACCACTCATGCGACTTTTTGTCATTTTTATTATATTATGGAGTAATTCATACAATAATAAATGCAAAACGAGCGTGTGGGATATTGTGAAAAAGTGTTCTTAGTGCTTTATAGTGGCAAAATACTAGCTACTCATCAAGGAATTGGCTGTTATGTATTTTGCACGACTTTTTCCACAAATTAATAAATTATAAAGTAGTACATATAATAATCATTCAAAATAAAGAATGTGGGATGATGAAAAAAGGTTCTAAGAATTTATACCCTGCTATAATGTTTTTTTTTTTCAATATTTCAATCACATTCAAAAGTACCTCATACAATGATAAATTGATAAAAAATATTTGGATGAAATATTTCTGAGGGTTAATGTGGTACACTTGTTACTGAGCATCCCAACATTCCCAACGCAGTTTTCTTTAGAACAACAACAGCTCACATATCTTTTTTAACATTTAAAATATATTATAAAGTATTTTATACAATGATCAATTGGAAAAAAAATGGTGGGATCATGGAAAAAAAATTCTGTTACTTGAAAGAAATACAAAGTTGTTTGCTCAAATGACTTTCCCACATTTTAAATACATTTTTCATTTATTTATACAATTATTGATAAAAACAAGTGCGTGGGATGTTGCAAGCAGAATTTTATATTAGAACAATAGTTGCTGAGTATCTAGAATTAATTACAACTGCTCATGTGACTTTTTGTCATTTTTATTACATTATGAAGTAATTCATATAGTAATAAATGCAAAACGAGGGTGTGGAATATTGTAAAAAAGTGTTCTAGTGCTTTTCAGTGGCAAAATACTACCTACTCATCAAGGAGTTGTCTGTTAATTATTTTGCACGACTTTTTCCACAAATTAATAAATTATAAAATAGTACATATAATAATCATTCAAAATAAAGGGTGTGGGATGATGAAAAAAGGTTCTACTGATTTATACCCTGCTATATATTTTCTTTCCAATATTTCAATAACATTCAAAAGTACCTCATACAATAATAAATTGATAAAAAATATTTGGATGAGATATTTCTGGGGGCTAATGTGGTACACTTGTTACTGAGCATCCCATTATTCCCAACGCAGTTTTCTAATGAACAATAACAGTTCACATATCTTTTTAACATTTAAAATATATTATAAAGTATTTTATACAATGATCAATTGGAAAAAAAAGGTGGGATCATGGAAAAAAAATTATGTTACTTGAAAGAAATACAAAGTTGTTTGCTCAAATGACTTTTCCACATTTTAGATATATTTTTCAGTTATTCATACAATTATTAATAAAAACAAGTGCGTGGGATGTTGCAAGCAGAATTTTATGTTAGAACAATAGTTGCTGAGTATCTAGAATCAATTACAACAGCTCGTGTGACTTTTTGTCATTTTTAATACGTTATGAAGTAATTCATACAATAATAAATGTAAAACGAGCGTGTGGGATATTGTAAAAAAGTGTTCTTAGTGCTTTTTAGTGACAGAATACTAGCTACTCTTCAAGGAGTTGTCTGTTAATTATTTTGCACGACTTTTTCCACAAATTAATAAATTATAAACTAGTACATTTAATAATCATTCAAAAAAAGAGTGTGGGACTATGAAAAAAAAAATCTAGTGATTTATACCCTGCTATAATATTTTTTTTTAATATTTCAATAACATTCAAAAGTACCTCATACAATAATAAATTGATAAAAAATATTTGGATGAGATATTTCTGGGGGTTAATGTGGTACACTTGTTACTGAGCATTCCACCATTTCCAACGCAGTTTTCTTTAGAACAACAACAGCTCACATATCTTTTTTAACATTTAAAATATATTATAAAGTATTTTATACAATGATCAATTGGAAAAAAAGGTGGGATCATGGAAAAAAAATTCTATTACTTGAAAGAAATACAAAGTTGTTTGCTCAAATGACTTTTCCACATTTTAAATATATTTTTCAGTTCAGTGTGTGGGATGGTGCAAACAGGGTTTTAGAGTAGAACAATAGTTCTAGGGAGTCTAATAGAGTATCTAGAATTAATTACAACAGTTCATGTGACTTTTCGTCATTTTTAATACGTTATGAAGTAATTCATATAATAATAAACGTAAAACGAGTATGTGGGATATTGTAAAAAAGTGTTTTCAGTGCTTTGCAGTAGCAAAATAGTAGCTGCGCATTAAAGAGCTGCCTATTATCTATTTTACACTACTTTTTCGACATATTAATACATTATAGAGTAGTATGTATTCAAAAAATAAGTGTGGGATGATGAAAAAAGGTTCTAGTGCTTTCTATCTCCCTATAATATTCCTTGAGTATGGCTGAATTTATTTTTCCAATATTTTAATATGAATAACATTCAAAAGCATCTCATACAGTGATTGATAAAAATATTTGTATGGGATATTTCTGGGTGTCGAAGTGGTACACTTGTTGCTGAGTATTCCAAAGTAGTTTCTTAATAAATAACAACAACTCACATACCTTTTTTAACATTTTAAATATATTATAAAGTAATTTACACCATGATCAAACGAAAAAAAAAGGGTGGGATGATGAAAAAAAAAATCTGGTACTTGAAAGTGATACAAACTTGTTTGCTCAAATTATTTTTTTACATTTTTAATACATTTTTCAGTAATTTATTTAATAATCTACAAACACAAGTGCGTGGGATGGTGTAAACAGGGTTTTAATAGTTGCTGAGGATCTAGAAGTTGGCTCTTGATTAATTACAACAGCTCATGTGATTTTGTGTTATTTTTATTACATTATGAAGTAATTCATACAATAATAAATGAAAAATGAGTGTGTGGGATATTGTAAAAAAGTGTTTATAGTGTTTTGAAGTGGAAAAATGGTAGCTGCGCGTCAAGGGGCTGTTTTATTTTGTTATTTGTCCATTTAAAATAAATATTTATGCGCAAAGAATCTGCAAAAAATTTATCGTCTGAAACAGCTTCAATTTTAATTTGCCCTCTGTTTTCCTGCAATTGCATCCTTTAATATTTGATTATAAGGAATCTTCATCAAATTTTAAGTGGTCATTTCCAGCAAAATCATTTTAAAAACAGTTATATTTATGTTTCAATTAGAACTTAGCACGGCAATAAATATTGATATCTCCTACTTTACTATCTCATAATATTTAATTTGTTTTGGCTGCATTTCAGGTCAGAATCGATCGAGCAGAATGAAATTCCATCTAGTCTTGTAAGAAATTCCATTTCAGTAAAATTTCGTTAAGTCACATGACCACAGGGCATTCCCTAACATGATTAGCGGGTAATATAAACGAAAATAGGGTTCCATTCTCATAGATAATTCAATGAACGCTCATGATGGAAGTTTCACAGTTTGTTGTCCTTTGGAGTCCACTAAGATACACTTAAGGCCTACAAACAATCAACGGGAGCACAAATGAACGACAATTCGACTATCTAATAGCAATTTTCGCAACAATGATTCTGATTCATTATTAAAATTTAATATCTGTAAAACTGACAAACATTTCTAAAACGAAATCTCTTTTATTCTAGAATGGCATCCAACGCGAATGCAAAGAAAATTCACTTTAATTACAGATTTAATAATCTGCCAATCGACAATTTTGAAATCGAAGAATGTCATTTTCTCATTGCTTGCTCCCCTGTTCGTCACCTGAGGGGTTCAAAGTTCACAGACTCGCGAAGTCTAGTTTTGATTCATCCGTTGAAACCTTTAGCTTTCATGCCACCCTTAGCAATCGTGAAAGGGGAGAGTATAAATCGCCCAATGCGAAATTGTCCTCTCATAACCAAATATTTGATCTGAAGTTTGTTGATGTTTAAAAATTATTGTATGAATTTGGGGACGAATCGGAACATGATGAATTAGCAGCACTTAGGGGAGATGTCATTGAACCCTTTCTTTTCAGAAAACTTTTCTTTTAATAGAAGCTTTAACTCAAATTTAGCACCAATTGCACATAATTTCAACTTAAATCAACCAATAGGCAGGTAAAATTCATTAAAAAACAGTGTGGGATGGTAAAAAAAATTTGTTTTGCTTTTAAAAGTTGTTGAGCATCAGGAGTTGTCTGCTAATTAATTACAATAGCTCACATAACTTGGTTGTCATTTTTAATACATTATGGAGTAATTCATACGAGTGTGTGGGATGAAGTAAAAAAATATCCAGTGTTTAAAAGTTCATGGAACTATTTGTTAATTAATTTTCTAACATTTTAATACATCATGAAATAGTTCAAACAATAATCAATAAAAAACAAGTGTTGGGATGGTGTAAATAATGATTGTAATATTTTATAGTGGTTCCTAATTAATTACAACAGCTCACATGACTTTTTTGACATATTTAATACATTATGAAGTACTTTATACAATAATCAATGAGAAACAAGAAAGTGGGATGGAGGAAAAAATGTTTTTAGTGCTTTATAATTGTTTTTGAAAAGCTCATATATTTTTTTTTACCTTTTTCAATATATTATTAAGTAGTCTACACATTAATTGCGATGTGGGATATGAAAAAAATATTTTTTATGTGATGCAATTGTTGCTAAGTATCCTGAAATAGTTTATTATCGAATCAAAATAGCTCACATGATTCTCTGACATTTCCAATATATTATATAAAGTAGTAAATACAATATTTAATAAAAAAAAAAATGGGATGGTATGAAAAAATGTTTCTAGTGCTTTAAATTGGTACAATAGGTGTTGTGCATCAATTTGCTGATTAATTACAACATTTGTAATACATCATGAATTAGTTCATTTGATAATAACCGGAAACTAAGAGTGTGGGATGTTGTATAAATAAGTCCATTACTTTTACTTGCATAATAATTGTTGAACATCGGAGAGAGTAGCTTACTTGATTTCGTCCAACATTTTTAACACATTATAAAGTAGTTCATACTATAATCAATAAAGAACCAGTGTGAATATAGTGTGTGGGATGCTATAACTATTATTCCGGTGTTTAGAAGTGCTAAAATGATTTTTCCTTTTCAAGCAGTTGTTTATTTATAAATTATAATAGTTCACATAGTTTTTCCAATATTTTAATATATTATGAATTAGTTCGTATAATAATCAATGAAAAATAATATTGTGGGATGATGTAAAAATGTTCCCAGCGTTTCTAAGTGGTGCAATAGTTGTTGTGAATAATTCACAAGGCTTTATAGAGTAGTGCATTTAATAATCATTGAAAAAAAAATATGTGGGATGATGTAAAAAAATTTCCTAGTACTTTATACTTTGATGTAATACTTGTTGAGTACGGGAAGTAGGTACTTTTTCAGTTAACCACAACAGCTAACATGATTTTTTTTTCAATATTTTCGATACATTATAAAATAGTTCATACAATAATTATTAAAAAAAAAATGTGTGGGGTATTTCTAAGGATTAATGTGGTACCCTTTTTGCCTGGCTTTTCAAAGTAATCACAACGTCTCTCATCTCATTTTTTGACACTTTAAATATATTATAAAGCAATTCATACAATAACTAATGAAAAATTGAAGTGTGGGATTTTGCAAAAAATTATAATGCTTCAAAGTGATACAATAATTGTTGGGCATTGAAAAGTTGTTTACTCATATGCCTTTTTCATATTTCAAATTCATTATTCAGTAGTTCATACCAGAACCAATGAAAAAAAAAATTATAGTGGTATAATAGCTGCTTAATACATCACCAAGTAATTTGTACAATAATAAATGAGGAACTTGTGTGTGGGATATTGTAAAAAATGTTCTTTGTGCTTTGAAGTGGCAAAATAGTTGTTGCGCATCAAGAATTGGCACGACTTTCTGGACATTTTAATGTATGAAAGAGTAATACATATAATAATCATTCAGAAAAAGAGTGTGGGATGGTGAAAAAAAAATTTTAGTGTTTTATACTTGGCTATATTTTTTTTGCGTATGGGGAGTAATTAGTTAGTTGACCACAACTGTTAACATGTTTTTTTAATTTGATATTTTCATAGCATTCAAAAGTAGTTCATTCAATAATTAAGAATATATATTTGTGTGGGATATTTGTAGGAGTTAATGTGGCACATTTAATGCTGAACATCCCAAAATATTTTCTTGAAAAACCAAAACGATTCAAATGACTTTTTTGACTTGTTAATACATTACACAATAATCAATGGAAGGAAAATAGTGTGGGATGATCTATTGCTTCACAGTAATACAGCAATAGTTGTTGGGCATCAAGAAGTTGTTTGCTGATCATTTACAACAGCTAATATGACTTCTCATTTTAGATATGTTATTATGTTTTTCAGTAGTTCATAAAATAAACAATGAACGAGTGCGTGGGATGGTCGGTGTAAATTTTTAGCGCATTTTTTGGAAAAAAGCGCTATTATATTCACTTTGGCTGTCTGGCTGGCTGGCGTGACGCTGAGTTCTCAGCAACTATACAATTTACAGACTTGAAACTGGTACTAAATAGAAGCTGCTGTTTCGTAGGTTTGCACAAATTGCTTTAATTCAAGCTCAGTGATTGTGGAAGATTAAATTATTCAATTACTTGTTTCAAGTGAAACAATTCCCATAGATATATATGACATTAGGGATATGGCAACTAAAATTTATTAAAGTAGATAAAAATTTAGTTACAACTTTCGCCGCGGGTGTCACTATTATTATGTACAGTTGTCAAATCTGTCCGGGATTCATTCAATGACTTGTTTGACGCGAATTTGAAGCTTATTAGAATGAATTATTATTATTGGATGAAAATTTGTTTACGTTTGGTGTATTTTTTTTTATATAGCTTTGATAAAGATCAAATTATCATTTTAAAGTACACCACTTGACCTCCCGTCAGTCAATAACTAAACAATGAAGATTAAAAGGTATTTTTTAGTTTGTACATGCATAAATTATGTACCTATCAAATAGTCAACTTGAAACTAGTACTAAATGAAAGCTGCTGTTTCGTAAGTTTGCCCAAACTGCTTGATTTCAAGCTCAGTAATTGTGAGAGATGGTAATTTGCAAAATCTCTGAAGTAACAAGCATTCATGAGCTGTAAAAAATGCGCTTTCATCATCTTGATGATTCTTCCATTTTTCCAATATATTTAGTACATTATGAAGTGATCCATACAATAAATCAATAGGGATAAGAGTGTGGGATGTTAGAAAAAAATTCCAAGGGCCCAACGGGATAAAATTGTTGCTCACAAATAATTGTATATAAAATAAAATATCTTATACGATAAACATCGAAATGATGGTTCATAATAACCATTTTATCAAAAGATGTTTGTCTCATTTTTATGTGTTTGTTCGGAAATAGAATTTTGAGTGGGTATGAGTTCAATGATTTACTTTTTGTGTAGGTTTGGAAGAATTTTGACCTATATCTAATTCTTGGAGCATTTAAAAAATACTTCAAATAACATTAATATTCGGATAAACAGACATTATAATAAATAAATGAATCATCAATTTCAAGGTAGTTTTTTATTGGTTCCGCTGGTTAAATTTTGATAACACTTGACTATGTTATAAACTGTAAAAAAAAATATTTAAAATGATTGACCGCCCAGTTCCGATAATATGATCGATGAAGTTGCACGGAGCAAACAACGCAATGTGGTAAACGCGCGGACTGTATATAGGAGGGAACGGAGCTGAAACGTTTCAGAATAAACCCAAAATGGACATTAAAATTCCTACTACAAATTCAGACGATTTCCCAAACTTTTACAACAATCCCAAAGTACCAACAATAAAAAATATAATAAAATTGAAGTTGAAGTAAATACTCCTTGATCATCTGCAGTACCAGCTTACGCCGATGCATTCTCTGCATCTGAAACTCGCCTCCAAAGCTTGGATCTCCTACATTGTCTGCAAAGTTTCGAGTTCCTAGATATGACAATAAGGGAAGTGATAGCAATGCGGGTCTGCTCACTGGCGGAAATGGACAGGGAGAGGAAATGCAGCCGGGGGTGGAGGAGTTTAGAGAACTGAATCACCTCTAGTTATTCTTGCACTTATGTAGGAAATGGACATTTACCAAAGGAAGGAGGAATGGAATATATAATACAGACAAGTTTGTGCAGCAAGTGCGAAATGGGATTGAATTGTGTTTAACAGGGTTATTTAAATCCGGTTTATTTGAAGAGGGCGCTTGCGAGGGTATCTAAAAGTAGGAGTTTTGATTACTAAACAAGATAATGTGGATCTTCAAGGATTCATTCAATGTATCTTATTACTTTGGAAGTAGTTAGGGTGATATAAACTAAATCTGCCAATTATGAGGAACAAATAAAAAAAATGGAAGAATCATCTAGATGATGAAAGCGCATTTTTGACAGCTCATAAATGCTTGTTACTTCACAGATTTCGCAAATTACCATCTCTCACAATTACTGAGCTTGAAATCAAGCAGTTTGGGCAAACTTACGAAACAGCAGCTTCCATTTAGTACTAGTTTCAAGTTGACTATTTGATAGGTACATAATTTATGCATGTACAAACTCAAAAATACCTTTCAATATTCATTGTTTAGTTATTGACTGACGGGAGGTCAAGTGCTGTACCTTAAAATGATAATTTGATCTTTATTAAAGCTATATAAAAAAAAAATACACCAAAAGTAAACAAATTTTCATCCAATAATAATAATTCATTCTAATAAGCTTCAAATTCGCGTCAAACAAGTCATTGAATGAATCCCGGACAGATTTGACAACTGTACATAATAATAGTGACAATTGCGGCGAAAGTTGTAACTAAATTTTTATCTACTTTAATAAATTTTAGTTGCCATATCCCTAATGTCATATATATCTATGGGCATTGTTTCACTTGAAACAAGTAATTGAATAATTTAATCTTCCACAACCACTGAGCTTGAATTAAAGCAATTTGTGCAAACCTGCGAATCAGCAGCTTCTATTTAGTACTAGTTTCAAGTCTGTAACTAGTATAGTTGCTGAGAACTCATCGTCATGCCAGCCAGCCAGCCAGACAGCCAAAGTGAATATAATAGCGCTTTTTTCCAAAAAATGCGCTAAAAATGTAATTTGAATACACCATTTATCACATGGATTTCACGAATCAATTCCCATAATTATTTTGTTGTTCCATTTGTCAAGATTTATGGATTTATAAAGCTTGAAATAATCTGCATTATTAAGTTGCGTGACTGTTTTGGTGATGAATGATTTTTCTGAACTGATCGCTTTAGATTGTACAACTTGACAAATATAGAAGCTCCAGATCAAAGTATGATTATTAATATTATAAATGATGAAAAAAAAAGCATGTAAGTTGTGATAATTGAGTCAACAAACAATTCTTTGATGACCAATTACTTTTTCACCATTTTGAAGCATTAGAAAAATTTTTCACACCATCCCACACTCGTTTTTCATACTAATAATATATTCAAAATGTCAAAAAATCTGACGTGATGTTCACGTGACTTACTTGTACATCATTGGATATATATAATCAAACACAAAATCTCATCGTTCCACAGTTAATCGTTTTGGATTTACCTAAGAGATTCTAAGAATCTGTCAAGTAAAATGCGCTTCCAGCCAAATCGGTTGCTTTGGAAACAGTAGGCCATTATTCTTATACTACAACATTCCTAAATACTGATTTCCAAAATTCTACGACTACCAACAGATCTGAATTTATGCGCAAAATTAAAAAATAAATTCCTACTGAATTGCACTTCCGGTTCAGTTAATTGTTATGAAAATAGTTGGCAATCATTGAGATGCTACAGCAGACTGGAATACCAAATTTCAATATTCTACACCTGATCGTTTCGAATTTATGCGAAAAATTCCAAAAGACTGTCAAGTAAAGTGCACTTCCGGCTCGGTGGATCTCAATAAAAATAGGATATGAGCATCTCGATGGCATAATCGTCCTAAATACTGAATTCTAACAATCGACGTTCAATTATTTTGGATTTATGCGGAAAATTCAAAAAATTGTTCCGAATAAAGTGCTCTTCCGGCTTAGTCGATAGCAATCATAATGCAAGGTGTACAACTAGATAATATAAAAGTGCCTAATACAAAATTTAAATATTCTACGACTGATAGATTAGAATTTATGCGGAAAATTCAAAAAGTCTGTCAAATAAAGTGCACTTCCGGCTTAGCCGATTGTTACAAAAATAAAAGATGACCATTTAGATGCTACAGCAATTTCAAATGCTAAATTCCAGTATCCTATGGCTGATCATTCTGGATTTATGCGGAAAATTAAAAAAAAGTCTCAAGTAAAGTGCACTTCCGGCTCAGCCGATCGCAATCATAATGCAAGATGTACAATAAGATGTTATAAAGAATATGTTATGTCGAATCATTCTATATTTATTCAAAAAATTCAAAACAAGTTTCAAGTAAAGTGCACTTCTAGCTTGACCGATTCATACAAAAATAGCAGATAACCATTCTGATACAACATCAAGTTCAAATACTGAATTTCAATATCCTACGGTTGATCATTCTGGATTTATTAAAAAAATTCGAAAAAAGTTTCAAGTAAAGTGCACTTCCGGTACAGACTATTAGAACCATAATGCGAGGTGCACAACTAGATCCTATACCAGTCTTAAATACAAAATTTCAACATTATACGTTTAACCAGTTTTGAGATTCGCGCGTTACAAACGCACTTACGTACGAACATACATACCGACATCAAGCCAAAAATAGTCAAAATGGATTCAGGGATGCTCAAAACGGATATTTCCATCTAAATCTCGATAGGTGAATTTTGTCGGTTTTACAATACTTACTTGTTACTTTGTACAAATAAAAATCAAGCTTGCTGATCTAATTGTTTGCTTCTAAACATTTCCACTGATCGGGGGTGAAAATGAAAATGTTTTTCTTTTCTTAAGATCGCTGTAGAACTCATGCACTTCACTTCGCCGGTAGACCTTGTTTTTTTCTCCTCCTCTCAATAATAAATCAATTATATAAGCAGTGGCGTGCGGTGACTTTCTGTGATAGGTGTGCACAGTCCAGCAATCCATTTAAATTTTTTATATATTTTAATTTGGAAATATCGCTGGCCTTTAATTTTGATATTTTGAATGAGTTTTATGTCTGGCGTTGGTCTTGTTTTCATAATTTCATTTTTTGTTTCGACATCACGACGTGAAAAAGGATTTTCCAGTAGATCACAAATTATAGATCTATTTTCAGTTGTCATTCTACAAATGATAATTTCACAAAAATAAATAATTTAAGAAACATATAAAATAAGTGTTTACCTAATATTGTTGTCTTAAATAACAAATAACAATATTTCAACTATTTTAAAACAAACTTATAAAAGGCGTTTGAAAAAGAACTCGTTGAATATTCAGCTCCAGGTGCAGAAAGTCTGCCTGCACCCAGCGAGAGAGAACGAGCGATAGGAGATCGCTAATTTCGGTATGCTTTTTCTCTGTCAGACTCTATTCCTTCACTTTCCTAATACTGACTATGCTAAACAGACCTCGCCCGCCGTGCAGGCGAGAAATCTGCACCTCAAGCGTCGACATTAGTTTCAAATATATAGCAGAGTGGCCCGCGAGGCGCGCCCGTATTTCTGGTTGCATAAATAGAAAAATACGCTTTTCCTCTGATTTTATAATGAAAATTTGTGAAATAAAATGAAGTATTCAATGAACCATTATATTAATTTTATTTACGTGATTTCTAATATTTTCATAGGGTGTGCAGTGCACACCCTGCACATATGGACTGCACGCCACTGTATATAAGATTTCCGTTCAAATTGAACATCCTGTAGGCTTGTCTGCTTTTAAAACATTTGAACATCACTACGTAGTAAAAATAGCAATGTTTCTCTTTTCCTAAATCATTGATCTATGATTCGCGCACTTCGCTTCTATCGTACAGCTAGTTTTCCTCCTCTTCATATTAATAAAGGAATGATTCTAAAATTTCCGTTTTAATTAAACATCTTTTAGATTTGTCTGTCAGTAAAACATTTGAATATCATCTTGAGGTAAAAATCCTTGCTGCAAGACTCACGCATTTTTCTTTGCGACTTATTTCTCATCCCCTTTTCTGCTTTAATTCCTGTAGACTTTTGAACATCGACAAGAGGTTAATAGGAATGTGTATCCTCTTTATCATTGCTGTAAATCTCATGCACTTCACTTCGCTCGTGGGCCTGGTTTTTCCACCTGAATAATATAATATTTTTTGAATTGAACACCCTGAAAGCTTGTATGTTCTTAAAACATTTGAACATTGTCGTGGAATAAAAATAAATTGCTGTATGATTCACGCACTTCGTTTCGCTCGTACAGCTAGTTTTCTTTCCCTTTATAATAATCAGAAATCATTCTAATATGCTTCAATTGAATACCTTTCAGACTTGTCTACCAGTAAAATATTTGAATATTATCTTGAAGTGAAAATAGAAATGCTGTAAGACTCACGCATTTCCCTCCGCTAGTGCGATTTATTTCGTCTGCCTCTTTTTGCTTTAATTCCTGTAGGCTTGTCCGTTTTTGAAACATTTCAACATCGAAAAGAGGTCTTTACCATTGCTGAAAACCTCATACACTTCACTTCGCTCGTGGGTCTGGTTTTTCGTCCTCATAATAATGAATCAGTTAGGTATATAAGATTCCCGCTTAAATTGAACATCCCGTAGATTTGTTTGCTTTTAAAATATTTGAACATCGCCATGGGGTGAGAAACAGGAATGTTTTTCTTTTCCTAAATCATTGCTGTATGGCTCGCGCACTTCGTACTAATATTTCAGCTTTATTTGAACATCTTGTAGGCTTGTCTACCAATAAAACATTTGAATATAATCTTGAGGTGACAATAGGTATGTTTTCCTTTCAATCATTGCTGCAGGATTCACGCACTTCCCTTCGCTAGTGCGGTTCATTTCTCTTTCCTCTTTCTGCTTTAATTATTGTAGACTTGTCTGTTTGTAAAAACATTTGAACATCGACAAGAGGTTAATAGGAATGTATATCCTCCTCTTTCTCATTGCTGGAAATTTCATGCACTTCACTTCGCTCGTGGGCCTTGTTTTTCCTTCTAAATAATAATATTTTTTGAATTGAACACCCTGAAAGCTTGTATGTTCTTAAAACATTTGAACATTGTCATGGAATAAAATTAGGAATGCTTTTCTGTCCCTAAATCATTGCTGTATGATTCACGCACTTCGCTTCGCTCGTACAGCTAGTCTTCTTTATCTTTATAATAATAAAGAAATTATTCCAATATTTTCGCTTCAATTGAATATCTTTTAGACTTGTCTACCAGTAAAATATTTGAATATTATCTTGATGTGAAAATAGAAATGTTTTCTCTCAATTCTTGTAAGACTTACGCATTTCCCTCCGCTAGTGCGGCTTATTTCTCCGTTCTCTTTCTGCTTTAATTATTGTAGGTTTGTCTGTTCTTGAACATCGAAAAAAGGTTGATAGGAATGTTTCTCTTTTCCTTTACCATTACTGTAAATTTCATGCACTTCACTTCGCTCGTGGACCTTGTTTTTCCTTCTCATAATAATAAATCAGTTATATAAGATTCCTGCTTAAATTACACATCCTCTAGGCTTGTCTGCTTTTAAAACATTTGAACATCGCCATGGAATGAAAATAGGAATGTTTTTTTTTCCCAAATTATAGCTGTATGACTCGCGCATTTCGCTTCTCTCGTACAGCTAGTTTTCCTTCTCTTTATAATAATAAAGGAATCATTTCAATATTTCCGCTTCAATTGAACATTTTTTTAGGATTGTCTACCAATAAAACATTTGAATATCATCTTGAGGTAAAAATAAAAATGTCTTCCTTCAATCATTGCTGCAAGACTCACGCATTTTCCTTCGCTAGTGCGATTCATTACTTCTCCCTTTTTCTGCTTCAATTATTGTAATCTTGTCTGTTTTTGAAACATTTGAATATCGACAAGGGATTTATCATTGCTGTAAGTCTCATGCACCTCACTTCGCTCGTGTTCCTAATTTTTCCTTGTGAAAATAAATCAATTATATAAGATTCCCGCTTAAAATCGAAATCCTTTAGACTTTTATGCTTTTAAAACATTTGAACATCGACATGGAGTGAAAATAGATCTTTTCTCTTTTTCTTAATGATTTTTGCTCGACTCATGCACTTCACTTCGCTCGTGGGCCTTGTTTTTCCTCTTCAAAATAATAAATCAATTATCTAAGATTCTCGCTTGAATTCTAGACTTGCCTGCTTTCAATACATTTGAACATCGACAGGGAGTAGAAATTCGAATGTTTTTCTTTTTATTAATTATTGCTGTAGGACTCATGCACTTCGCTTCGCTCGTGTGATTTGATTTTTTAGTTCTTATAATAGTAAAAAAATCATTCTGATACCCTCTTCATTTTTAACATCCTGTAGATTAGTTTGTCAATAAAACATTTGAAAATTGCCCAGAAGTGAAAATAGACATGTTTTTCTTTCCCTCAGTTATTACTGTAAGACTCACGCACTTCGTGTCGCTCGTGGAGCGTGTTTTTCTTCCCTTTATGATAATAAATCAATTTTTTCAAAATTTCCGCTTAAATTAAGCGTGTCTATTGCCAAAACATCTGAACATCGATAGGGGTGAAAAAGGGAATGTCTATTTGATAATAATTGAAAATTAATAAATTGAGGCTTGTTTTCCAGGTGTAAGTTGAAAATAAATGCTGGCCATTTGCCGAAAATTCGAAAAATGCATTTATTTCTATTGTTTTTTATGTGAAATTTATTATCACGTCTAGATAATGATTGTATAATCATAACAAATTTCGTGTTTTTGATCTCAGACAACTCCAAGATATTATTAAGAGCGCATCTATAAATATATAAATAAAGTAGTCGGAAAATTTGGGAGTTGGCACAGAATTTGTTGGCATAAAATCTCCATCCCACTACAGTGAATCACATACGGAACTCAAAAACAAAATCAGTAAGAAACGAACGTTCCTCGAATATACATTCGGCCTGATTCGCTGTCCAGGTGCAGGAACTTCTAAGCAAGCACTAACCTCTCTTTTAGAAACTTTCTTCTCGATTTGTTGGCAGATATCGAAATCTACCATCGTGTACCGCGATCAAAACTGATAGCAACTTGAAGTTTATTTACTGAATTCAGTTCTTTGAAGTGTTGAAAATGTGTTGGAGGTTTCTTTAGGAAATAATTTTTGTTTTGATAATTGTCAAGTTGGTGCGGAATTATTTACTCGAAAGGACGGTAGAAACAAGTTTTAATATTTTAGGGGTGAAATTTTGTGTCTAAAGTGAAGTGGTGGTTGAGATTTGACAATTTGGATTACGGTTACGTCGAAGGAAAGAATGCTGCTTTAAAATGCCAGGTAATTCATTCACTCATATCTCAGACAACTTTTACTTGCATTTATCTTAATGTAGGTTGGGAGCCTACACTTTTTGCAAGGTCGTTTGTACATAATAAAAGTAAATAGCCTCATAAATGTATAATATGAAAATTAAACCTTCCAAACATACATATTAAAATTCAATTAGAAATAAATTATTTGTTTGTTCACAGAAAATTCATTTTAATGTTTTTATTTATAGAAGTGTGTATTGTACTATTGTGGTTTTTCATTCAAGGCTAAGCCTAACAACGGTATATTACTGCCAAAGCACTAAAAGTCTATTATGCAATCATAATATTTTTCATTTATTGAAATAAATTGTAAATATCATCGTTAAGAAGCCGAGGCAAAGCCTTACAGTTGAAGGCAATAATCAAATACTACTTTCTGTTCGTGTGTATCATTCTCTTGTAAAATTTAGGCGGGAAATTTGGAAATACCGACCTCAACAGCCGGAGCAAAATCTGATAGCTTCCCTTTACTGCCCAGGCAATAAAATCAAACTTATCAATAAGAATACACTGTTACTTTTGTTCATTCATTTCTTGCCAAAATTCAGGCAAATATATTGAAAATGCTGACCTTAAACAGCTGGGGCGAAATCTTGTGCTTTACTGCCTAGGCAATAAAAAATTCAACTGAACTTAATTTTGTCAATTATCAATAAGGATATACTCTTCATTCATACGAAAATATTGGAAATTCTAGTTTTAAATGGGCATTGCAAAGCCCAATTGCTGTATTTTACTGCCCAGGCAATGGACAATTGGACTTCATCTTGTCCAATATCAATAACAGTGCACTGTTATTGGTCATTTTATTTTTGCCACTATTACTCAAAAATATTGTGAATACTGACTTTGACAGCAGAAGCAGTCGAATATTTCAATGCCAAGGCAATAAAAAATTGGATTTCATGTTGTTCAACATCAATAAAAATATACTAATACTGTTGTTCATTTAACTGTGTCCAAAATCTCGATGAAATTATCAAAAATACTGATCTCAAATAGCCGAGGCGAAGTCTGATTGGTTATACTTTACTGCCAAGGCAGTAAAACTAGCCTAATCTTGTTTGGTATCAAAAATTGTACAGTTCCTATTGTCAGTTCAATTTTTGTCAAAATTTCCCAAAATACAGATTTTCAGTTGTCGAGGCGAAGTCTGATGCTTGTACTTCATTGGCAAGGCAATCAAACTTTATCTGGTCTGGTATCAATAATAATGTACTGTTACTCTTGCTCATTTGATTGTTGTTAAAATTCCCCAAAATACTGACCCTGAATAGCCGAGGCGAAGTCTAATGATTCTACTTTACCGCCTAGGCGAGAAAACTAACTTTTTCTTGTCTAGTATCAATAAAAAACCAATACTATAGTTGCTTGCCAAAATTCACAGATCGTAAATATCCGAGGCAAAGTCTGGTGGTTGTACTTTACTGCCAAGGCAATAAAACATACTTATTCTTGTTCAGAATTAGTAAAAATACACTGCTACTGTTGTTCATTCAATTCTTGCCAAAATTAACGCAGAATTTTCAAATTACTGATCTTAAATAACCGAAGCAAAGGCTGATGTTGTACTTTACTGCCAAGGCAATGAAACAAACTTAACCTTGTCTGGTTGTTACTTTTGTTCATTCAACTGCTGTCATAATTTATCCAAAACTATTCTTAAATAGCCGAAGCAAAGTCGTATGGCTGTATTTTACTGCCAAGGCAATGAAACAAATTTAATTTTGCCCAGTATCAATGAGAATACACTGTTACTGTTGTTGTTCCTTCAATTATGCAAAAATATTGAAAATATTGATCCTTGAACAGCCAAGGCGAAGTCTGATGTTGGCATTTTATTGCCAAAGCAATCAGAAAACTGATTTCCATGTTATCCAGTATCTATAGGAATTGTTGTTCATTGACGTCTTGCTGAGATTGAGGTATAAATATTGAATATATTGGTCTTCAACAGCCAAGGCGAAGTCTGATGGTGCCAAGGCATCAAAAAAATTAGACTGTATTATCCAATATCAATAAGAATACGCATTATTGTTGTTTATTTAACCTAATAAGGCAATTATGTTGGAAATTCTGGCCTTAACAGCCAAGGCGAAACCTTATAGCTATATTTTATTGCCAAGGCAATAAAAAATCATATTTTATCAGTCCAGTACTGATAAAAAAAACTATTTTATTGTTCTTAATTCCGCTCTCACCAGAATTCAGGCTAAAATGTTGGAATTTCTGAATAAATAGCCAAGGCTAGGCCTTAAAGTTGTTTCCAATCGCCTAGGCAATGAAAATTATACTTTATGTGTATAATATTGATAAAAAGTACACTTATTCTTTGGTTGCTAAGGCTCTTGCCAGAATTCAAGCAACAATTATGGAAATACTGCTACTGATGATTTTTTATACCTTATTGCCTAAGCAATAAAAATCACACTACGTTTTTCCAGTATTAATTGCTTGAAATAAGCTTTTACTATTGTACTTCTTATTCTTGTCGATAATTCAGACATATTATTCAAGTTACTAATCCCAAACAGCCAGTATATTTTTTATTGCCTAGGCAATATGAAATCATTCTTTATCGATGAGTTGTTCATTGCAATTTTGCCAAAACTCAGGCAAAAATATTTGGAATTATGATTATAAGCAATCAAAGCGAAGGCTAATAGCTGTACTCAATCGCCAAGGCAATAAGAAATGAGAATATCAATAAAAGTATACTTATTCTTTTGTTTACTATGATGGGTCTTGTCAAAATTTAAGCCAAAATTATGAAAATACTGCCACAGATAGCTGAAAGCTATATAAGTCAGAGTTTCTTCAGTTGTACTTTACTGCCCAGGCAATAAAAATCATGCTTCATTTGTCTATTATCAATTGTAATACGCTCTCACTATTTTTCATTTTACTCTTGTTGAAAATTCAGACAGAAATATTTAATTACAGACCTCAAACAGGTGATGTGGAGACTTACAGTTATATTTTATTGCCAAGGCAATAGACAATAATACTTGTTTAGTCTAGTATCAGTAAGTTATCCATTGCAAACTTGCCAAAATTCAGGTAAAAATATCTGGAGATGATTTTAAGCAACCAAGGCGGATCTTAACAGTTGTGCCTTATCGCCAAGGCGGATCTTAACAGTTGTGCCTTATCGCCAAGGCAATAAATAATGATATATTATGTGTGTAATATCTATGAAAGTATATTTAGTCTCTCGTTTACTATGACTTGTCGGAATACAAACAAAAATTTTGAAAATACTGCTATTTTACTGCCCAGGCAATTAATGAGACGCTTCATTTGTCTGATATAAATTAAAGTATCTATGCTTATACTCTTTTTCGGCTCACTTCTTTTGTAAATTCGGGCCGAAATGTCTAATTTTAAACCTCAAACACCTGAATTCTATTGCCAAGGCAACAAGAATAGTACTTTATGTGTGTAATATCAATAAAAGTACAGTTATTCTTTCGTTCACTATGGTCTTGTCAAAAATTGAGCAAAAATGATGAAAGTACTGCTACAGATGGCGTTTCTATAGTTAAAAGTTGATTGCCCAGGCAAAAAATTACACTCTATTTGTCTAGTATTAGTTGAAATATGCTTTTATTGTTTTTCTTCTTACTTTTGTAGAAAATTCAGGCAGAAATATCAGATACTGACCTCAAATAGCAAAGATAAAACCTAACAGTTGAATTTTTTCCTAGGCTATAGTAAATCATGGATTTCCTGTTGGTTATATCTCTGTTGTTAAGATTTAAGCGGAAATATTGGAATTACTGTTCTTAAACAGTGGAGGCGATGCCTCACAGTTGTATTTCAGTGCCAAGGCAATATTAATATTACTTAATACTCTCTTCATTTGCCTAGTTTGAAAAATAATTCACTTTTACAGTAGTTTATCTTGCTATCTTACCAAAGTAGAGCCTGATAATTGCACTCAACTGCCAAGGCACTAAAATTGCATTTAACAAAAGAGTATGCTGCAAATTATGCTCTTGTCAAAATATTGGTTGATATACTGACATCTGGAAATCTCAATATTGTTGAAAACTCCAGCAAAACAATTGAGGTGATGCCTCACAGCTCTATTTCAGTGCCGAGGCAATAAAAATAATATTTTTACTTGTCTAGTGTGAATTAGAATAAACTTTTGCTGTTGGTAATTCCGCTATTGCAAAATTTGACGGAGAAATGAAAAATATTGGCCTTAAGCAACCCAGGCAGAGCCTGGCAGTTTTACGTTACTGCCAAGGCACTACAATAATACCTAATCAGATTGTATTGACAAAAACCTTCTCTTGTCAAAATATTGGCAGAAAAATTGTCACAACTGGTATTTTCAACTGTGCGATATAATTTTATATAATTTAGTGCCAAGGCAATGAATGTAGCACTTCGTTTATTATTTATTAATCAAGTACACTGACAAGTACTTTGTTCTAGAAGTCGATTGACATAAATGTTGTATCTTTCACTCTATTTGAGATATCAAAATTGTTGCAATAATAATTTTTTTTTCAACCAAAAACCATGGACCACCTAAAATAGAGAAGGAACAAATAACTGATTTTTGAAGCCATCTGAACCTCCTACTTTTTTATACTTTGTGAAATAATTTATTTCTGTTCCTCATACGAGCTGACAACCCTTTTACGACCGTAATAAAAATATTATTAAAAAGTAAAATAATTCCTCCAATTTCAGCTAATTATTTCACTGTTATATGAAATATGATTTCCATTTTGTTTTTTATTAGGTCCATTAAGCGATCTCTTTACTTGTTTGAGAATGATTAAAAGTAGATAATAATTCGTTTTTCATGTCATTTTTTAACGGTTTCCGAAATGAATATTTCATTCTGACAATCGAATATGAATATGAATTTAATTTCACGTATCTTCTAGCATCACATAAACACGAGTTGTAAATTTCATCCCTCTCTATACATTTTTAATTCAATGAATATTCATTTCCATTTAATTATTGAAATAATTAATTCCATCCACAATTTTTGCCCAATTTAATCGTGCGCTACTGACTTTACACTTCCCCATTTCCCATAAATCAACTCTTAATTCAACCTTATATTCACGCAAGAATATTCCACTTCCAATGTTCCTCCAGTTGCTTTAGTATCTTATAGTTGAAAGTTGATCAGACAATGCACGTATTTGAAGTTCAAATCATTTATGGAATTTCCTACTTTCCATTTCTATTAATAGATAGTCTTTTAGTCTAGACTGTAGAGTGTAGACGAAGCATTTGAAATTACCGTTAGTTTTGAGGTTGAAGATTTCTATTACACTTGGATTCTTCCTCTCTATCTTTAACATAAAGTTTTGAATGGTATACGAATGTTTGGCAATACATTGAGATCTTCGCTTACTTCAGTAATTTCATTTTTGCATATATTGTCATTGTTATTTAGGGATTTCTAAAATTAGATTGTTTGCACAAGTTCATTGCGCTTTTACAGAGAACAGCTGAGGGAAAGAATCTAAACCTGTGCTGCCATCTATGGACGGCGAATAAACTAACTGTTATTCTCAAATAATATTTTAAGAAAATGGTGCAATATTAAATGGAATTTAATTGAAAATAAATTTGCGGAAGTATCATTTTCGGATGAATCATTTTAGGTGCAAATTTTGGCTTGCCGGTGCAATGATACCAGACACTGATGTTTTGAGGGCACTGAGCCAACCGATGTGTATAATTTAGCTAAGAGGCACTTCTCTTCTGGTTTACAATGGCCAAGTTATTTATCAAGTAACTGTTACAACATACAACTAAATATACACACGTCCAATCTATTATTACTTACATTTATTTCTTACTTTTTGAATATTTTACGCTTGGTAACAATGCTATTTCTAATAAACTAAATTAGAGATAATGTCAACACTAGCTTCAAATAAAGGGTTGCGGGTTATTCCACTAATAAAATTCAAAGGGAATGGGTAATGACAACATTAATGTCCCAAAAGTGATTTGTCTATCTATCGCATTATAATTTGCTATTAATCAGACGAGGACAGACAACCAAGAACCCAGTTAGTCCCAAATAAAGACATTAGTAACTCGCTTTGATGACTTATCTTTTACTCACATCGAATTGAGATGTGTTAGCATTAGAACTGTTTACGCCCACTAAATGTTTCAATATTAAATGACATACATTCAGCATTGAGTCATGTACAGGGCTGTCAAAATGTTTTATTTGCCAATATGTGGTGGCTTGATTAGACTGTACTGATGAGTCCCAATAAGGATCTAACGCCTGTTTTTTACTTTCAATACGCATTTGTACCCTTCTAAACATTAATATCTCCCTTTTATGAGTGGGAGGTGAACTATTTTCCGTAATAAAATTTATCTGCGACTATCAATCTAAAATATATGTTTTATATGGTAATAAAGTGTCTACTTTAGTACTTTTTATGATACATGAGAAAATATAATGGTGAGAATCCTAACTTATACAAATTTCCCTATTGGTCATTCCTGAACATCCGAATTACTATTTTTTTGAATGAGAATACTCAATTCTAGCGTTGTACGACCATTTTATTTTATTTCAAAGCGCTAAATATAAGGTTTTTATTTCACCCACTCTCATAATTATTGTCCTTAAAGTCTTATAAAAATGTAAAGATATCACAGGCGCTAGCATTACCATTAAAGCGGTGGTTGTGTTGACGATCGCCGTATCGACCTTGAGCGGAGTATGGAAGCGCCGTACAGCTCATTTAAACGCTGTCCTTATGTCATGCAGTTCGTAAGTTGAATTAAATTGATCGCAACGCAAGTGGAAGGATAACCGATTTTATTTCGTAAAGCTATAGAATTTTACAGGGAGGGCGGTGCCCCAGAAGCCTCCTGCACTGTCACTGCCTGTATTTCCTATCAGGATTGGAAAAATTTAATCAAATATCACTTGATTTATTAATTCTGAAATTAACAGAAATATCATAAATATTTGAATCGATCATTTTTATTTTAGAATTAAAATGATTTTAATTATGTTTAAAATTAAGCCAACTTTGCTTCCTATGGAATACTTGTACTTTTAGTTGAAAACAAGAGTATTTAATTACATGTTAATGTAGCAAAGAAAAAATGGTATATACTTCATACTTCAATTTAAAAATTAATTAACATAATCCGGCGGGATATGTCACCATTTTTTTTTTTGATGATTTATGATTATTGATAACATTTTTCCATTTTTTATTCATCTCCTATCTTCTCACTATTATCCTGCTTTAAAGGGCGGCGTTTTATCTTCAAATCTTCAAGGTGTAGCATATTTAATAAAAAAACACTATTTCACCCCTGGATTAAGATTTTTTCCTAAAATAGGATCATTCTCGAGGTATTAGTTTATGCAATAAAAAAAGAATCATCTAAATCGGTTGTATGTCAGCGAGGATATCGCGTAACATACACACTAAAATACAGCCTTAGGGGTAGAATTTTTTCTTTAAATTAATATGGGACAACTCCTCATGTTCCTTCTTCCTAATAAAAAAATCTGACGTGGACATCACGATAATCAAACACAAAATCGCATCTTTCTACGACTGATACCTTTGGAATGATTGAAAAAATTCTAAAAATCTGTCAAGTAAAGTGCGCTTTAGGCTCAGTCGATTGCTATGGAAACAGTAGGTCATCATTCTTATGCTACAAAATTCCTAAATACTGATTTTCAAGATTTTAAGGCTAACAGTTCTGAAATTATGCATGAAATTGGAAAAAAATCAACTAAAGTGCACTTCCGGTTCAGCCTATTGTTATGAAAATAGTAGGCAATCATTCAGATGCTACAGCAGACTGAAATACCAAATTTCAATATTTTACAATCGAGCGTTTCGAATTTATGCGAAAAATTCCAAAAGACTGTCAAGTAAAGTGCACTTCCGGCTCGGTGGATCTCAATAAAAATAGGATATGAGCATCTAGACGGTATAATCGTCCCAAATACTGAATTCTAACAATCTACTTTCAATCGTTTTGGATCTATGAGGAAAATTCAAAAAATGTTTCGAATAAAGTGCTCTTCCGGCTTAGTCGATAGCAATCATAATGCAAGGTGTACAACTAGATATTATAAAAGTGCCTAATACAAAATTTAAATATTCTACGACTGATTGTCTAGAATTCATGCGGAAAATTCGAAAAGTCTGTCATATAAAGTGCACTTCCAGCTCAGCCGATTGTGACAGAAATAGGAGATGACCATTTAGATGCTACAGCAATTTTAAATGCTAAATTCCAGTATCCTACTGATCATTCTGGATTTATGCGGAAAATTAAAAAAAAGTCTTAAGTAAAGTCACTTCTGGTTCAGCCGATTGCAGTCATAATGCAAGATGTACAATAAGATGTTATAGAAGTGCTTAATACGAAATTCCAATATGCTATAACTAATCATTCTAGATTTATGCAAAAAATTCAAAATAAGTTTCAAGTAAATTGCACTTTTGGCTTGGCCGATTCATACAAAAATAGCTGATAACCATTATGATACAACATCAAGTTCAAATACTGAATTTCAATATCCTACGGTTGATCATTCTGGATTTATTAGAAAAATTCGAAAAAAGTTTCAAGTAAAGTTCACTTCCGGTACAAAAGATTGCTACCATAAGGCGAGGTGCACAACTAGACCCTAAACCAGTCTTAAATAGTCAAAATGGATTCAGGAAAGCTCAAAACGGATATTTCCATCGAAACATCGAAAAGTGAATTTTGTCGGTTTCATAATACTTCTTTGTACTTTGTACAAGTAAGTAATGATCTAAATCGGTTGTCAATCAGCGACGATATCGCGTAACAATCCATCCTAAGGAGTAGAATTTTTCCTTTGAATTTTTATGGGACAACACTTCATGTTCCTTATTTCTAATAAAAAATCTGCTGTGGCCACACAGTATTTCCCCAACCATAAATTTCATTGCCAGTTTCATCGCTGTTTCAGAAATTTAGAATGTCGTATCAATTAATTTCATATATCAAAGTGAAAGCTGTCACTGTCAAAGTGACAGCTGTCATTGTCAAAGTGACAGCTGTTATTGTTAAAGTGACAGATGGCGGATATTTTTTAGACCTTACATAAAATAAGTATTTTTGAAAATGAAGAATCCTTTTCAGGATTTTTGGTATCTTTAATTCATTGGAACATACACTTTCGACATTTGAATTGTAATTTGAAGGTGGTAACGTGGATTCCACTACTTAATTATTTATTTTTGATATGTACTAAGATTATCTCCCCGAGAGCTTAAAATTGGTACCAAACTAGATATTATTTAAATGATTTGTGGAAAAAACAATTGACGATCTTTGAAATATCCTCTTTGCAGGGTGTATACCAAACCTGGAAAACCTGGAATTGTCAGGGAATTTAGATAAACTGAAAATGTCATGGAATCGTCAGGGAATTTCCGATATTTGCCTGGAAAAATGAATTATGGGATATTTGTGCATTATTAATAAAAGTACATGAAATTTTCACTCTAAGGCCTTCTGTCGTATGAACCATAATGACACAGTCAATACAGTGACTGATTTATCCATAAGTCTTGCAGATCTATAAATCCATAACAAAATTATTAAAGTGCATCTATTTTTGTTGATTAATATAAATTAGTTCATAAGGATATCAAGTTCATCGTATTTTAAAAACTCTTCTCGTATTTCAACCACCAGGGGGTTCTTAACTACAAATTTTAGTATATCATCCTCTCTGTCTTCGGCCCAAAGGTATGCATTCGATAAATAACTCTATAAATTTAAGAAGTATTGATTAAAAATTCTGCCAATTTCTCAACCATCTAAAACAATTTAAATGCTGGATTTGCAATTGAAATTTGATCAAAAAATTAAATTTTGACACTTTTTGAGGAGGCCTTAGTCCTTATTTCGAAGGACTTTAGCTCAAAGAGTCCTGAACTCAAGGAATTGCAATTTAAGAGGACATTGCCATCAATGCTTCTTAATTTAGAAAATCCTAGCTCAATTTATTAAAATCCTAATTCAAGAAACTTAAAAACATCCTATTTAAATAAAATATCAGCTCAAAAAGGTCCCAATTGGAGAGAGCCTTGGCTGAAAGAAGTCTCAAATAATAAAGTCCTAACTGAAGAGCTCTTGATTTAATTGAACCCTAATTCAGAGACGTCTCGATTCAGAAGAAGCCTATGAAAATATTAGAAATTACGTAAATAAATTTAATGTAATGGTTCATTGAATACTTCATTTTGTTTCACAAATTTTCATCATAAAATCAGAGAAAGAGCGTATTTTACCTATTTATGCAACCAGAAATACGGGCGCGCCTCGCGGGCCACTCTGCTATATATTTGAAACGAATGTCTACGCGTGAGGTGCAGATTTCTCGCCTGCACCTCGAGCGAGGTCTGTTTAGCATAGTCAGTATTAGGAAAGTAAAAGAATAGAGTCTGACAGAGAAAAAGCATACCGAAATTAGCGATCTCCTATCGCTTGTTCCCTCTCGCTGGGTGCAGGCAGACTTTCTGCACTGGGAGCTGAATATTCAACGTTTAGCTGAGTCTTTTTCAAACGCCTTCTATAAGTTTGTTTTAAAATAGTTGAAATATTGTTATTTGTTATTTAAGACAACAATATTAAGTAAACACTTATTTTATACGTTTCTTAAATTATTTATTTTTATGAAATTATCATTTGTAGAATGACAACTGAAAATAGATCTATAATTTGTGATCTACTGGCAAATCCTTTTTCACGTCGTGATGTCGAAATGAAAAATGATAAACTTACATGCCCTGAAAGAGAAAGATTCAAACTTTCCAAAACTTAAAGATTCATCCATATTCGAACAAAATCAACCGAGTTATGGCGGTTTGAAAAATCGGTATTTTATTGTCGAGTGTATCTATAATTCTATAAATTAAATTATATTTCGAATGTATTTATGTCGTATTCTGCTTGCTTGGAGATTCGTCTTATTTTAAGAGCAAGGACGCTGTATGTTAAATTTGTTTATTTTTTGTCTGTAGAAGAGACATTTCCACGTTAGTACAGTCACACCGCTGGTGTTAAGTACCTGAAGTCATTTATTCAATGTTGGCAAATCGTCAAAACTAAAAGAACATTAAACCTAACTATAACATTCAAGGACATCATGTGTTATCTAATATACTTCTATTTCCTGCACAGAAATACAAGTACCGTCAATTTGAATCAGAAAAGTGCGAAAGCAATCATCAAACAAACAATAAAATATTTCTTTCCTTGACAGATTTCAGGATTACGGCCAAACTCGGCCGATAAGTTAGCAAACTGCTGTGGGAACAGGTTCCACTTGCAGGATGCTAGATTAAGCAATAAATGAAATTGAACTCTAACGTAGCAGAATAAAGCACGTGGTGGTAAGTAATGCCGCTAACACTTGATGTACTTAAGTGGATATGTTCTTTTTGGGAGAACAGCTTGATTGTAGAAAACATTTCTTTCCATGACGCAATCAAACATTTTACTGCACCTATTTCAAACAAGTATTTCACAAACGAATAAGAAAATTTAAAAAAAATTGATAGTCGTATGTATGACTGACGTACTGTCAATTATTTTTTGTTAAATTACAATGAATCGACTTGCAATTCCTGCGCTGATATTCAACGAATTTTGATTAAAATCTTTATGATTCCCCTTCAGAATAATCTCCAAGTCTCTCCAATATTTGCATATAACATCATCTCCCCACATCAGTACTTCAAATGTTTCTGTTGATCATAACATCCTGGCATCGTTCACAACTCTGTCATAAACCATAAAACTGTTCATAAAACCATCAACTTTCCCTACTTCGGGAAAGGGATATGAGAATGCGGTTATATTATCCGACATTCCCAGCCAGACATCGAACGTCAACAAGAATTAATAAATGAAGATCGGGGAGGTAGAATTCACTACAAATTGTACAATTGATATCAGAAGTTTTTATAATTTGAAAAGAAATATGGTTTTTGTAATATGAGCTTTTTTATTGGTGCTTTTAAGGATGTTTCTGAGGTAATTTTGTTCGTAATAAAAACTAATACCTAATCAAATTTTTAATCTAGCTACAGATTAATTCATAAGAAACAGAAATGGCAGTGTTCAAGTACTCTGCCACCGTCAGTCATTTATTATCTATGACATCACAAGTCAGTGTTACCTAATCACTGACATACTTCATATTTGGAGCATATCACATGTTCAAAAACTTGCCTACTGCCTTATCTATACAGATAAAATATATGTCGTAACTTTAAATTTGTTCATGAGCTTCTTCCCTGTTGAATTCTGTTCCTTGAGTTGTTTAATTCTTAAACATTCACGAGGTATTTAGATAAATAGTTTATACCCAAAAATGGGTGTGCAAATAAAAATATATTAAATTGTTGTATTGTCGTCGGTTCTTGATACGTTTGCCAAATTTCTAATTATTCAGACATTTGTTACATGGCGTTTGTCTACCCAAGTACCGACATACTTTATTGCTGATGACTTCTTATAACGGACAAATACGGCAGCAATGAACGATGGGCATTCGCACGATTTCGTACGAATGGCGTTCGCCCGAATTCGTCATTTCGCAGTTTGAGCTTTCTGCACTCAATGGTCGTAGTGATCGTACTAAAGTACGGTTTACCTCGGAGGGAGAAGTCTTTTAGCCGACATCAATTTTAAATCCACTGCCTTCAATTTGAATGCGTGATAGTATATTTATTTTATTTCTATACTGTTTTATAAATGAATATATTATTTAATTGTATTTGAAAACTCGGCAAAAAAAAAGATTTTTTAAACCGCCGTACCTCGGTTGGTTTTGATCGAAAATGCATTAATCTTTAAGTTTTGGAAAGTTTGAAGCTTTCTCTTTCAAGGCATGTAAGCTAATCCGGCACCAAGTTCATGGCATCCCTTACCACACCCCTGAAAAAAGAAATGTTCTTGATGTCAAAAAATTTCAAACTTTGACTTGTATTGAGTGTAAAAACAATCGTGGACTCAATTCACGACCAGGAAATCAAGTTCATTCATTTTTCTTAAAATTGCACAAAAAAACGAATGTCTGCGACGATTTGGCGCAAAGCTATGAACTAAACAAAAAAAAATACATTTTGCGTTTAATGGTCATGAATTTGTAATGTTTGTTGCTTGGAAAATTACTTGTAATTAAAATGAGACACTATTAAATAATTTGAAATGAAATGAAATATTATTTATTTATCACTTGATACTAACTTAAACAAAGCCGCAGATATTTATATTCAACTATTTATATACACTGTTCACTTCACTGTTTGATATTCACTGCTCTAGATTCACCATTACACTACTGTCAAGTCGTTTGCTTGCCTTTATATATAGAAATATCCATTTCCCGAATCTTCTACCACATTTCTGGAATATTGCTAGAGGCTCCCATCGAAAGGGGTGATGTGATGCGGTGCGGCGCGATGCAAGGAGGACGAAAGGCTCCGCCCAAACAAGGTTACTTTTACGACCCTCCACACTGTCGCTCGTTACAAATTGATGATTTTTTTTACTTTGGCGGTGCCTACGAAGTTTGACAACACATTAATTTGCATATTATTGAAAAGAAAACTTAAGAGTTCATCAATTTCCGTGCAAAATTAGCCGAGTTATGTCAAAAAAGGCGCAAAATGTCTTTTTTCTTTAATAATTCATAGCTTTGCGCCAAATCATCGTAGACACTCGATTTGTTTTGCAATTCAAAGGAGAATGAATGCAGTTGATTTCCTGGGGCGTGAGTTGTGTCCACGATTTTTTTTGCATCCAGTACAAGTTATCAAAGTTTGACGTTTTTTGACATCAAGAACATTGTTTTTTTCAGGGGTGTGTAGGGGATTCAATAATTTTGGCGTCGGATTAACTCACTTGCCTTAAAAGAGAAAACTTCAAATTTGTCAAAACTCGAAGGTTCATCAATTTTTGATCAAAATTAACCGAGTTATGGCGGTTTGAAAAATCGGTATTTTTGTGGTGCGTTGTTACTTATACAAAGTACAAGAAAGTATTGTGAAACCGACAAAATTCACTTATTTCGATGGAAATATCCGTTTTGAGCTTTCCTGAATCCGTTTTGACTATTTTCGGCTTGACGTCGGTTCATTTGGTGTTCGTAACTCAAAACCGGTCGAACGTATAATGTTGAAATTTGGTATTTAAGATTGATTTAGGGTCTAGTTGTGCACCTCGCCTCAAGGTTGCAATCGTCTGTACCAAAAGTGCACTTTACTTGAAACTTTTTTTGAATTTTCTGCATAAATCCAGAATGATTTATCGCAGGATACTGAATTTTAATATTTGAGATTTCTGTAGCATCTTAATGCTCATCTTATATTTTTGTACTAATCGGCTGAGCCGGAAGTGCACTTTATATAACAGACTTTTTAAATTTTCCGCATAATTTCTAAACAGTCAGTTGTAAATTATTAATTTTGTATTAAGCACTCCTGTAACATCTAGTTATGTACCTTGCAATATGATTGCAATCGTCTGTACCGGAACTGCACTTTATTCGAAACTTTCTTTCAATTTTCTGCAAAAATCCAAAACGATTGAACGTAGAATGTTAGAATACAGTATTTAAGATGATAGTACCGTCTAGTTGCTCATATAGTATTTTCATTTAGATCGATTGAACCGGAAGTGCACTTTACTTGACAGTTTTTTGGAGTTTTTCGAATAAATCTGAAACGATCGGCTGTAGAGAAATGAAATTTAGTATTTCAGTCTGCTGTAGCATCTGAATGATTGTTTACTATTCTCATAATAATCGACTGAACCGGAAGTGCACCTAATTTGAACTTTTTTTGAATTTTCCGTATAAATTATGAATAGTTAGCCGTAGCATACTGAAACTCAGTATTTGTTATTGTTGTAGCATCTTAATGGTTATCTTATATTTTTGTACCAATCGGCTGAGCCGGAAGTGCACTTTATATAACAGACTTTTCGAATTTTCCGCATAAATTCTAATCAATCAGTCATGGAATATTGAAATCTGTATTAAGCAATTCTGTAACATCTAGTTGTGCACCTCTCATTATGATTGCAATCGTCTGAGCCGGAAGTGCACTTTACTTGAACTTTTTTTGAATTTTCCGTATAAATTATGAATAGTTAGCCGTAGCATACTCAGTATTTGAGATTGTTGTAGTATCTAAATGGTTATCTATTATTTTTATACCAGTCGGCTGAGCCGAAAGTGCACTTTATATAACAGATTTTTCGGATTTTCCGCATAAATTATGAACAATCAGTCGTAGAATATTGAAATTCTGTATTAAGCACTTCTGTAACATCTAGTTATGCACCTCGCATTGTGATTGCAATCGTCTGTACCGGAAGTGCACTTTACTCGACACGTTTTTAGAATTTCCTGCATAAATCCAAAACGATTGATCGTATAATGTTGGAATTCAGTATTCAAGACGATAGTACCGTCTAGATGCTCATATACTATTTTCATTGAGATCGACTGAACCGGAAATGCACTTTACTTGACAGTTTTTTAGAATTTTTCGCATAAATTCGAAACGATCGGCTGTAGAATATTGAAATTTAGTATTTCAGTCTGCTGTAGCATCTGAGTGATTGCCTAATATTTTCATAACAATCGACTGAACCGGAAGTGCATTTTACTTGATAGAGCTTTAATATTTTTTTGGAACTTGAATTAAATTAAATATGAAATATGCTCAATAATGAGAACAGAAGAGCACACATTTTCAATTTACATGCGCGCCAAAATTGCATAATAATTCAAAACTTTGTGGTCGTATTATACGAATTAAGATATTTAGGAAAAAATTCGATGATTTGCAAATAAGTATAAGTGACCCAATAGTTGAAAAACAAAGAGATAAATTTTTGAGGCAGAAATTTTCGTAAGCAATGGTAAACTTTTCTATTGCAAATACGATAAAATATTACAATGTTTCTTTAGAAACAACATACAAGTTTAGCTTGAACTTCATCACAAAAATAAACAGAACTGCCGCCAAGTCTTGGAAGCTTTCCTTTCATTTCTGATTAGAACGAAATTAAAAATGCAAAAGTGCATTATCGTAATGCACTCAAGAGGGGAAGAAAAGTTTTTGCACCTTTTCTAGGTGTTTTAACATTCTGATCTAATGATAATTGGTGCAAATTACTTTCTTACCCCCTCCACTATCTTTTAAGGAACATTTCCACGTGGCCCACGCATAAGGAACGGCTCTGAGAAATTTATAACGCACCTATAACACCGGAATATTTAGTTCATAAATTGCGTTGGATGACAGCAATATAAGGTGGTATTCCAAGATAGGCCGTGTACTCTGCCAATAGTGCTGTCTCTTTCTAACGCATTAAGAAAGCGGCAAGTCATTCTCACTTACTCACTCTAATTTTATTGGGGAAAAATTGCTGCTAATCCCAAACTCGACAATGAATATTTCATAGAATGGGTTTCCGCACTTCCAATGAATTTTAAATAACAGTTTTTCAGATGAAAATGATGTATGCTATATACAACTTGTTTTATATTAAAAGTCATTGACACAGAAATTACGCGCCCAATGTCGTAGGATTCTCAAAATTGTAGTGAAACTAGTCTGCATACCGAGAACAGTTTATTTAAAATTATAATAATAGCTAATTAAAATTTTAAACTTTATAATTACATTCTATATCACCTCGAGTTAATATTGTTTGTGTGTCATGGTCGAATTACGCGCATTTTTAATAGCTCCTAAATGAGGTTATAAAAGTTTTACAGTCCCTACTACTCCAGTTTCACAGTTTCACTGAAATTTTAATCATTTTACAAACTTTAATTTAATTTTTTTAGTAAATATTTACTCATCTTCATTTGCTTAATTTGTTTTCTTTTGTTTCAGGTGAGTACCTAACTAGTTTCCACTGTACATAAGTAGTAAGTAAAAAATGTTTTTTTTATTATATTTTTAAGAAAAAAATTTTTGAATCGCTGGTTTGATCAAAAATTTGTAATTTAGCTCAAGAGGACACATGAGATCTATAAATCAATTGTGATTTTAAGTTTTGAACACTATAATTGTGTTGAAGTTAGCTAGAACGTCATTATGTCTTCAGCATATTATTTCTACATCCTCCCTTAGTCAGCACTCATAGTTTCAAATTTTTTGAATCGCTGACTTAGTCAGGAATCAATTGTTTTGCTGAAGATAACATTTATCATGATTTTCAGCTTTGAACACTGTAATTGTGTGCAGGAAAGCTAAAATATCATTGTGTCTTCAGTATACTATTTTTACATCTTTCTTTAGTCAGTACTCATGACATGAAATTTTTTGGATCGCTGATTTAATCAGAAATAATTAATTAATTTCAAGAGGGTCGATAGAATTATTATATTTATCAAGATTTTAAGTTTTAAATACTATAATTATGTGGGAAATACATGAAACGTAATTCTGTCTTCAGTATACTATTTTTACATCCTTCCTTAGTCAGTACCTGCAATTTTAAATTTTTTGGGTCACTGGTCTAGTCAGGAATCAATTATTCAGCTCTGGGAGACGAAAAATATTACAATAAATAGATAGAAAATTTAATGCTCTACAACTTTTATTTTGCAAGTTTTGTTGTAAATCCAATACTTTAGGCACTAGGAGACAAAGGTTGCCGAAAAACGTAATACTAAAAAGCAAATTTTTGAAAATAAATATCTCTTGAACGGTTGGCGATAGAGAAAAAAATGTGGGAATAAATTGATAGGAAATTTAATGCTCCGCAATTTTTATTCCTAAGATTTTTGTTGTAAACCTGATATTTAGGCGCTAGGAGACAAAGTTTGCCCAAAATCGTAATACTAAATTTGTCTTACAAATAAAGTCAATGCAAATATCTCTTGAACATTTAAAGATAGAGAAAAAAATATGGGAACATATAGATAGAAAATTTAATGCTCTACAACTTTTATTTAGCAGGTTTTTGTTGTAAACCCAATACTTTAGGCGCTAGGAGACAAAGTTTGCCGAAAAAAGTAATACTAAAAAGCCAATTTTTAAAAACAAATATCTCTTGAACGGTTAGTGATAAAGAAAAAAATGTGGGAATAAGTAGATAGGAAATTTAATGCTCCACAATTTTTATTCCATAGATTTCTGTTGTAAACCTGATATTTTAGGCACTAAGAGACAAAGTTTGCCGAAAAACGTAATACTAAATTCGTCTTACAAATGAAGTCAATATTTGAAAGTAAATATCTCCTGAACGGTTGGAGATAGCAAAAGATTATGGGGGCATGTAGATAGAAAATTTGATGCTCTACAACTTTTATTTCGCAAGTTTTTGTTGTAAACCCAATACTTTTGGCGCTAGGAGACAAAGTTTGCCGAAAAACGTAATACTAAAAAGCCTATTTTTGAAAACAAATATCTCATGAACGGTTAGTGAAAGAGAAAAAGAATTGTGGAAATAAATAGATAGAGAATTCAATACTCCACAACTTTTTTTGCACAAGTTTTTATTGTAAACTTAATACTTTAGGCGTTAGGAGAAAAAGTTTGCCAAAAAACGCAATACTAAATTTGTCTACAATAAAGACATTTTTAACAGCAAATATCTCTTGCACGGTTAAAGATGGAGAAAAAGTATGGGAGTAAATAAATATGAAATTTAATGCTCTACAAATTTTATTTCGCAAGTTTTTAATGTAAACCCAATACTTTAGGCGCTAGGAGACAAAGTTTGCTGAAAAACGTTATACTAAAAAGTCAGTTTTCAAAAACAAATATCTCTTGAATAATTAGTGAAAGAAAAAAATGTAGGATTAAATGGATAGGAAATTTAATGCTCCACAATTTATATCGTAAAGATTTTTGTTTTAAACCTGATACTTTAGGCGCTAAGAGACAAAATTTGTCGAAAAACGTATGGCACAATGGGCTTCAGAAATAAAGTTGATTTTCGACCGCAGATATCTTTTGATCCTCATTCTGTTTCCAATATATTATTTTTCGCCAACTGTCAAAAAAACATGATATTTTTGTATTGTTATGGATACGCAAAGTTTGTGATTTTTTTACTAGTGAAAAAATGAAACATATTTTTGCGCACCTAATCTAATATAAATCAGTTTAGTAATGCTACAAGGATAGAAACAAATAAGTATTACAAAAAAAAATATGAATTTGTACACAAAACTACTTATTTTTGAATATAAAAATTAATTGTTGACAGTTCTTCATTTATCAAACAACAATTGCGCATACTTTTGCTTACAACACCCAGGTGACTGCAAATTAAATATAGTTTGTTCTATTTTCCTACATTTTACTGAATAAAACAATAATTATTGTCGATCTATTATTTTTTGACATTTGGCGAAAAAATATTGTTTGTATTTCGTGTGCGAAGTGATTGTATTTTGTTGCGCTTTCGAATGAATTAGTTACCTCGACCTTACGGTCTCGATTAAAATTGACATTCTCACGCGCAACAAAAAAAAACAATCACTTCGCACACTTAATACAAAAATAACTATTTTACATCCTCCATCAGTCAGCACTGACAGTTTCAAATTTTTTGAATCGCTTTTTTAATTAGGAATAATTAATTCATCTCGAGAGGACAGTATCACATCTATTGTTTATAATTTCGAGTTTTGAACACTATAATTGTGTGGAGGAGATCGAGGAAGTTATTCTGTCTTCAGTACATTATTCCTAATCTTCCCTCAGTCAGTACTCACAGTATTAATTTTTTTGAATCACTGGTTTAATCGGGAATCAAGTATTTAGCTCACTTTATCGTTATTTTGAGTTTTGAGCACTATAATTGTGTGCAGGAAAACTATACTGTCATTCTGTCTTCAGTATACTATTTTTGCATCCTCCCTCAGTCAGCCCTTACAGTATTAAATTTTTTGAATCGCTGGCTTACTCAGGAATCCATCCTCTATTTCAGAAAGACAGGTGGGGTTAATTAATTATTGTAATTTTGGTTTTGGAGGAAAATGAAGACGTAATTCTGCTTCCAGTATATTATTAGTACATTTCTCAGTCAGCACTTGAAGTATCAAATTTTTAAAATCACTGTTTCAGTCAGGAATCAATTATTTAGTTCAAGAGGACAAAAAAATATTACGTCTATTGTTATATTCATTTTCGAACACTATAATTGAACGGAAGTAAACGGAAACGTCATTTTATGTTCAATAAATTATTTTTACATCCTTCCTCAGTCAGCACTCACAGTTTCAAATTTTTTGAATCACTGGTTTAGCCTGGAATGAATTATCTCTGGAGGACAAAAAAGATTTAGTTATTTTGAGTTTTGAACACTATGATTGTGTGGAAGAGAACGAAAAAGTAATTTTGTCTTCAGGAAATAATTTTTTCATAATACTTGCATTGAAACAACGCGTTTCAACGCCTGTTTTGACAGTCGAAACAAGACAATTGCAGACAAATGCGAGTGTAGCCGGGCAGAAATAGGCCTGTTTCTGCCCGTTGGAATTAATTTTTTACATCGTTTTATCCCTGGCAGAGTCGCATTTGTTCATTGTCAATCTCTAAATGAAAATCATATAACCTTAGTTAATTTGTTGTATTTGGAACTGTAAATTAAATTGAAAAAACGATTAGTTTCAAGAAAAAAAAGCATTAATACGACAATTTCAAGTACACCACAACATCTTATTGATGAAGCACAAGCAGCTACTCTCAATTTGTTACCTGCAAAATCAAAAGAAAAATATTTACTTTGTTATGAAAAATTTGTAATATGGAAAGTTTCAATGCAGGTATTATGAAAAATACAGTGTGTGGCACGGGACAAAACACGATTTCAGCCGAAGGTGATACCGGCCCTCGCTTCGCTCGGGCAAGCAACACTCACCCTCAGCTGAAATCGTCTTGTTTCGTCCCTAGCCACACAATATACTATTACATCTTCCCTCAGCCCGTATTCACAATATGAAATTTTCTGAATCGCTGGTTTAGTCAGAAATCAACAATTTATTATAAGAGGACAAAATATTGTGATTATGAGTTTAGGACATTATAACTGCGTGGAGAATAATGGGGACGTAATTTTTTTTCAGTATATTATTTTCACATCTTTTCTTAGTTAGTACTCACAATTTGAATCTTTTCAATTCGTTGGTTCAGTTGGGAATCAATTATTTAGCTCGAAAGGACACATGAGATTATTGCACATATTGTAATTTTGAGTTTTGTACACTATAATTTTGCGAAGAATAATAAGAACGTCATTCTGTCTTCAGTATATTATTCTTACATCTGCCCTTATTCAGCACTTATAATATCAAAATTTTTGAATCGCCAATTTAATCAGGAATCTATTATTCAGCTCGAGAGGACAAATAAGTTTATTAATTATTGTAATTTTGAGTTTGTGTCAATTCTCAACAGTCTTCTCGTCAAATTGTCAGGTGATAAACTAAATATGAATATTTTTCTCAGCACGTTCAGAAGGCCATCCTCACTTCCATTAATTTGCTACAGTAAATGAAATCAAATGTAGAAAATTGTTTTCATTAAGAATCTTTCTTTCTGAAAATTGGTGTATTTATGTATTTCTTTGCGAAAATTTCCCGCACGTCTATGGCGTCCACGGACCAGCGAACGGTCGGGTTGAACGTCGACTTTCAATTATTTATGAAAACTATGAACGCGAGCACGATCATAGCGATATCTTGCCGACGAAAGAGAAAAACGAGCAAACTTTTGAGAAACGCACTCGTAAACCACGGTAATTACCGAATTATCGTAAATCGTCTGCGAAGAGAAGGACAGAAAAACTTACCAAGTTCCCCTATCGTCATCTGCTCGAAAATTATTCATACGAATTGTAAATTGTAAATAATATACAAAATATTAACAGACACTTATTTTAAATTTTTTATTGAATATGAATCATAGTTTGTATCTTTTGGCACGTGAGACCCAAATGCAAATAAATCGAATGTTAATTACTGTGGCATCATTCAACAGTTGTGTGGTAGGTATCCCCACGGGCAATTCGCCGCTGTTTGTCCCGAGACCGAGTCGTTTGACCGGTCGAGGATTTGGTCACTGACCACTACTATTCTTTGTTCTATTCTCTCACTGTCAGTGTGTGAGTGTCTGTGTATGTAATTGTGAATCTATGTATCAATAATGTTTAATTATAAAAAAATGAACAGAACAAAGTCATATAAATGTTTGGTTTGTATATAAACCACACTGAAAACCCTGTCGCGTATGTAGTAGTATAGGCTAACCACTGTATTAAGAGACACGTGCGGAGATAATCGAAGCGCTAATTATATTACAACCGCTCCAAACGCATAATTAATGTTGATTTTAATTAAACATCCACAACTGAAGCCAGATGATATCCAAGCGTGTTTCAATTCCCAACACTATAGATCTTAACACCAGGCAACGATCTTCTAGCACAAAAAGCTATTTTATAATTGAAATATTGTCTTCATGTTTCCTGGTATGATTAAGTAATTAAATTATAAACCGTAACGTAATTGATATATACTTAAAATATGTGCCTGAACTTCAGAAGGGCGTTTTTCTGTTGAATAAATCAAGATAGCAAAAAATATTTCAAATGAAAATTGTAGCAATATAAATTTTCTTTCATTCTTGTCATATGGAAATTTATTGTAGCTCAATTATTTAACGAGATATATGCGGTACAAAAATTAAAAAATTAGGGGAGTACGACAGCCCGCCTGACACTGGTCAAAGGGTGTCCCAGGACAGGAGTAGGGGAACAACAACAAAAATTATCAAAATTGTGTTCCACCCTATATACCATTAACCTGACAACAATAGAATATCCCGTAAAGGTAAACGGTAAAAGATAGAAAAAAAAAATACGAGCATATAGATAGGCAATTTAATGCTCTACAACTTTTATTTCGAAGTTTTTATGATGAATCTAATACTTTGGGAGCTAGCAGACAAAGTTTGCCGAGAAACGTATTGCAAAATTTGTTTCAGAAATAAAGTCGATTTTTGACCGCAATTTTTTTTTCAATAGTTACAAATAGAGAAGAAAATTTGGGGGTGAATAGATTTAATGCTCTACGATTTTTGTTGTAAATATAAACAAAAGTTTGCCGAAAACCGTAATACTGCCTTATAAATAAAGTCAATTTGTGAAAGCAAATATCTCTTGAACGGTTAGAGATAGGAAAAATATATGGGAAAAAATAGATAGGAAATTTAATGCGCTACAATTTTCATTCTAAAGATTTTTATCGAAAAGCTGATATTTTGGGAGTTAGGAGACAAAGATTGCCGGAAAACCTACATAATACGGTGTTATAAATAAAGTCAATTTGTAAAAGCAAATATCTCTTGAACGGTTAAAGATAAATAGAAAAATATGGGAATAAATAGATGGTAAATTTATTGCTCTACAATTTTTAATCTAAAGATTTTTGTCGAAAAGCTGATACTTCAAACGTTAAGAGACAAAGTTTGTCGAAAAACGTATTGCAAAGTTTGTTTCAAAAATAAAGTAACAAGTATCTCTTGAACGGTTGAAGATAGAGAAAAAAATATTAGAACGACTAGGTAAGAAATTTAATGTTCTACAATTTTTAATTCAGAAGTTTTTGTTGTAAACTAGGAGACAAAGTTTGTCGAAAAATACTCAAGTCTTACAAATAGAGTCAATTTTTGGAAGCAAATATCTCTTGAACAGTAAGAGATAGAGAAAAAATTACACGAGTAGATAGAGGGAAATTTTAATGCTCTACAATTTTAATCTAAAGATTTTTGTTGTGAACTTAATGATTTGGGCGTTAGAAGACAAAGTTTGCCGAAAAACGTAATTCGTCTTAAAAAAAAAGTCAATTTGTGAAAGCAAATATCTCTTGAACGTTCAGAGTTAGAGAAAAAATCTGGGAATAAATAGAAAGGAAATTTAATGCTCTACAATTTTCAATCCAAAGATTTTTGTTGTAAATCTGATACTTAAGGCGTTAGGCGAATAGGAAACAAAGTTTGTTTCGGAAATAAAGTCGATTTACGACGCAAAATATCCCTTGAACGATCGGAGATAGAAAAAAATGTCAAAATAAATTGAGAGAAAATTTAATTCTCTACAATTTTTCATTTAGCAAGTTCTTGTTGTAAACTTAATACTTTAGGCGTTAGTAGATGAAGATTTCCGGAAAACGTAATACCGTCTTACAAATAAAATCAATTTTTGAAGGCAAATATCTCTTGAACGGTTAGAGATAGAGAAAAAAATATGGGGGTAAATTAATAAGGAATTGAATGCTTTACAATTTTATTCTAAAGTTTTTTGTTGTCAACCTGATATTTTAGGCGTTAGGAGACGAAGTTTGCCGGAAAACGTAACACTGTCTAACAATTAAAGTCAATTTTTGAAAGCATTTATCTCTTTAACGGCAAGAGATAGAGAAAAAATCTGGGAATAAATAGAAAGGAAATTTAATGCTCTACAATTTTCAATCCAAAGATTTTTGTTGTAAATCTGATACTTAAGGCGTTAGGCGAATAGGAAACAAAGTTTGTTTCGGAAATAAAGTCGATTTACGACGCAAAATATCCCTTGAACGATCGGAGATAGAAAAAAATGTCAAAATAAATTGAGAGAAAATTTAATTCTCTACAATTTTTCATTTAGCAAGTTCTTGTTGTAAACTTAATACTTTAGGCGTTAGTAGATGAAGATTTCCGGAAAACGTAATACCGTCTTACAAATAAAATCAATTTTTGAAGGCAAATATCTCTTGAACGGTTAGAGATAGAGAAAAAAATATGGGGGTAAATTAATAAGGAATTGAATGCTTTACAATTTTATTCTAAAGTTTTTTGTTGTCAACCTGATATTTTAGGCGTTAGGAGACGAAGTTTGCCGGAAAACGTAACACTGTCTAACAATTAAAGTCAATTTTTGAAAGCATTTATCTCTTTAACGGCAAGAGATAGAGAAAAAATCTGGGAATAAATAGAAAGGAAATTTAATGCTCTACAATTTTCAATCCAAAGATTTTTGTTGTAAATCTGATACTTAAGGCGTTAGGCGAATAGGAAACAAAGTTTGTTTCGGAAATAAAGTCGATTTACGACGCAAAATATCCCTTGAACGATCGGAGATAGAAAAAAATGTCAAAATTAATTGAGAGAAAATTTAATTCTCTACAATTTTTCATTTAGCAAGTTCTTGTTGTAAACTTAATACTTTAGGCGTTAGTAGATGAAGATTTCCGGAAAACGTAATACCGTCTTACAAATAAAATCAATTTTTGAAGGCAAATATCTCTTGAACGGTTAGAGATAGAGAAAAAAATATGGGGGTAAATTAATAAGGAATTGAATGCTTTACAATTTTATTCTTAAGTTTTTTGTTGTCAACCTGATATTTTAGGCGTTAGGAGACGAAGTTTGCCGGAAAACGTAACACTGTCTAACAATTAAAGTCAATTTTTGAAAGCATTTATCTCTTTAACGGCAAGAGATAGAGAAAAAATATGGGAATAAATAGAAAGGAAATTTAATGCTCTACAATTTCCAATCTCAAGATTTTTGTTAAGAACCTAATACCTCAGGCGCTAGGAGACAAAGTTTGTCAAAAAATGTTATACTCAAGTCTTAGCAATAGAGAAAAAAATATGAGAGTGAATAGATAGGCAATTTAATGCTTTACTGTTTTTAAACCATAGATTTTTGTTGTAAACTTGTTACTTTAGGCGTAAGGAGACAAAGTTTGTCAAAAAACGTATCGCAAAATTTGTTTCAGAAATAAAGTCGATTTTTGACAGCTATAGCATCTTCTTAACAGTCTAAGATAGAGAAAACATATTGAAGTAAATAGATAGGAAATTTATTGCTCTCCAATTTTCAATGCAATGATTTTTGTTGTAAACCTGATACTTTGGGCGCTAGGAGACAAAGTTTGCCGAAAAACGTAATAATGTCTTATAAATAAAGTCAATTTGTGAAAGCAAATATATCTTGAACGTTTAAAGATAAAGAAAAATATATTGCACTAAATAGATAGAAAATTTAATGCTCTACAATTTTAATTTTGCAAGTTTTTTTTGTTAACCTAATACTTCAGGCGCCAGGAAAACAAAGTTTGCCGAAAAACATGATACAGTCTTACAAATGAAGTCAATTTTTGAGAGCACATATCTCTTGAACGGTTAGAGATAGAGAAAAAATATGGAAACAAATAGATAGGAAATTTATTGCTCTACAATTTTTAATCTGAAGATTTTTGTTGTAAACCTGATACTTTCGACGTTAGAAGAGAAAGTTTGCCGGAAAACGTAATACTTTCTTACAAATAAAGTCAATTTTTGGGAGCAAATATCTCTTGAACGGTAAGAGATAGAAAAAAAGTATGGGAATGATTAGAAAGGAAATTTAATGCTCTACAATTTTCAATCTTAAGATTTCTGATGTAAACCTAATACCTCAGGCGCTAGGAGACAAAGTTTGCCGAAAAATGTAATACTCAAGTCTTACAAATGAAGTCAATTCTTGAAAGCAAAAATCTCTCGAACGGTAAGAGATAGAGAAAAAATATGCGAATAAATAGATAGGAAATTTAATGCTCTAGAATTGTTAGTCGAAAGATTTTTGTTGAAAAGCTGATACTTTGGGCGTTAGGGGACAAAGTTTGCCAAAAAACGTAATATTAAATTTGCCTTACAGATAAAAACATTTTTGGAAGCAAATATCTCATGAACGGTTAGTCATAGAGAAAAAAATTTGGAAATAAATAGATAGAAAATTTATTGGTCTACAATTTTTAATTCGTAGATTTTTGTCGAAAAGCTGATACTTTAGGTGTTAGGAGACAAAGATTGCCGGTAAATGTGATACTGTGTTATAAATAAAGTCAATAAGTGAGAGCAAATATCTCTTGAACGGTTAGAGATAGAGTAAGAAATATGACAATGAATAGAGAGAAAATTTAATGCTCTATAACTTTTATCTTGCAATTTTTGTTGTGAACCTAATATTTCAGGCGGTAGAAGACAAAGTTTGGCAAAAAACGTGATATTAAATTTATCTTACAGATAAGTCAATTTTCAAAAGCAATTATTCCTTGAGCGATTAGAGGTAGAGAAAAAATTTGAGAGTGAATGGATAGGAAATTTATTGCTCTACAATTTTTAATCTCAAGATTTTTGTTGTTAACCTGATACTTTCGATGTTAGAAGAGAAAGTTTGCCAAAAAACGTAATACTGTCTTACAAATAAAGTCAATTTTTAAAAGCAAATATGAACGGTTTGAGATAGAGAAAAAAAAATTGATGACGAATTAATAGAAAATTTAATGCTCTACAATTTTTAATCCAAAGAATTTTGTCGAAAACTGATACTTTGGGCGTCAGGAGATAAAGTTTGTCGAAAACCGTATTGCAAAATTTGTTTTAGAAAGTCAATTTGCGACAACAAATATCTCTTGAACGGTTAAAGATAGAGAAAAATATATGGGAATAAATAGATAGGAAATTTAATGCTCTACAATTTTTGAATCAATGATTTTTGTCATAAACCTAATATTTGAGGCCGAAAAATGAAATTCTAAATTTGTCTTACAAGTCAGTTTCTAAAGCAAATATCTCTTGAACGGTCAGACATAGAGAAAAAAATATGGGAGTAAAAAGATGGGAAATTTAATTCTCTACAATTTTTAATGCAACTATTTTTGTTGTAAACCTGATACTTTAGGCGCTAGGAGACAGAGATTGCCAAAAAACATAATACTCAAGACTTACAAATAAAGTCAATATTTGGAAGCAAATATCTTCTGAACGGTAAGAGATAGGAAAAAAAACGTAAGAGTAAATAGATAGGAAATTTAATGCTCTACAATTTTTAATTCCAAGATTTTTGTCGTAAATCTGATACTTTAGGCGCTAGGAAACAAAGTTTGCCGAAAAACGTAATTTCAATTTTTGAAACAGGGTAAAAGATATGGCAAATGTAATTCAATTATTTTGTGATGTGTCACCATTAAAATTGTGATAAATAAAAGTTGTGGCTTTTCAATGCTTGAGAGTAATTAAAAATATCGAATTTTGGACTCTTTAATAATAGAAATGAGAAAGATTTGACTTAAAAACAAACTGGTCTCTCAAAATTATTTTGAAGGGGTTATTGCCCTGTTGTTTAAGGAAAGAAATGCATTTTATTCATTTGTCCTGTCTGACGATTGGCGTCTTGAAAACGAGACAGTGTATTTATAAAATTGGTGATTCACGCTGAATTTTAGTCTCGTTCAGTTTGTTTGGGTTTGAAACTGGAGGCGCAACAAAATATCGTATTTTTACTAATATAAAACTAAAAAATGTAAAGAAAGGGAATTCAGTAAATGTCTGAGCGGTATAAATCATTCTTAACAATTTTTACGATCAGATTACAACTTTGTACAAGGCGTAGAAGTATTGTAACCCTAATAAATTTATCTTAATTTTTATATTCAACAAAATTAAAATAAAACGGAAGTTGTATTATTTACGCGTTCTAATCAAAGAAACAAAACGAAATCACGTCACGTACGAACTATTATATTAATTTACTCCCTCATATTAATTCAGATTCAAATTTTCCTGTCAAAAGCATTTGCAGAACGAATACTAATGTAGTGCGAAAATCAAGACGATGTTTGCATGCTTTGTACTTTTTTGTAGCATATGTTCTGTTTTTGGTCGTATCGCATTCAATTATCTATGCGTTATTGTAGCACGCTATATTACCGACAATTTCTTTTTAATCATTTGAGAATGAAGCATGAAGAGAGACTGCAAACATTCGTAGTTATTGAATTAATGAATGAAAAGTTTTCCTTTCTTCAGGTGCTATTTTTTCAGCATATAAAAATAGAAAAATTTATCAATTTATTTTTAGTTTGTTAAGTGAGAAACAGTGTTTTACTGGATGAGTGCCCAAAAATACCTCTGTAAAGGAAGCAGCCACATCGGGCAATAACACCAATCTCTGTACATGTGTAGAAAGCGTTGCTAGATAAACAACATACCAACCATTTCCTTTGTGTTCAAATAAACCAAAGTTGGCCACAAACTCATCAATATCTCAAACAAAAACATTCTTTTTTAATCCTTAAAGAAAATTCACGTTCGTTTCAAGCTTTATATACCTTCGCAAGCTGATCCAGAATATAAAAACTCAAATCAATGTTAAAATCTGAGCTGCAGCGTAAATTACTCACTTTGCTAGGAAATAAAATTCTTCCATTAGTAAATAAGCCACGAATCTACACACCAGTAATGAAGTAATGAAAACGTTGACTGAGGCACTTAAAGATTGCTCCCCCGCCCCTAACGGCACTTATTTTACGACATCGACTTTTATTTCTTTCTGAAAAACTCGTCGGAAATCTCCAGTACCTAGAGCAACACTTACAAGTAATCTCAGTGAGTGGCTTCGCTACTATCGCTCAAATTATCACCGCCATATTTGCACCCCTCACCCCCGCACTGAATTTCGTATTCTGTTGTCTTGTTCTGATGTTTGTATTCCTCTGTGATTTTTGTTTAGTTGTTCCTTCCCGTTCTTGATCCGATTATGATGGGGAACAATTTATGTTGCAAATACGGGGATTTCCTGTCTATTTTCGTCCTGTTTGCGCTTTTTTTCACTGTCAAGACTCACAGCTTGCATGAAGTACTTGATATTTAAAGTTTGGGATATGACGTTCCTTTGAATCGCCTAATTTTGTTGATAAAACATTTCATGAAAGGCAAATCGCCTGGAAAGAATGAATCTGTATTTTCGATTGAGGCAATTTATCAGTGGCCATATAAGCACAAGTCTGTCTAAAAACGTAAACAGATAGAGAAGAAAGGAAATTTGATGCTCTACAATTTTTAATTTGAAGATTATTGTTGTAAACCTGATACTTTCGGTGGTAAAGGACAAAATTTACCGAAAAACGTAATACTTTCTTACAAATAAAGTTAATTTTTGATAGTAAATATCTCTTGAAAGATTAGAGATAGAGAAAAAAATATTGGAATAAATAGATAGAAAACTCAATACTCTACAACTTTTATTTCGCTAGTTTTTGTTGTAAACCTACTATTTCAGGCACTAGGAGACAAAGTTTGCCGAAAAACTTAATACTCTCCTATAAATAAAGTCAGTTTTTAAAAGTAAATATCTCTTGAACCGTTAGAGATTGAGTAAAAATTACGGGAATAAATTGATGGGAAATTTGATGCTCTACAATTTTTAATTTGAAGATTTTTGTTGTAAACTTGATTCTTTCGGCTTAAGGAGAGAAAGTTTGCCAAAAAACGTAATACTGACTTACAAATAAAGTCAATATTTCAGAGCAAATATCTTTTGAACGGGAAAAGATACAGAAAAAAATATGGGAATAGATAGATAGGAAATTTAATGCTCTACAACTTTCATTTCGCAAGTTTTTGTTGTGAATCTTAATACTTAAGGAAAAAAAGTTAGCCGAAAAACATAATTCTAAATTTGTCTTACAAATAAAATCAATCTGCGAAAGCAAATATCTCATGAACGGTTAGAGATACAGAAAAAAATATGCGAATAAAAACATAGGAATTTTAATGCTCTACAGTTTCTATACTAAATATTTTTTTTGTTTTCTGATACTTTCGGCGTTAGGAGACAAAGTTTGCCGAAAAACATGATACTCAAGTCAAATAAAGTCAATTTTTGGGAACAAATATCTCTTGAATGGTAAGAGATAAAAAAAAAATGCGGAAGTAAATTGATAGGAAATTTATTACTCTACAACTTTTATCTTGCAAGTTTTTGTTGTAAACCTAATACTTTAGGCGCTAGGTGAAAAACTTTACCAAAAACCGTAATACTAAGTTTGTCTTACAAATAAAGTCATTTTTGAAAGCAAATATCTCTTGAAGGGTTAGAGATAGAAATAAAAAATTAGAATAAATAGATACAGAATTTAATGCTCTACAACTTTTATTTCGCAAGTTTTTGTTCTAAACCTAATACTCCAGGCATTAGGGGACAAAGTTTGCCGAGAAACTCAATACTCTTCTACAAATAAAGTCAGTTTTTAAAAGTAAATATCTTTTGAACCGTTAGAGATTGAGTAAAACATTGATAGGAAATTTGATGCTCTACAATTTTTAATTTAAAGATTTTTGTTGTAAATAGGATTCTTTCAGCTTAAGGAGACAAAGTTTGCCAAAAAACGTAATACTGTCTCATAAATAAAGTCAAATTTTGAAAGCAAATATCTCTTGAACTTGGAGAGATAGGGAAAAAAGTATGGGACTAAATGAATAGGAAATTTAATGCTCAACAATTTTGTATCAACATTTTTTTTTGTGAACCTGATACTTTAGGCGTTAGGAGAATAAATTTGCGGAAAAACGTAATACTAAATTCGTCTTACAGAGTCATTTTTTGCAAGCAAATATCTCTTGAACCGTTAGAGATAGAGAAAAAAATATGGGAGTAAATAGATAGGAAATTTCATGCTCCACAATTTTTAATCTGTAGATTTTTGTTGTGAACCTGATACTTTAGGCATTAGGAGACAATGTTTGCCGAAAAACGTAATACTGTCTTACAAATTAAATCAATTTTTGACAGCAAATATCTCTTGAACGGTTAGAGATAGAAAAGAAAAACGGGAACAAGTAGATGCAAAATTTAATGCTCTACAACTTTTATTTCGCAAGTTTTTGTTGTAAACCTAATACTCCAGGCACTGGAAGACAAAGTTTTCCGAAACACTGAATATTGTCCTACTAATAAAGTCAGTTTTTAATAGCAAATTTTCTTGAACCGCTAGAGATAGAATAAAAAATATGGGAATAAATTGATAGGAAATTTGATGCTCTACAATTTTCAATCTAAAGATTTTTGTTGTAAACTTGATACTTTCGGCTAAAGGAGATAAAGTTCGCCAAAAAACGTAGTACTGTCTCACAAATAAAGTCAATTTTTGGACGAAAATATCTCTTGAACTTTGAGAGATAGAGAAAAAAGTATGAGTTTAAGTAAATAGGAAATTTAATGCTCTACAATTTTGTATGAAAAAATGTTTTTGTAAACCTGATACTTTAGGCGCTAGGAGAAAAAGTTTCCCGAAAAACGTAATACTAAATTTGTTTTGCAAATAAAGTCATTTTTTGAAAGCAAATATCTATTGAACGGTGACTGGTGAGAGATACAGAAAAAAATATGGGAGTAAATGGATAGGAAATTTAATGCTCCGCAATTTTTAGTTGTAGATTTTTGTTGTGAACCTGATACTTAAGGCGTTAGGAGACAAAGTTTTCCGAAAAACGTAATACTCAAGTCTTACAAAGGAAGTCAATTTTTGAAAGCAAATATCTCTTGAACGGCAAGAGATTGAGGAAAAAATATGGAAATAAATAGATAGGAAATTTAATGTTCTTCAATTTTTTATCAAAAGATTTTTGTTGTAAACCTGATATTTTGGGCGTTAGAAGGTAAAATTCACCAAAGAACGTAATACTAGATTTGTTCCACTAATGAAATCATTTTTGGAAGCAAATATTTCTTGAACGGTTAGAGATAGAAAAATATTTGAGAATGAATTGATAGGAATTTGAATGCTCTACAATTTTAGTCTGAAGATTTTTGTTGTAAACCTGATAATTTCAGCGTTAGGAGACAAAGTTTGCTGAAAAACGTAATACTCTCCTACAAATAGAGTCAATTTTTGAAGCAAATATCTCTTGAATCGTTAGAGATAGAGAAAAAAATATGGGAGTAAGTAGATAGGAAATTTGATGCTCTATAATTTTTAATCTGTGGATTTTTTTTGTCAACCTGATACTTTAGGCGTTAGGAGACAAAGTTTGTCGGAAAACTTATACTCTCCTACAAATTAAGTCAGTTTCTGAAAGCAAATATCTCTTGAACTGTTAGAGATAGAGTGAAAAATACGGGTATAAATTGATAGGAAATTTGATGCTCTTCAATTTTGAATCTAAAAATTTTGTTGATACTTTCGGCTTGAGGAGACAAAGTTAGCCAAAAAACGAATTACTGTTTCACAAATAAAGTCAATTTTTGAAAGCAAATATCTCTTGAATTTTAAAAGATAGAGAAAAATGTGTGGGAGTAAATAAATAGGAAATTTAATGCTCTGCAATTTTGTATCAGATTTTTTTTTGTAAACCTGATACTTTAGGCGCTAGGAGAAAAATTTTGCCGAAAAACGTAATACTAAATTTGTCTTACAAATGGAGTCATTTTTGAAAGTAAATATCTCTTGAACGGCAAGAGATAGAGCAAAAAATATGGGAATAAATTGATAGGAAATTTAATGCTCTACAATTTTAATCTGAAGATTTTTGTTGTAAACCTGATACTTTAAGCGTTAGGAGCCAAAGTTTGCCGAGAAACATAATACTAAATTTGTCTTACAAGTGGAGTCATTTTTTGAAATTAAATATCTCTTGAACGGCAAGAGATAGAGCAAAAAATATGGGATTAAATGGATAGGAAATTTAATGCTCTAATTTTCCATTCCGCAAGTTTTTGTTGTAAACTTAATACTTTAGGCGCTAGGAGACAAAGTTTGCCGAAAAACGTAATACTCGAGTCTTTCAAGAGAAGTCAATTTTTGAAGGCAAATTTCTCTTGAACGGTCATAGATAGAGTAAAAAATATAGGAAGTAAATAGATAAGATATTTGATACTCTATACTTTTCAGTATACAGTTTTTTGTTGAAAACATGATTCTTTAAGCGTTAGGAGACAAAGTTTGCCGGAAAACGTAATTTTAAATTTACAAGTTAATTTTTAAACGCAAATATCTCTTGAGTGGTAAGATATAGAGAAAAAAAACGGGAATAAATAGATTTGAAATTTAATGGCTCCACTATTTATATTATAAAGATTTTTGTTGTAAACCTAATACTTTAGGCGCTAGGAGACAAAGTTTACCGAAAAACGTAATACTCAAGTTTTACAAATAAAGTCAATTTATGACAACAAATATCTCTTGAACAGTGAGAGATAGAGAAAAAAATATGGAAATAAATAGATAGAAAATTTAATACTCTACAACTTTCATTTCGCAAGTTTTTGTTGTAAACCAAATACTTTAGGCGTTAGGAAAAAAAGTTTGCCCAAAAACGTAAAATCAAATTTGTCTTACAAACAGTCATTTTTTTAAAGTGAATATCTTTTGAACAGTAGGAGAAAGGGAAAAAATATGGAGGTATATAGATAGGAAGTTTAATGCTCTACAATTTTTAATTTGAAGATTTTCGTTGTTACCTGATACTTCAGGCGTTAGAAGACAAAGTTTTCCGAAGAACGTAATACTGCATTACAAATATAGTCAATCTCTGAAAGCAAATATTTCCTGAACGGTTAGAGATAAAGAAAAAAACATGGGAATAAATAAATAGAGAATTTAATGCTCTACAACTTTTATTTTGAAAGTTTTTGTTGTAAACATGATATTTTTAAGAGACAAAGTTTGCCGAAAAACGTGATACTAAATTTGTCCTACAAATAAAGACATTTTTTGAAAGCAAATATCTCTCGAACGGTAAGAGATAGAGAAAAAAATATGAAGATTAATAGATGGAAAACCTAGTACTCTACAACTTTTATTTCGCAAGTTTTTGTTGCAAACCTGATACTTCAGGCGTTAGGAGACAAAGTATTCATGAGTTGCCATATAAGCATAAGTAACGCTAAATCTTCTGGACGCTCTACAGACGTAAGCATTCCAAAAATAATTGATGAAATCTATGTTTTTCGAGGGTAGTGCGAGAAATGACGGTTTTTGGACATCCTGTGCGTTCATCATCCTGGATTGACGTACAGTCACGTTCAAATTTAGCCACTCTCTTTCCAACCGTCTAAAATGTAGAGTTTGTCGGTTTTGACGATTGAAAATCATTCGAACAACCCTCGTTATTCTCAAACGGAGTTGGATGACGTTTTGAATAATAAATAATTGATCATTCCCAACCGCTAAATATTCGATAAAATAGCACAATAACCCCCAATTACAAAATAAATAAGAAATGATCCGATACCTCCGCTGAACAAATAATTTGAATACGCAGTTACACACAGGTGCGTGTCCGATTTTTTCTCCCACAGAGAATGATTTTCCTGATTGATATTAATGAACTCCTGCATGATTTAACAATCCACAGGCAAGAGCTTCTTCTGGCGCCATCACTGCAGGTGCCTAATGCTTAATTAATGACTAATTTATCTTCTGCTAAAAGGATTAAGCGACTAGCATACATTCATGTCGTTTCTACTATTGCTTATAGTTTTTTTTGGTTTTTGTCGGTGGGGTAAATGGTGCAGCCGGAACTGAAATTGAATAAAAAGTAGACTGTATTTAAACGGTAAACGAGAATTAATGATTGGAGAGGGAAATTATATTAAATCTATTTTTACGACTGAAATAATCGCATTCAACTGTCTTTGTATCTTACTAAGCCTGGTTCCCAAACCAGCCCACTTTCAGGGCTGGTTTTTGCACCCCTGAGAAAGGCAACATATAAGGCGTTGAACCCGCGGTTTGCCTGAATGCTGCAATCAATTATTGCTCATTTTTAGTGTTTCAAATCTGTTCATACAACCCTGACTACATAATAATACTCTAGTCGCCATTTCAATGTTTCTAAAGCTTGTATGTATTAATAATTCCCACCCACATATGTGTGAAATGCCTTGAACGTAGCTGCATTAACACGGACCTTCCTCAATCTGTGCGTACACCCAGAAATGTACAGGGTGTTTAAAATATTTCTTTCAAGAATTGTAGATAAGAATTTTGCGCTCGCAAAGGGAGTGCTTAGTGCAACGCGTTGCAGTGGGTGGGTGGTGAAAAGATGCTGTGACCCCTACGCCGGCGGGGGCGGTGTCGGCTCTCGCGGACGTTGCTATGGGCACGAGGCTGTGACGTCACGCCCGTACTTCGATCTCGGTCTGGCATTTTGTCTCCCCGACCGTCTGCACCGACCGGAGCACAGCGCATATAGTGCAACTCCATAGACCAAAAATATAGACAATTTTAATTATGGAGCCGAATTTTGAAGCCTACAAGAATAATTCATTTGTACAGCTGTGCCAGATTCCTTATAATTTATTTTATATTCAATAGTGTCTATCTTTTTATAGTCGAAGTGCAGCTGCGCTGCAACCCACCCTTCCCAGCGGTGTTTATTGTTGGAATCTACTACTGGCCTATTATCCTGAAACCGCATCCCTGTACACTACGGTCCTGTCCGTCAAACTGACATCCTGACAGAATTAAAAAACTACAACAGGATCGTTCTCACAGACAAAATTAACTAATGGAAAATTTGCGATTGCAGAAAATTATGCAGCTGAATTAATTCATTATTTATTTATTTTTCAAATCAAATAAATATAAAAAACTAAGATAAAAATACAGATACACATTTAGTATTCTAGGCACAGTATTTAATGATTTGTTTCATGGTACACACCCAAAATTTATTTGGGACATGTAAGTACCTATTAGAATTAATAATTGATTAGAGTCCTGAACGAAAATCGTCTAGACGTCTCTTAATCAAATAGCTGTGTATTATTTAGACGTACCGAAACATTCCTTCATAGGAGGAGTTTATGTAGAAAATAACAGTCTAGAAGCTTGGTAGAAAATTTTAAGCCAGCATTTTTTGGGGTAATTTTTGTGACACTAAATAATTCTAGCGGTGTCCCCAAATCCGCTCGGATTATAATAATTTCCCTCGTAACTACATTAATTTCAGTTGTATAATATTACAATGAAAATTAAATTGTGGAGCATTGAAAGTACTACAACTTTCATCCCAAACATATTTTGGTATAGAGTACGGTTCAAAAATTATTAACGAAAAACTAGTTTCAAAAATTTGTTTGACTTTTTCGCGTATTTCCCTCCTAACTGCGTTAATTTCAGTTGTATAATATTACAACAAAAATTGAGATGTAGGGAATTAAAAGTACTACATCTTTCATCCCAAACACATTTTGATATAAAGTACGGTTCAAAAGTTATTAGCGAAAAACGAGCTGCAAAATTTTGTTTGACTTTTGAGCGTATTTCTCTCGTAACTACGTTAATTTCAGTTGTATAATATTACCACAAAACATAAATTGTAGGAAATGAAAAGTATTACAACTTTCACCCCCAAACTTATTTTCATATAAAGTATGGTTCAAAAGTTATTAGCGAAAAACAAGCTGCAAAATTTTGTCTGACTTTTCTGCGTATATTCTCGTAACTAAGTTAATTTTAGTTGTGTAATATTACAACAAAAATTAAATTGTAGCATTGTAGGGAATTAAAAGTACTACAACTTCCATCACAAACATATTTTGATATAAAGTATGGTTCAAAAGTTATTAGCAAAAAACAAGTTGCAAAATTTTGATTGACTTCTTCGCGTATTTACTTCGTAACTACGTTAATTTCAGTTATATAATATTACCACAAATATCAAATTGTAGGGAATTAAAAGTACTACATCTTTCATCCCAAACATATTTTGATATAAAGTATGGTTCTAAAGTTATTAACAAAAACCAAGCTGCAAAATTTTGTTTGACTTTTTCGCGTATTTCCCTCGTAACTACGTTAATTTCAGTTGTATGAAATTATCACTAAAATTGAATTATAGCGAATTAAAAGTACTACAACTTTTATACCAAACATACTTTAATATAAAGTACGGTTCTAAAGTTATTAGCGAAAAACAAGTTGCAAATTTTTGTTTGACTTTCTCGCGTATTTCTCTCGCAACTACGTTAATTCCAGTTGTATAGTATTACCACGTAAATTGAATTGTAGAGAATTAAAAGTACTACAACTTACATCCCAAACATATTTTGATATAAAGTACGATTCAAAAGTTATTAGCGGGAAACAAGCTGGAAAATTTTGTTTGACTTTTCTGCGTATATTCTCGTAACTAAGTTAATTTTAGTTATATAATATTACCACAAACATTGAATTGTAGGGAATTAAAAGTACTACAACTTTCATCCCAAACATATTTGGATATAAAATATGACTCAAAAGTTATTAGCGTAAAACAAGCTGCAAAATTTTGTCCGACTTTCTCGCGTATTCCTTTCGTTACTACGTTAATTTTAGTTGTATTATATGAACAAAAAAATTAAATTGTAGGGAATTAAAGATACTACAACTTTCATCCCGAACATATTCTGATATAAAGTACGGTTCAAACGTTATTAGCGAAAAACAAGCTGCAAAATGTTTGACTTTTCTGCGTATATCCCTCGTAACTAAGTTAGTTCTAGTTGTATAATATTACAACAGAAATTAAATTGTAGGAAATTAAAAGTACTACAACTTTCATCCCAAACATATTTTGATAAAAAGTACGGCTCAAAAGTTATTAGCGTAAACAAACTGCAAAATTTTGATTGACTTTTTCGCGTAGTTCCCTTGTAACTACGTTAATTTCAGTTGCATAATATTACCTTAAAGATTAGATTATAGGGAATTGAAAGTACTACAATTTTCATTCCAAACATATTTTGATAAAAAGTACGGCTCAAAAGTTATTAGCGGAGAGCAAGCTGCAAGATTTTGTTTGACTTTTGCGCGTATTTTTCTCGTAACTACGTTAATTTTAGTTGCATGATATTTCCACAAGAATTAAATTGTAGATAATTGAAAGTATTATAACTTTCATCCCAAATATATTTTGATATAAAGTACGGTTCAAAAGTTATCAACGAAAAACAAGCTGCAAAATTTTGTTCAACTTTTTCGCGTATTCCCTTTGCAACTACTTTATTTCCAGTTGTACGATATCACCACAAAAATTTAATTATAGGGAATTAAAAATGCTACAACTTTCATCCCAAACATATTTTGATATAAAGTACGGTTCAAAATCTATTAACAAACAACAAGTTGCAAAATCCTAATTGACTTCTTCGCGTATTTCCCTCGTAACTACGTTAATTTCAGTTGTACAATATTACCTTAAAAATTAGATTGTAGGTAATTAAAAGCGCTACAACTTGCATCTCAAAAATATTTTGATACAAAGTACGGTTCAAAAGTTTTTAGCGAAAAACAAGCAGCAAAATTTTATTCAACTTTTTGGCGTATCTTCCTCGTAGCTACGTTAATTTCAGTTGTATAATATTAGTACAAAAATTAAATTGTGAGGAATTTAAAGTACTACAACTTTCATCACAAACATATTTTGATATGAAGTACAGTTCAGAAGTTATTAGCGTAAAACAAGCTGCAAAATTTGTTTGTCTTTTTCGCGTTTTCCCTCGTAACTACCTTAATTTCAGTTGCATGAAATTACCACAAAAATTAAATTGTAGGGAATTAGAAGTACTACAGCTTTCATCTCAAACATATTTTGCTATAAAGCACAGTTAAAAAGTTATTAGCGTAAAACGAGCTGAAAAATTTTGTGGGACTTTTTCGCGTATTTCCCTCGTAAATACATTAATTGTAGTTGTACGGAATTACCACATAAATTAAATTGTAGGGAATTAAAAGTGCTACAACTTTCATCCCAAACATATTTTGATATAAAGTACGGTTCAAAAGTTATTAGCATAAAACAAACTGCAAAATTTTGTTTGACTTTTTCACGTATTTCCTTCGTAGCTACGTTAATTTTAGTTGTACGGAATTAACACAAAAATCAAATTATAGGGAGTTAAAAGTGCTACAATTTGCATCCCAAACATATTTTGATATAAAGTACGGTTCAAAAATGAATAGCGAAAAACCAGCTGCAAAATTTTGTTTGATTTTTGCACGTATTTTCCTCGTAACTACGTTAATTTCAGTTGTATAATATTAACATAAAAATTAAATTGTAGGGAATTAAAAGTACTACAACTTTAATTTAAAATTTTTTTTGGTATGAAATACAGTTCAAAAGTTATTAGCGAACAACAAGCTGTAAATTCTGATTGATTACTTCGTTACTACGTTAGTTTCAGTTGTATAATATTTCCACAGAAAATAAATTGTAGGGAATCAACAGTACTACAACTTGTATCCCAAACATATTTTGATATAGAGTACAGTTCAAAAGTTATTAACGAAAAACGAGCTGCAAGATGTTGTTTGACTTTTTTGCGTATTTCCCTCGTAACTACGTTAATTTAAGTTGTATAATATTACAAAAAAAAAAAAGAATTGTAAGGAATTAAAAGTACTACAATTCTCATCACAAATATATTTTGATATAAAGTACGGTTCAAAAGTTAGCGGAAAAGAAGCTGCAAAATTTTGTTTTCGCCTATTTCCCTCGTAAATACGTTAATTTTAGTTGTACGGAATTACCACAAAAATTAAATTGTCGGGAGTTAGAAGTGCTACAACTTTCATCCCGAATATATTTTGATATCAAGTACAGTTCACAAGTTTAAAGCGAAAAACAAGTTACAACATTTTTTTTTTTTACTTTTTGCGTATTTTCCGTGTAGTTACGTTAATTTTAGTTGTATGAAATCTCCACAAAAATCAAATTGTAGGGAATTAAAAGTACTATAACTTTTATCCCACACATATTTTGATAAAAGACCTAATAACAGTGAATTTAAAGTATTCAACTTTTATTTGACATATTTTTTGATACAAGGTACGGTTCGAAAGTTATTAGCACAAAGCGAACAAATTGTTCCTTTTTTTTTAGAGGGCTTGAAAATATTTTAGGTAAAATGGGCATGTTGGACAACACATAGATACCAAATTTTGTAGAATTATATAAAATAGTATACAAAATAGATGTAGTGGGAATGTTTTTCTGAGGTGCTCGTCTGCCAATATCTTGAGAACTGATATAATTAGAAATTTAAAACTTTGCATTTGGGTCTTAATGATAAAGCCGAGTTAATCTAAAATATTTTTAAAAGGGCGACACTTTCGGTTATACCGGAAGTCGACATCAACTTTCTTATTTCGAATGGAACACCCTATATTTTATTATATTTTTGGATTCTCCTCTATTTTTTAATAGGACTTTATTGAAGCAACTATGGCTTTATTTTGAACAGTTTCTGAAATAATTGCATTTTTTAAATTTTTTGACAGATGCATACAACTACTAAAAGACGAATATCTCGAATTCACGCGGTTGAAAAAATTTGATTTTATGCATACCTGCTCACAATGAATTAAGGTTTCCCATGATTTTCATGAATATTATATAGGTTGTGTATAAAGTGGCTTAAAAGTTTTTCAAATGAAAACTCCCATCTACTGTAAAAAAAAAACAGGACAAGTTAGTCATTAGAACCATGTTTCTATATCCCTTAACTAGAAGATCCGAAATAAACTGCCCAATATGTCCTAAAAATTCTTAAATTTAAAATTACAGTTCAGGATGTTAAATTCTGTGTAGCGGTCTACGTTTGGGAGTATTATTGATTTCACTATACACTAACATCATTTAGCAATCAGTAGTACTACGCGGGATGAACCAATGACGTCATAGGCGTCGTTAAATATGAATTGCAGGGTAGTGAGTGGGCAAGATCAGGTCCAGGTCATATCGGGGCACCAGGCCAGGTCATGTGAGGTAATGAGGCCACCGCACGCGACCAATTGCTACCCCGGAATTGTGAAGAGGCGCAACTGCATAAAATTGACGAATTGGATTTACCTGTGAAGCAGAAATAATTTGCGAGGGTGTAAAAATAATTTTCTGCAGGGGAGGCTTTAAAAGTAACTCAACAAAGTATCTATCACTTCAAATTCAATAGGCTTCTGAACAAATCATGGACGAAAAAGCTTATTTGAAAAACAATTGAATTATTTGAATATAACGACCTGTAGACTGTTCCGTACGTACATTGATTGAATGATTGATTATTCCGAAGAATATTAAGATTGGCATATTCTCCCATCATACATAATTCTTTTTTGGTACCTCGTTAACATTTCTTCAAAGTTCATGCAACACAAATCCATAAATCTATCCGTTGAAGCATCAAGCTGCACGGTTGAATGAATCTGGATTCCTATGCACTTGTACTAACACTCGATCACTGGAAAGGTCAATCGGGTGTAGTACATTGCACCAAAATTCGGGGGATAGACATGTAATGATGGAACGCCCTCGTGTCGTAAAAATTGGCGCTGTGCGAAGTTTCTGACTTGTATGTTCAGTAAATTTATTGTAGCAGTGACGATAAGTAAAGTTCTTGAACAATAAAATAGATTCTCAAACTATTTATCTGGAGACTAACAAATTCTCTAAACGGTGGATACAATGGCACTTGGAAGTACTTTAAAACAGTAATTTAGTGACTTACATTTGTCGTGAAAGAGATAAGAAGTCGGGACCTTTTGAAAAGAGTATTCACCTGTAACAGATAAAACAAATATAAAAATTAATCAAGAAATCGAACAAAAATCTCATTAAATAGAAACATAAAAACCTTGAGAGTTTTATCACCTCGAAACAGAGACCTCACAGTCTGATGAGAAAATTTTACAGTCTGGGGAAACAACACACAGCCATTAATGTTTAAAGTGAAGAAAGTACTGTCTTATTTGACTTTTCATGGCAGTAAAAATCTGATAAAGATAAAAAACTTTAAACATAAATTTAATACACCCAAAAGAGCTATTAAATTCATCCTGTAGGCTAGGGTGCGTATAATTTGGAAATTTCACGTATTTTTAACTAAGGAGGGCACATCGTCCGTGAACAATTGCGACCCTGTTACGAGCAGTAAAATATTTGTTGTGTTTTTTGTTAACGTAATGGCTGTGCTATACATCTTAGTGTTTCCTAAAGCATGTGTTGAATAAATTACGAGATACAGTTAAGAATTGTACTTATTTAATTTTAAACAGTTGAATAAGCATTTGTTGAGTTCACGAGGGTTGGTAATTTATAACGTTTCAAGTTACAAAACTCTTCGCTAAACACACTTCTTAATCATATTCATAAAAGCTCGTTTTTCTTCCCCCTTGGAAACTTTATACGAACACCAACCTACAAGATTTTTAATTACGTTTGGGTTTGGTAGGGTCTAAATCATGAAGATTCATCAAAATCTTGAACGGTCAGAAAATTACTTTCCATTTGAACTGCCATCAAAATTTGTCATCATAGATATCGTTATATCGAACGAATTTAGTAGTTTTCCAAATTGATTTCTTCGTTCATAATTTCTCCAAGAACCTATTGAAATTTCAAGTGGTAGACCTCACAGTTCAATAATTACAAGCAATTATATGCGAAAAGACGTGTCGTGAATACGTTGGTCTGTACGTTCGTACGTCAGTACGGAACACCACAGATATCGTTATATCGAACGAATTCAGTTATTTTCCAAATTGATTTCTTCGCTCATGATTTCTTTAAGAGCGTATTGAAATTTCAAGCGGTAGATTTCACAGTTTAATAATTACAACTAATTTTATATGAGAAGATATGTCGTGATGTCGTTGGTCTGTACGTTCGTACATACGTACGGAACATCATAGATATCGTTATATCGAACGAATTTAGTTGTTCCCCAAATTGATTTCTTTGTTTATAATTTGTTCAATAGCCTATTGAAATTTCAAGTGGTAGTTTTATTGTTCAATAACTACAAGCAATTTTTAAAGAAGAGCAGGGTGTCATTGGTCTAAAATTCGTACGTACGTGCGGAACATCATAGATATCGTTATATCGAACGAATTTAGTCGTTTGCCAAACTGATTTCTTCATTCATGATTTTTTCAAGAGCCTATTGAAATATCAAGTGATAGATCTCACAGTTCAATAATTACAAGCAATTATAAGCGTCTGTACGTTCGTACGTACGTACGGAGCATCATAGATATAGTTATATCGAACGAATTAAGTTGTTTTCCAAATTGATTTCTTCATTTATGATTTGTTGAACAGCCTATTGAAATTTTATGTGGTATGTTTCACAGTTCAATAATTACAAGCAATTATATGCGGAAAGACGTGTCGTAAATACGTTGGTCTGTACGTTCGTACATATGTACGGAGCATCATAGATATCGTTATACCGAACGAATTTAGTTGTTCCCCAAATTGATTTCTTCGTTCATGATTTGTTCAACAACTCATTGAAATTTGAAGTGATAGATTTTACAGTTGAATAACTACAAGCAATTCTGTAAGAAAAGATGTGTTTGATGTCGTTGGTCTGTACGTTCGTACGTACGTACGGAACATCTTGGATATCGTTATATCGAACGAATATGATTTGTTCAACAGCCTATTGAAATTTCAAACAGTAGATTTTACAGTAGATAGATATGCAGAAAAACGTATCGTGAATTCGTTGGTCTGTACGTTCGTACGTACGTACGGAACATCGTAGATATCGTCATACCGAACGAATTTAGTTGTTCTCCAGATTGATTTCTTCGTCCATCTTTTTTTGAATAGCCTATTGTAATTCGAAGTGATAGATTCCATAGTTTTATAATTACAAGCAATTATATAATAAATGTCGTTGGTATGTACGTTCGTACGTAGGTACGGAACGTCCTAAATATGTTTATGTCCAACGAATTCAGTTGTTTTCTGAATTTATTTCTTCGTCCATGATTTGTTCAGTAACCTATTAAAATTTGAAGTGATTGACAACATTGTTTAATAATTGTAAGTAATTATGTGAGAGAAGACACTGTTTTGTACGGCCACCTCTGAATTATTTAATGGTTCATACGTCGCAAACAATTATGTGAATTAACGTTTACGCATCTTAGCTCAACCATCATCTAGGTTCAGAATTAGTTTTTAAACCTGGAAAACCTGGAAATGTCACGCCTGTGCGTAAATTCAGAAGTATTGTCTAATAACAAATAAAAATTGGAGTATGCGATTAGTTGACGAAAATCTACGAATGAAGCATGGTGTAAATATGGGTCAGCAAACAAAATTAAGTTATGAAACATTATCAGAACAGTTGGGCTGTTGAATACCTGGCGAAAAACACCGAGAGGCTAGCCAAATCGACAAAAAAGGACAACACAAGATAATCCCAAAAGAAAAATCTTCGAAATGTCCAAAAATGTACGGCTTACCCAAGATCCACAAAGAAGAACCTCAGAGACTGATCGTCAGCTCAATAGGCTCACCGCTACAACAGTTGACAAAATACTTTGCCAAGAAGTTACATCCGTACACCGAAGAAACCGTATCTTACGTGAAGAACGCAAGCCAATTCATCGTACTGTATTTGCTCGTCAGTTTCGATGTCTTATCTTTCTTCACCAATGTTCCTTGAACGAAATGATGAAGGACATAATCGAGCAAGCCAAACATTGTCTCAGTACATACTTCATCTGCAACGACCAAAAATACGAGGGAGCGCCAATGGAGTCACCACTGTCTCCAGCGATAACCAACTTGTTTGTGATAGATCTGGAAGTACGAGCCATTGAAACTGTGGCCCTAAAACTAAAGTTGTGGCTAAGATGTGTAACCAAAAAAGAAGACATTCACCGAAAACCAACACATACGGACTGATATTTAAACGCTCAATCACATCATCATCCATCAAAACTATAGTCGGTCGTGGAAGCATTGATCTCTAGATCAAATAGGTTAGCAGATAAAAGCAGAAACAATGGAACTCAAAGGCTGCGCCAAAATGGTTTCCGAGACGCGAGACCACATTCAACGCAGCAAAGAAAATTGGCCAATCCGAAACTTAAAACAAAAATGGAACTGGAAACTCGAAGAATCTACGAAATTCCATGTAAGATTTGCGAAGCAAGCTACGTAGGACAAACCAACAGAAGAATTATTGTCTAGCTCGAACATCGAAACGCAGTACGGAAGCAGTAGTTGGGCTGTTCGTTTGTACGTATGTACGGCACATTCTAGACATCGTTATATTCAGCTAATTCAGTTGCTTTATGCAACAGTTTCTTCATCCATGATTTGTTCGTAAGCCTATCGAATCTTGATAGTCTTTGAAAGAATCAACTATTCAATCCGCGTTGTAGCATACAATTAAACAGTTAATAACATCAATGAATCCGATACCGTACTCCTTTAGAATTGATTTATGATATCAATCAATCGGTAGTCGAATAAATGCTCATCAAATAAACTATTAAGAGAAGACATGTTGGTCTGTACGTACGTATGGCACATTCTAGATATCGTCTTATTCGACGAATCCAATTGTTTTCCAAATTTTCTACATCGTACGTGATCTGTTCAAAAACCTATTGAAAATGAAAATTATTGATCTTATGATGTAATAATTATAAGCAATTATGTAAGAGAGGGCGTGTTGTGATATCAGTTGGTCTGTACGTTCGTACATAAGTACGGCACACTGTAGATATCTTCTGATTCAACAAATTCAATTGTTTTTCGTACTAGCTTCTTAGTACATGATTTGTGTAGATGCTTATTAAAATTTAAAGTAATTGATTATATTGTATAATAATTATAAGCAATTGTATAAGAGAGGACGTGTTGGTCTGTACGTTCGTATGTACGTACGGCACATTCTAGATATCTTTTCGTTCATCAAGTTCAATTGTTTCCCAAATTAGCTTCTTCGTAAATGATTTGTTTCGAAGCGTATTGAAATTCAAAGTGATCAATCTTGTAGTAAAATAGTTATAAGCGATTATATAAGGAATGATCTATTGTGATATCAGTTGGTTTGTACGTCTGTTCGTAGGTATGGAACAATTCAGATTTCGTTATATTCAACGAATTCGGTTGCTTTCTGGATTGATCCCTCCGTCCATGATCTGTTCGAAAGCCTATCGATATTTGAAGTGATAGATCTTACAGTTTGATGATTGGAAGCAATTATTTTGATGGCAATTGGTTTGTACGTTCGTACGACAATTCGAAACATTTTAGATATCATTTTAGTTGTTTTCTAAAGTAGCATGATCTGTTCAGGAACTTTACTTGATTCGTGTCGTGATTTTAGTCAATCTGTACGTCCGTACGTACATACGGCACATTCTAGATGTGGTTATATCCAGCAAATTCAGTTGTTTTGTGAATTAATTTCTTCGTCCATGATTTGTTCGGAAGCCTATTGAAAATCAAAGTGATAGATATGACGATTCAATCATTATAAACAATTATGAAAGAAAAGACGGTCATGATGTCAGTACTCTGTACGTTCGTACGTATGTACGGCACATTCTACACATCAATTTACTCAACATATGAGGTTACTTTTTGGAACATTCTCTTCAAACATGATTTGTTCGGAAGCCTATCGAATTTTGAAGTGATAGATTTGTCAGTTTAATAATTATGAGTAATTATATAAGAAAAGACGTGTCGTGATTTAATTTGGTCTGTACGTACGCCCGTACGTACGGCACGTTCTAGGTATCGTTATATTCAACAAATTCAGTTGTTTTCTAAATTAATTTCATCGTGCATGATTTGTTGACTAATCTATCGAAATTTGAGGAGATAAACTCAACAGTTTCAGAATTATTAGCATTTATATTAAATTTGTCGTTCAGCTTTCGGTAATATTTATTGAAATCTGCTCCTAAAAACTCTTCTCTCGATTAGATAGCATGCCTAATTTCTACAGTAACATCCGGTATAATGGTGTTGAGTATGTGTAAGCACTATGTAGCAACATTTGTTATCTGTCTTTGATTAGTCATTTCACAGCAATCTTTTCGCCTTGAAAACTGTCAACTTCAAAATTGATTCAAGTTTTATTAGTCGTTAAATGTAAGTGTTAATGGCTAAGTTAATTTCGTACTCTAATGACTGTAGAAGCACTAACATAAACACTTGTGTTCGCAAACCGGAAGGTCCGAACAAAATCAAACCATGATTCGTTGGCTAACAATCTTCCTAAAAACAATTAAACACACACTAAAACCGATGTTTAACACATTTACCAACAGAGGCGTCACTTCTTAATAAATAATAAAAATTGAAGTTGGCACCCCTCTTGTATGTCTACCTGTGCTGCGTCCAGAACAGCGTAGAACAATCTATTAAAGATTCTAGTGGAAAAAATTTTTTCAACATCAGGGTTATATTTCCCTTAATTCCATCCCTTGTTTCGCGTTCACGAGTCACCAGTGTCCACAATGCCCTCACCGTCATTTGAGCAGTTGTTTGGCCAGGTTTAACGATGTTACGCCGAATTAAATTGTTATGGCAGCGTCCACAACTAACGACCTAACACTTACTTGTCGTCATTGAGGGACGCTTAACGAGAGGGCATAATCGTCAAGGATAAGACGATTTTATGACCTTGAGATTGTTAATGGCCGTGATTATTGAGGTTATGTTCACTTGTTCTAGTAGCCAAGTTGTCGAGATGTGAATTGATTGATTCGGTTGCGTTTGAAAGGGTTATTATCAACGAGAAATTGGAATTCATCTGTGGTTGATGTGTTCAACTCATTGAAAAGCCTTTCATGAGCTACAAGCTTCCAAGGTCGCCACATTCGATGTTTTCATTAGATTAGAAATTATGATTGGTATTCAATTTCAGATAACTGTTTACTCTTTGACCGTTTGATTTATTCTGTGACTTATCAAGTAAACGGAGCGGTCCTTTATGTAGGGGGAGGACCTCTTTCGTTTACCTGCCTTCAGTTGTTTTTTTGGATTTATCCAGCCGTCCATGATCTCTTCAAAAGCCTATTGAAATTTGAAATGATAGACCTTATAGTTTAATAGTTAGAAGGTATTATATAAGAAAAGACGTGTCGTGGTGTCGTTTGCTCTGTACGTTCATACGTATACAGATCGCTATATTCAGCGAATTCAGTTGTTTTCTGAATCAGTATAGCCGTCCATAAGCCTTTTGAAATTTGAAGTGATAGATCTCACAGTTTAATGATTATCGCTATATTCAGCAGATTCAGTTGTTTTCTGGATTAGGTCAGCCATCTATGATCTCTTCAAAAGCCTATTAAAATTTGAAGTGATAAACCTTACAGTTAAATAGTTAGAAGGCATTATATAAGAAAAGGCGTGTCGTGGTGTTATTTGGTCTGTACATTCGTACGTATGTATGGGACACTCTATAGATCGCTATATTTAGCGAATTCAATTGTTTCCTGAACCAGTACAGCCATCCATGATCTTTTAAAAAGCTTATTGAAATTTGGAGTGATAGATCTCGTCGTTAATTAATCACTAGCCATTTTGTAAGAAAAGAGGTGTCGTCATGTCATTTGATCTGTCGTTCGTACGTACATATGGCATATTCTAGAAATCGCTGTATTTAACGAATTCAGTTGTTTTCTGAATTAGTGCAGACGCCCATGATCCCCCCAAAAGCCTTTTGAAGTTTGACGTGATAGATCTCACAGTTTAGTCATTATGAGCCATTATTTAACCCAAAACCATCGTGATGTCGTTGGTCTGTACGGCACACTCAAAATATTGCTATATTCAGCGAATTCAGATGTTTTTTGAATTAATCCAACCGTCCATGATCTCTTTAAAAGCCTACTGAAATTTGAAGTGATTGATCTCCTAGTTCAATAGCTAGAAGCTTTTATATTTATATAAGTCGTCATGTTATTTAATCTGTACTTTCGTACGTACGTATGGCACATACTATTGATCGCTACATTTAGTGGATTCAATTGTTTTTTGGATTAATTCAGCCGTCCATGATCTCTTCAAAATCCTATTGAAATTTGGAGTAATAGATTTCATCGTTCAATAATTATAAACCATTATAAAAAAAGAGGTGTCGTCTTGTACGTTCGTACGGACGAATGGCACACTCTAGAAATTGCTACATTCAGCAGATTTAGTTGTTTTCTGAATCAATCATGATCTCTTCAAAAACCTTATAAAGTTTGAAGTGATAAATTTTACTGTTCAATAATTGAGCCATTATTGAAGAAAAGAGCTGTCGTAATGTTTGGTCTATACGGCACACTCTACATATCACTGTTTTCAGTGGATTCAGTTGTTTTTTGGATTAATCCAGCCGACCATGATCTCTTCAAAAGCCTATCAAAATTTGAAGTGATAAATCCCACAGTTTAATAATTATAAGCCATTATTTAAGTACGTTCGTACGTAGTATGGCACATTCTAGAAATCGCTACATTCAGCGAACTCAGTTGTTTTCTGAATCAATGATCTTTTCAAAAGCTTATCAAAATTTGAAGTGATTGATCTCAAAGCTTAAGAATTATGAGCCATTATTTGAGAAAAGAGCTGTCGTGATGTCGTTAGGTTTGTACGGCACACTCTACATATCGCTATACTCAGCGGATTCAGTTGTTTTTTGGATTAATCCAGCAGTCATGATCTCTTCAGAAGCTTATCGAAAGTAAAAGCTCCCATCCTGTATTAATTATAAGCCATTATATAAGAAAAGAGGCGTCGTCATGTTATTTGGTCTATACGTGCGTACGTATGTATGGCACACTCTACATATCGCTGTATTAAGCGGATTCAATTATTTTTTGAATCAGTATAGCCGTCCATGATCTCTTCAAGAGCCTATCAAAAGTTGAAGTAATATGAGCTATTGTTTAAGAAAAAAGGTCTCGTGATGTGTTTTCGATCTGTACGTTCGCACGTATGTACGGCAAGCTCTACATGTCGCTATATTCAGCGAATTCAGTTGTTTTCTGAATCAGTACAGCCGTCCATAATCTCTTCAAAAGCCTATATCAGAATTTGAAGTGATAGATCACACAATTTAATAATAATTATAAGCCGTTGTTCAAGAAAAGAGGTTTCGTGATGTTAATTGATCTGTATGTTCGTACGTATGTACGGCACATGATACATATCGCTATATTCAGCGGATTCACTTGTTTTACGAATCAATCCAGGCGTCCATGATCTCTTCGAAAGCCTATTGAAATTTGAAGTGATAGATCTTACAGTTCAATTATTAAAAGCCATTATATAATGTAACGTGCGAGAGTGTGGAGGCTCATAAAAGTGGAGTAGGCTTGGACTTGACCGCGCCAGGGCGGAGCCTTCCGGCCTTCCTGCATCGCGCCGCACCGCATCACACCACCCCTCCCGATGGAAGTCTCTAACAATATTCTAGAAATAAAGGCAAGCCGGTATTATTGAACCCTCGAACAGTCTCCGGTGGTACTTGTAAAGAAGAAAGATGGGTCCACGCGATTTTGTGTAGACTATCGCCAGCTGAATAACGTTACTTAGAAGGAAAGTTATCCTCTACCCAGGATTGATGACACCTTGGATACCCTGGCAGGGTCAAAGATTTTCTCGACACTAGATCTCAAGAGTGGGTATTGGCAAGTAGCGATGGAGGAGAAAGACCGAGAGAAAACTGCATTTACTATCGGCAGTGGCAATTTACGGTCATGCCATTCGGCCTATGTAATGCTGCTGCTACTTTCGAGCGACTTATGGAGACCGTACTCAAAGGACTATCATGGAAAACTTGCTTGGTATACCTGAACGATATAATTGTGATGGGAAAATCATTTTGAAGACCATTTGAAGAATCTGCAACAGGTATTTCAACATTTAAAGAAAGCTGGTTTAAAACTTAGTCCAAAGAAATGCCATTTATTCCAAAAACGGGTAAATTATTTGGGACATGTGGTCTCCGAAGAAGGCGTAGCAGTTGATACAGAGAAGATTAAGACAATTCTAGAAAGGCCAGTACCTGCGGATAAATATCAGCTGCGTAGTTTCCTCGGGCTTTGTACTTATTACAGAAGATTTGTTTGTGGATTCGCCAATATCGCAAAACCATTGACCAGATTGACGGAAGAAAATCGTAGAGCTGAGATAAAAACTGCCAAGTCGCCTTCGAGCAACTGAAGCAACTACTACTTCAAGCACCGATGCTGAGTTACCCGAAGACGGAAGGACGTTTTATTTGAATGGAATTGGGAGAGTCTTGTCCCAATTGCAGGATGGTCAAGAAAAAATCATCGGATACTTCAGTAAGGTTTTATCGAAGCCAGAAAAAAGATTCCATGATGATATTTGATCAGTACGTTCGTACGCATGTACGGCAAGCTCTACATGTCGCATTATTCAGCGGATTCAGTTGTTTTCTGGATCAGTACAGCTGTCCATGATCTCTTCAAAAACCTATCAAACTTTGAAGTGATAGATCACACAGTTTAATAATAATTATAATCCGTTGTTCAAGAAAAGAGGTTCCGTGATGTTATTTAATCTGTATGTTCGTACGTATGTACGGCACATGATATATATATATCGCTATATTCAGCGGACTCACTTGTTTCACGAATCAATCCAGGCGTCCATGATCTCTTCGAAAGCCTATTGAAATTTGAAGTGCTAGATCTTACAGCTCAATTATTAAAAGTCATTATATAAGAAAAGAGCTGTCGTGATGATTGGTCTGTACGGCACAGTGTACGTATCGCTGTATTCAGTTGTTATTTGGAATAATTCAGCCTCTATGATCTCTTGAAAAGTCTATTGAAATTTGGAGTGATAGATCGTACAGTTCAATAATTATGAGCCATTATTCAAGAAAAGAGCTGTCTTGATGTTATTTGATCTGTACGTTTGTACGTATGTACGGCACGCTCTACATATCGCTTTATTCAGCGGATTCAGTTGTTTTCTGAATCAGTACAGCCGTCCATGATCTCTTCATAAGCCTATTGAAATTTGTAGGGATAGATCTCATCGTTCAATAATTATAAGCCATTATATAACACAAGGGGTGCCAAGTCATTTGATCTGTACGTTCGTACGTATGTACGGCACATGATACATATCGCTGTATTCAGCGGATTCACTTGTTTCACGAATCAATTCAGGCGTCAATGTTCTTTTCGAAAGTCTATTGAAATTTGAAGTGGTTGATCTTACAGTTCAATTATTAAAAGACATTATATAAGAAAAAAGTTGTCGTGATGTTTGGTCTGTACGGCACTCTGTATATATCGCTATATTCAGTTGTTTTTTAGGTTAATCCAGCCTCTATGATCTCTTGGAAAGCCTATTGAAATTTGGAGTGATAGATCGTACAGTTCAATAATTACGAGCCATTATTTATGAAAAGGGCTGTGGTGATGTCGTTTGATCTGAACTTTCGTACGTATGTATGTCTGGCACACTACATTCAACGGATTCAGTTGTTTTTACTTACTTGTACAAAGTAACAAGTATTGTAAAACCGACAAAATTCACTTATCGAGATTTTGATGGAAATATCCGTTTGGAGCATCCCAGAATCCATTTTGACTATTTTTGGCTTGATGTCGGTACATATGTTCGTTCATCGCAAATTTCAAAGCTGGTTGAACGTATAATGTTGAAATTTTGTATTTAAGACTGGTATAGGGTCTAGTTGTGCACCTCGCATTATGGTTCCAATCGTCTGTACCGGAAGTGCACTTTACTTGAAACTTTTTTTGATTTTTTTGCGTAAATATAGAATAATTAGCCATAGCATATTGAAATTTCGTATAAAAAACTTCTATAACATCTTATTGTACATCTTGCATTATGATTGCGATCGACTAAACCGGAAGTGCACTTTACTTGACACTTTTTTTTAGTTTTCCGCATAAATTCAGAATGATCAGCCGTTGGATACTGGAATTTAGCATTTGAAATTGCTGTAGCATCTTAATGGTCATCTTCTATTTTTGTAACAATCGGCTGAGCCGGAAGTGCACTTTATATGACAGACTTTTTGAATTTTCCGCATAATTTCTAAACAATCAGTCGTAGAATATTCAAATTTTGTATTAGGCACTTTTATAATATCTAGTTGTACACCTTGCATTATGATTGCTATCGACTAAGCCGGAAGAGCACTTTATTCGAAACATTTTTTGAATTTTCCGCATAAATCCAAAACGATTGAACGAAGATTGTTAGAATTCAATATTTAAGACGATTATACCGTCTAGATGCTCATATCCTATTTTTATTGAGATCCACCGAACCGGAAGTGCACTTTACTTGACAGTCTTTTGGAATTTTTCGCATAAATTCGAAACGGACAGGTGTAGAATATTGAACTTTGGTATTTCAGTCTGCTGTAGCATCTGAATGATTGCCTACTATTTTCATAACAATAATAATAACCGGAAGTGCACTTCAGTATGAATTTATTTTTTAATTTCGCGCATAAATTCAGATCTGTTGGTAGTCGTAGAATTTTGGAAATCAGTATTATGGAATGTTGTAGTATAAGAATAATGGTCTACTGTTTCCATAGCAACCAACACCCGACGTTAATTGTGGAAATCCAGTAGTTGTATAGTTCGAATCTCTTTGTGCATCTCCAAGCAATATATTCAGAAAATGAATTCTCTATTTTCTCACGTTATTGTTATGTAATTGGTAATAATGATCTTCGTATGAATAAGTGAATGAGATTTGGCATCTGCGTGGCATGTCTTCCATTGTGAGCGACTGACTGGAGATTTGGCAGCGTAGCCAGACGGACTTGACTCCGGATGGAGCTGGATGTATATATGATATGTTGTTAGCCGCTCTTTTTCCGTTTATAATAAAGTACCAACCAAGTTTTAGTATTAAAACTATTGTGAGCACCGATTATTGTGCGCGACATCTCTCGGCTGCTCTGTACTTTTCTTTTTAATTCCTAGAAAATATTTCGTTGCTGTTTTCATTCGTTGCATTTATTTATGGGGATAATAAACGTTTATTATACACCCGTAATTTTTAATATTTTCCAATTGAACGATGGATGCACTATAATTATTACGATGCTTCTAATTAGGGAGGAAACTCCAGTAACATTTCCAAGCCCCATTGACATCAGTTGAATGCAAACCTACATAAACATCATCTAACGACAGACTCAAAGTTTTGTGACAAAGTCGTGTAGTTTATGATTGTTCGGAAGTCTAGCAGTTATAACTTATGTATCTACAAAGTACATATGTTACATCATGAATTGTAATGCGACGTTGCCATGTCAGCCAGATTATTTACCGGAAATACCGCAAATCAGGAACTTATCTATTGCTTTATACAATAAAGCAGACAGCAGAATTTAGATTATTACAAGAAAGCTGCTCAGTTGATGTTTCCCTGTAATGAAATCAAATAAAGTGCGCTTTCGGCCCAGTCGATCGTTATGAAAACAGTAGGTCATCATTTTTGTGCTACAATATCCCTAAATACTGATTTTCAAGATTCTACGACTAACAGTTCGGAATTTATGCCCAAAATAAGAAAAAAAATTTAACTGAAGTGCACTTCCGGTTCAGTCGATTGTTATGAGAATACTACAGCAAACTGAAATACTAAATTTCAATATCCTACAGCCGATCGTTCCGAATTTATGCGAAAAAATGCAAAAGACTGTCAAGTAAAGTGCATTTCCGGTTCAGCTGATCGCAATGATAATGCGAGGTGTACAACTCAATATCATAAAAGTGCCTAATACGCAATTTCAATTTTTGACGAGTGATTGTTTAGAATTTATGCGGAAAATTCGAAAAGTCTGTTATATAAAGTGCACTTCCGGTTCAGCCGATTGGTACAAAAATATAAAATAATCATTCAGATGCTACAGCAATTTCAAATACATAATTTCAGTATCCTACTGCTAATCATTCAGGATTGATGCGGAAAATTCAAAAAAAGTTTCAAGTAAAGTGCACTTCCGGTTCAGACGATTGCAACAATAATGCGAGGTGCACAACTAGACCCTAAACCAGCCTTAAATACAAAATTTCAACATTATACGTTCGATGGGTTTTGAGTTACGAGCGCACATATGTACCGACGTGTCAAGCCGAAAATAGTCAAAATGGATTCAGGGATGCTCAAAACTATTATTTACATCAAAATCTCGAAATGTGAGTGTCAGTATATTAATTTTCTTATTCCATTACATATTCCAGAAAGCATTTGCATATTTTTTATTATTAATCAAAATAATAAATATTTCCAATTTCCTATAAAAGATGGCTGTTCCTGAAATGATCTCTGCTGTGTATTTGTGTTTCTCCCGTGTCGATTGCACGTCCGACTTCATTATATTCAATGCCCGTTTTCTCCACCTCCACAATCATAACTTCCGTTCATTCGCTTTGTATTCACATAGATTGTATTTTTGTCTGCGTCGACCCATTTTTGTTCGAGGGGTAATCATTGCTATTGTATTCACGTCCCTTCGATGTCGATATTTCTTCGGATTTATTCATTTCTGAACGATGGATTTTTTAATGTATTTTTTTTGCTGTTGATAGCAAAGAAAGATTAACGACCATAGTTGTTGTAATAGTTGAAATGGAAATGAAACTCAAGCTCCATTCGAATCTTGTAGTCAATGCAAATTAGTTGTAGATAAAAATTTTATACAGGGTGTAATCTAATTTTTCAGTTTTTATTTACTTGTACAAAATTCACATTTCGAGATTTTGATGGAAATATCCGTTTTGAGCATCCCTGAATCCATTTTGACTATTTTCGTCTTGACGTCAGTATGTATGTGCGTTCGTTACTCAAAATCCGTCGAACATATAATGTTGAAATTCTGTATTTAGGACTGGTTTAGGGTCTAGTTGTGCACCTCGCATTATGGTTGCAATCGTCTGTACCGGAAGTGCACTTTACTTGAAACTTTTTTTGAATTTTCCTTATAATTCCGGAAAAATTAGCAGTTGGGTACTGTAATTCAGTATTTGAGTTTGATGTAGCATCTTAATGATTATTTCATATTTTTGTATCAATCAGCTAAGCCGGAAGTGCATTTTATATAACAGACTTTTCGAATTTTCTGCATAAATTTAAAATAAACATGAGAGTGGAATTGGCAGACGATTCGCAGCAGACGATTCAAAAATGAAGTAATTGTGAACAGACCACAAGTCATATGCGCAAGCGCGGATAACCAAGGCCCACTGTATCTTGGTCTTGAGACAAATTCTGAATGAACATCCTTGCTAAATCTGTCAGGATTGATAAAAATAAAAAGGGACTTTGATTTATGATGAATGAAGTCCGAGAATTAAATTTTGCAACAATTATCCTTATGAAATGCCTCATAGGCATGATGTATGAAATCCTTGCTAAATCCTCCAGGATTGACAAAAATAAAAAATGACTTCGATTTGCAAAAGTATTTAAGAAGTGAATAATTATTTCTGTTATAAATGATAGTCCGAGAATTGAATTTTGCAACAATTATCCTTAAGATATGCCTCATAGGCACGATGTATAACATCCTTGCTAAATCCTTCAGGATAAAAATAGAAAGGGACTTTGATTTGCAAAAGTATCTAAGAAGTAAATAATTATTTCTGTTGTTATAAAAGATAGTCCGAGAATAAAATTTTGCAACAATTATTCTTAAGATATGCCTCATCAGCACGTTTTATAACATCCTTGCTAAATCCTTCAGGATTGATAAAAATTATACAGGACTTCGATGTGCAAAAGTATCTAAGAAGTGAATAATTATTTCTGTTGTTATAAATGATAGTCCGAGAATTGAATTTTGCTACAATTATCCTTAAGATATGCCTCATCGACAAGATGTATAACATCCTTGCTAAATCCTTCAGGATTGATTAAAATTAAACAGGACTTTGATTTGCATAAGTATCTAAGAAGTTAATAACTATTTCTGTTGTTATAAATGATAGCTCGAGACTGAATTTTGCAACAATTATCCTTATGAAATGCCTCATAGGCACAATGTGTAACATCCTTGCTAAATCTTTCAGGATTGATAAAAATAAAACGAGACTTTGATTTGCATAGGTATCTAAGAAGTAAATTATTATTTCTGTGGTTATAAATGATAGTCTTAGAATTAAATTTTGCAACAATTATCCTTATAAAATGCTTCATAGGCATGATGTATAAAAACCTTGCTAAATCCTTCAGGATTGACAAAAATAAAAAATGACTTCGATTTGCAAAAGTATCTAAGAAGTGAATAATTATTTCTGTTGTTATAAATGATAGTCCGAGAATTGAATTCTGCAACAATTATCCTTAAGATATGCCTCATCGGCACGTTTTATAACATCCTTGCTAAATCCTTCAGGATTGATAAAAATTAAACAGGACTTCGATGTGCAAAAGTATCTAAGAAGTGAATAATTATTTCTGTTGTTATAAATGATAGTCCGAGAATTGAATTTTGCAACAATTATCCTTAAGATATGCCTTATCGGCACGATGTATAACATCCTTGCTAAATCCTTCAGGATTGATAAAAATAAAAAAGGACTTTGATTTGCAAAAGTATCTAAGAAGTGAATAATTATTTCTGTTGTTATAAATGATAGTCCGAGAATTGAGTTTTGCAACAATCATCCTTAAGATATACCTCATCGGCACGTTTTATAACATCCTTGTTAAATCCTTCAGGATTGATAAAAATGAAGAGGGACTTTGATTTGCACAGGTATCTAAATAATTATTTCTGTTGTTATAGTCTCTTTTCATTCTTATCAATCCTGAAGGATCAAGCAAGGATGTTAAACATCGTGCCGATGAGGCATATCATAAGGATAATTGTTGCAAAATTGTATTTTTGGACCATCTTTTATAACAACAGAAATAATTATTTACTTCTTAGATACCTGTGCAAATCAAAATCCCTCTTCATTTTTATTAATCCTGAAGGATTAAGCAAGGATGTTATACATTGTGCCTATGAGGCATATCATAAGGATAATTTTTACAAAATTTAATTCTTGGACTATCATTTATAACCACAGAAATAATAATTTACTTCTTAGATACCTATGCAAATCAAAGTCTCGTTTTATTTTTATCAATCCTGAAGGATTTAGCAAGGATGTTATACATCGTGTCTATGAAGCATCTCATAAGGATAATTGTTGCAAAATTTTATTCTCGGACTATCTTTTATAACAACAGAAATAATTATTTACTTCTTAGATACTTTTGCAAATCAAAGTCCCTTTCTATTTTTATCCTGAAGGATTTAGCAAGGATGTTATACATCCTGCCTTTGAGGCATTCTATAAGGATAATTGTTTTAAAATTTCATTCTCGGACTATCATTTATAACAACAGAAATAGTTATTTACTTTTTAGATACCTATGCAAATCAAAGTCCTGTTTAATTTTCATCAATCCTGAAGGATTTAGCAAGGATGTTCATTCAGAATTTGTCTCAAGACCAAGATACAGTGAGCCTTGGTTATCCGCGCTTGCGCATATGACTTGTGGCTTGTTCACAATTACTTCATTTTTGAATCGTCTGCCAACTTCACTCTCATAAAACAAACAATCGTAGAATATTGAAATTTTGTACTAGGCACTTCTGTAACACCTAGTTGTGCACCTCGCATTATGACTGCAATCGTCTGTACCGGAAGTGTTCTCTATATACTTGAAACTTTTATTGAATTTTCCGTATAAATCCAAAACGACTGAATATAGAATGTTAGAATTCAGTATTTAAGACGACAATGCCGTCTAGATGCCCATATCCTATTTTCGCTGAGATCGGCTGAACTGAAAGTACACTTTACTTGACAGTCTTTTCGTATTTTTTGAATAAATCTGAAACGATCGGCTGTAGAGTATTGAAATATAGTATTTCAGTCTGTTGTAGTATCTGAAATGATTGCCTACTATTCTCATAACAATCGACTGAACCGGAAGTGCGCATAAAATTAGAACTGTCAGACGTAAAATCTTGGAAATCAGTATTTAGGGATGTTGTAGCATAAGAGTTATAAACTACTGTTTTCATAGCGATCGGCTGGACCAAAAGCGCACTTTACTTGACAGATTTTTAGATAAAAGTGTTTGATTATCGTATGCAAAAAATATATCTCTTCAGTTGAAATTGTTCGTCTTTTTGTGTTTAATGTTTCAAATTCAAATTAAATATCCACAATAGAATAAGATAAAGAACAAATCCGCTTACCAACAATAAATTACAGCTTGTACAACAAGGGAAAAACGATATCGCAGCAGAAAAGTGCTTCACGAAGTTTTGTTCTTATTCTAATAACCGTTTTGTTTACGTCCCATAATTATCTGAGCGGATTTCCTGTAAAAACCCTCGTATCGCATATGTCTAGATCTCCCTCCACTCTGTACCCTCTAGAACTTGTCTGGCAGCCTTTTGCACCCATTAGTATCATATTTAATGTGAAATCAATATTCTCAAATACGCAGGATTACAACCCCTTCGCGAAATTGTGCGAAAAAAATAGAAAAAAACTTCAACTGAAGTCCACTTCCGGTTCAGTCGATTGCTATGAGAATAGTAGGTAATCATTCAGGAGTTGCAGCAGGCTGAAATACCAAATTTCAATATTTAACGACCGATCGTTTCGAATTTATGCGAAAAATTCCTGAATACTGTCAGGTAAAGTGCACTTTCGGCTCAGCCGATCTCAATGAAAATAGGATATGAGCATTTAGATGGCACAATCGTCTTAAATACTGAATTCCAACATTCTACGTTTAACCGTTTTGGATTTATGTGGAAAATTCGAAAAATGTCTCAAGTAAAGTGCACTTCCGGTTCAGACGATTGTAATCATAATGCGAGCTGCACAACTAGATGTTACAGAAGTGTTTAATACAAATTTTGAATATTCTACCATTGATTATTTAGAATTTATGCGAAAAATTCGAAAAGTCTGTTATATAAAGTACACTTCCGGTTCAGCCGATTGGTACAAAAATATACGATAACCATTAAGATGCTACAGCAATCTCAAATATTAAATTTCAGTATCCTACGGTTAATCGTTTGGAATTTATGCGGAAAATTCGAAAAAAGTTTCACGTAAAGTGCACTTCCGGTTCGGACGATTGCAATCATAATGCGAGGTGCACAACTAGACCCTAAACCAGTCTTAAATACAAAATTTCAACATCATACGTCCGACAGGTTTTAAGATTTGCGAAATATTTTCTCATTACTTGTACTTTGTGGCCGTACGTCAATCCAGAATGATGGACCCAACAATTGTTGATTAAAGCTTCGAGAAATTGCATATAAGTGTGTCGGAAGCAAGCTTTCCTTTATGTTTCCGAAAAAGATCATCGAAATTCCCATCGCTGGCAATAATCGTCCATTTCCCATAACCCGGATGTTCCTCGCCCACATAAACAATTTAAAACAATGGCGTGTAGTAGGTTTTGATAGTCCCTGGATGGTTGTGCGTATGATAGCTTTACGAGACGAGAACTCAACCGCTCATTGGTTGTGTGTGAACGCATCTCAGCTACTCGCGATATTTCCCATTTTCCAGTTTGTTTTTCCGGCCACTCTGCATATTTTATGCGCTGCTTCACTTATGAATGCGTCTTGAGTAGGCCATGAGATGGGAGAACACAGAACCGTTGAAGAAGACAGGAAGAAGACTCATCATTTCAAGATGCATAAAAGAAAATGCATTCTATTATTCCCTAAATTGTATTGTGAGGGAACAATACAAACAATACTGCATTTATTATTTTCATTATTAATTATTTGGGGCCCTGATTTACAATTTTCAAAATAAACTCAAAATTTCGATATCCCAACTGTGATTTATTTAAAATATTATATTGAAAACAGTTTGGTTCAAATAATTAATTGTTTTTGTTTTTTTTTTTCAGGTAAGTGATCTTCTCGAACTCATCCATCATTAAGTCCTGAAAATAGCTGGTTTCAATGGCAGTAAGTGATATTTTATTTGTTTTAAATCAATGTTAAAACATACGAATAACGATTTTTATTCAAAAAAGTGTTTACAGATGAAATGGCAGCTAATTTACTGTAGTATCCGTCAAAAACTTTTCATTAGCATTTAATGCACCCTTTGCACACTAGATGGCTTGAAACCTTACATTTTACCTCGACTGTCCATTGTTCTGCGACCGGTTGCGCAATTGTTTCAAGGAAATGCACTCGACTAGTGCACCAAAACAAAACAACGTGCAACTAACAAAAGAATGCGGAAAAGAAGCCGAAATAAATGCGAATCGCGAAAACTGTCAGTGTGTGCGAATATTATATGAAGCTAATTTTAGAGGCAAGGAATATAAGTCAGGGTCACGTGACATCAGTAATTTAATGTACAGTAGGCTTGTAAATGCATGGGCGCCCCTGGAGACAACTCTCATGGGGACTCACACCCACTAAAATGCATTATGTTTATTTTTCACATTGTGGAGTCAGTGAAAAAATGCTCATCATTTATTTGATTGGAATACGTGAAAATTAAATGCACCGCATGCACACAGAGTGCAAAGAACGTTCCGAACAGCATTTTGCGACGAATATTGACGATTGTCTGACTGACGCTTCTGGGAACGTGTCTCAGTTATTTCTTATAAAAATATTTAGATTGTACGCCTATGTGGTCGCAATTGCGGGTCTGTATGATGCTGCAAGATCTAAAAATAGCTCAAAAGATATTTCTAAGTCTTTAATAAACCGAGAATTAAATGATAAGAATAGCCCGTCGTTCCTCTGTATATCACTTCTTAACACTACATCGTTAACCAAACTCGGAAGTTAGAGCCATTTGTACTGTGTGTTTAGGACTATATAATGTCAGGTTTACAGTAGCCAAATAGCGGGACGGTAGCTATACACCTCTGATAAACAATCGTATTAGAATAATAAAATTTACGGTTGGGGAAATGCAAATTGTTTACAAGAATGGCAAATGTTTTCAGTTGTTTATTGCTGAACGGTAAACTGAGAAATTGTGCCTTTCATGTCAGACAATTCCAGTTGATACCAAGTGGGTATGAAAATTTGGTACATAAAGAAGTTTTCTACACAGTTTAGACTCTGTATGTACGATAAAACAAAAGATACACGACTTGAAAATTTCCGTTTTGTGCACGCATTACACTAAAAGTACTTGACGATTTTTAATGAAAATTGATATAGTGATAACTTATATACTGAATCACCATTTATGAAACAGTCGGAGCAAAATCTGATAGCTGTACTTTACTGCCCAGGCAATAAAATCTTGTCCAGCATCAATAAGAATACACTGTTGCTGTTGTTCATTCATTTCTTGCCAAAATTCAGGCGAAAATATCAAAAATGCTGACCTTAAACAGCTGCGGTAAAATCTTGTACTTTACTGCCTAGGCAATAAAAATTCAACTCCATTATGTCAATCATCAATAAGCGTTTTAATTCAGGCGAAAATATTGGAAACTCCAGTTTTAAACAGCCAATGCAAATTCTGATGGCTGTACTTTACTGCCCAGGCAATGAAAAATTGAACTACATTTTGTCCAATATCAATAAGGGTACACTCTTATTGGTCTTTTTATTTTTGCCGCCATTACTCAAAAATTACCATTACCTTGACAGCTAAAGCAAAGTCGAATATTTCAATGCCGAGGCATTAAAAAATTGTGGCCAAAATTCAGATGAAATTATCAAACAATAAAATAAGCTTAACATTGTTTGGTATCAATAAAAATACAGTTTCTATTTTCAATTCAATTTTCGCCACAATTTTCCAAAATACTGTTTTTTATTAGCCTATGCAATGAAATAAACTTGATCTTACCTGGTATCAATAATAATGTACTGTTATACTTGTTCATTCAACTGTTGTCAGAATTCCCCAAAATGCTGACCTTAAATTGCCGAGGCAAAGTCTGATGTTTTTACTTTACTGCCAAGGCAATAAAACTGATCTATTCTTGTCTAGTATTAATAAAAATACAACATTGCAGTTGCTCATTGAACTTTTGCCGAAATTCACTGATCGTAAATAGCCGAGGCAGAGTCTGGTGGTTATATTTTACTGCCAAGGCAATAAAAAAAACTAAATCTTGTTCTATATTAGTAAAAATACACTGCTACTGTAGTTCATTCAATTCTTGCCAAAATTAATGCAAATTTTCTAAATTACTGATCCTCAATAGCCAAGGCGAAGTCTGTTGTTGTACTTAACTGCCAAGGCAATTAAACAAATCTAATTTTGTCCAGTATCAATGAGAATACACTGTTACTGTTGTTGCTCCTTCAAATTCGCAAAAATATTATAAATATTGATCCTCGAACAGTCAAGGCGAAGTCTGATGTAGGCATTTTATGGCCAAGGCAATCAGAAAACTGATTTTCATGTTATCTAGTATTAATAGGAATTGTTGTTCATTGACGTCTTCCCGAGAGTGTGACATAAATATTAAATATGTATATTGGTCTTGAACAGCCAAGGCGAAGTCTAATAGTACCAAGGCATCAGAAAAATTTGCTAATCGTAGATAGCCGAGGCAAAGACAAACTTGATTTTGTTCAGTATTAGTAAGAAAACAATGCAATAGTTATTCATTCAATTCTTGCCGAAATTAACGCAACATTTTTCCAAATACCAATCCTAAATAACCTAGGCAAAGTCTGATGGTTATACTATACTGCCTAGACAATAAACAAACCTATTCCTGTCTATTATCAATAATAATATACTGATACTGTTGTTCATTCAATTTTGCCAAAATTTCCCAAAATACTAATTTTTGATAGTCGAGGCGAAGTCTGATGCTCATATTTTACTGCCAAGGCAATAAAACAAATTTAATCTTATCCAGTATCAATAGAAATATACTGTTACTGTTAATCACTCAACTCTTGACCAAATTCACGTGAAATTTCTCAAAATACTGGTCTTAAATAGCCAAGGCGAAGTCGGAAAATTTTATTTTACTGCCAAGGCAATGAAATTAATGTATTCTTGTCTAATATCAATAAAAATACAATGTTATAGTTGCTCATTAAACTCTTGTCAAAATTCACGCAACATTTCCCAGAATATTGATCTGTAATAGCCGATGCAAAGTCTGATGGTTGTACTTTACTGCCAAGGCAATAAAACAAACTTAATCTTGTCTGGTATCACTAAGAATACACTGTTTATTTAACTGTAGTTGAAATTTTACAAAATACTGATCTTTAATAGCCGTGGCGGAATCTGATGGTCGAACTTTCCTGCCAAGGCAATGAAATTAATGTATTCTTGTTTAGTATCAATAAAAATACAAAGTTATAGTTGCTCATTGAACTCTTGCCAAAATTTACGCGAAATTTTCCAAAATACTGATTTTGAATAGCCGAGGCAAAGTCGGATGGTTGAACTTTACTGTCAAGGCAATAAAACAAACTTAATCTTATCTGGTATAACTAAGAATTCACTGTTACTTTGGTTATTGAACTGTAGTTGGAATTTTACGAAATACTGATTTTTAATAGCCGAGACGAAATCTGATGGCTGAGCTCTACTGCCAAGGCAATTGAACAAACTTAATCTTATTCAGTAACAATAAAAATATACTGTTACTGCTGTTCACTTGATTGTTGACGAAATTCATGTGAATTAACCAAAATACTGGTCTTTAATAGCCAAGGCAATGTCTGATGATTCTACTTTACTGCCAAGGCGATAAAATTAATGTATTCTTTTCTAGTATCAACAAAAATACAATGTTATAGTTGCTCATTGAACTCTTGTCAAAATTCACGCAGAATTTTCCAGAATACTGATCTGGAATAGCCGAGGCAAAGTCTGATTATTGTACTTCACTGCCAAGGCAATAAAACAAACTTAATCTTGTCTGGTATCAGTAAGAAAACACTGTTACTTTTGTTTATTTAACTGTAGTTGAAATTTTACAAAATACTGATCTTTAATAGCCGAGGCGAAATCTGATGGTCGAACTTTACTGCCAAGGCAATAAAAGAAATTTAATTTCATCCAGTATCAATAAAAATACACTGTTACTGTTGTTTATTCAACTTTTGGCCAGAATACTAGTCTCAAATAGCTAAAGCGAAGTCTGATTGTTGCACCTTAATGCCAAGGCAATAAAAACTTCGACTTCATCTTTTCGAGTATCAATATTACTGTTGTTCATTCAATTCTTGTAAAAATATTAGGAATACTGACTCTTGAACATCCAAGGCAATGTCTGATAGTTGTACTTCACTGCCTGCCGAGGCACTGAAAAATTGGACTTAATGTTTTCCAGTATCCCAGTTCATTGACCTCTTACCGAAATCCTGGTAAAAAATAGTAACTTTCAGCAGCCGAGGCGACGTCTAATTGTTGCACTATAGTGCCAAGGCATTAGAAAATATAATTTTATTATCCAGTATAAAAAAAAAATAGCCGATGCGATGACTGCCAAGGCAGCAGAAAATATGAATGAGAATACAATGCTATTATTGTTCATTCAGCTCCTTAATTTAGGCGAAAAGGTTTTTGACTCTGACTTGAAACAACCTAGGCGTTATATTTTACTGCCAAGGCAATAAAAAAATATGTTCTAATAATTCACGGATATTCTTTTATTGTTGTTCATTTCGCTTTCGCCAAAATTCAGGCAAAAATGCTGGAAATTCGGAATTAATAGCCGAGGCGGAGCTTAACAGTTGTACTTAATCGCCGAGGCAATAAAACAATAAAAAATGATACTTTATGTATATTATACCAATGAAAATTTGTTTTGACTCTTGTCGGAATACAAACAAAAATTATAAACCGTTTTTCAGCTGGAATTCAAGTCAGAGTTTACTGCCTAGGCAATAAGAATTATGCTCTTTTGTCCAGTATCAATTAACTTCACTGTTGTTCATCCCACTTTTTGTCAATAATTAAAACATAGTTTTAAATTTACTGACCTTGAATAGCCAAGGTATACAGATATATTTCAGTGCCTAGGCAAAAAATAACACTTTAGTAAGCTGTATGTTCCAGTTTTGTCAAATTTCAGGCAAAAATTTTTTGGATTATAATTTAAAGCAGCTAGGGCAGAGCCTAACAGTTGTACTTTATCGCCAGGGCAACAAAAATGGTATTTTATGTGTATAATTCTGATGGAAGTACCCTTAATATATATCAGAATTCAAGCATATATCATGCAAATACTGCTACAAATGATGTTTTATAGCTGGAAGCTTAGCCAGAGTTATAATAGCTGTACTTTACTGCCCAGGCAATAGAATTATGCTCCATTTGTCTATCATCAATTAAAATATGCTTTTACTATTGTTTGTCTCACTCTTGTCGATAATTCAGACAGAATTTTTAAGTTACTGATCTTAAACAGCCAAAATGAAGCCATACAGATATATTTCAGTGCCTAGGCAACAGGGAATAATACTTCATAAGTCTGGTATTGATGAGTTGTCCACTTCAATCTTGTTAAATTTCAGAAAAAAAAAATTTGAATCATAATTTAAAGCAGCCAGGGCAGAGCCTAACGGTTGTACTTTATCGCCAAGGCAAAAAGAATTGTACTTTATGTGTATAATTCTAATGGAAATACATTTAATATGTCAGAATTCAAACAAATATTGTGAAAATGCTGCTATGAAGCTGGAAGTTTTATCAGAGCTCTAATAGCTGTACTTTACTGCCTAGGCAATTAAATTATGTTTCATTCGTCTATCATCAATTGAAATATGCTCTTACTATTGTTTATCTCACTCTTGTCGATTATTCAGACAGAATTTTCAAGTTACTGATTTTAAACAGCCAAAATAACACCTTACAGATATATTTCAGTGCCTAGGCAGTCTAGTATCGATGAGTTGTCCACTTAAACCTTGTCAAATTTCAGGCAAAAATTTTTCGAATTTTGTTTTTAGGGAGCCAAGGCGGTGCCTAACAATTGTGCTCTATGTATATGATATTGACTTGAAGCAGCCCAGGCATTATATTTCACTGCCAAGGCAATAAAAATATATGTTCTATTAATTCACGAATACTCTTTTATTGTTGTTCATTTCGCTTTCGCCAAAATTCAGGCAAAAATGCTGGAAATTCAGACTAAATAGCCAAGGCGGAGCTTAACAGCTGTCCTCAATCGCCGAGGCAATAAAAAATGATACTTTATGTCCATAGTTTACTAAATTTGCTATGACTCTTGTCAGAATACGACTAAAAATTATGAAACATTTTACAGCTGAAATTTAAGTCATATTTGACTGCCTAGGCAATAAAAATTATGTTCCTTTGTTCAGTGCCTTCACTGTTGTTCATCTTACTCTTGTCAATAATTCAGACAGAATTTTCAAGTTACTGACCTTAAATAGCCAAGGTGAGCGTTACAGATATATTTTAGTGCCTAGGCAAAAGAAAATATATTATTTTTTCATATCCACTGTATAGTTATTCCAAATTTGAAACCCATTAATCAACTTTTGGGTTTATATGTAAGAGAGAGTAAAGTCTGTCGCAAATTTTTTTTAAATTCGCTACTCACAAAAAAAAAATTTTGGGAATTTCGTACAAGTCTTGTTTGGTTAAAAATACCTTGAAAAATATATGTTCCAAATTTCTGAAGAAAATTGTGAAAATTACCGGAGATACAGCGACTCAAACATGAAAGATGAATAATAAATAATAAATCAGTCTTTGATTGAGACTGTGCATCGCAAACCACAAATGTAGTTGGTATAAGCACTGTAGAAGTAATGGTGGTCGATTGTTAACAAAAAACGGTACATCCGGCAAGTTTCATAAAATTTACTATCAAAATAATTGCCTCGAAACGCGATAGAGACAAAGCCACATGCAACGCGTATCAGGTTCTCGGAAACAATCCACACGCATATTATGTTTTTCCACTTACACGGATTTGTGTGTACACTAAGGTCAAAAATGTAACCCAATAGTTCAAATAAATTGAGCCCTCTTTTTTACTAACAGTTTTTAATTCCCATTTCCCACAACTTCTGTGCTTGTAAGAGAAATACTAATTCCGCTGTAACTACAAAACATTAAAAAGGCACTTAGCATATATCAAAAGTTTTTCTTCTTGCAAGATTCTTTATGGTTAGAAAAAGTGAAACAGCGTTCCAATTTCGGACTTTTGTGTAATTATCGTCTTGTGTCAGATTTGAAGGCGTTATTAGGAAAGTTTTGGTGCGGTGATATTACACTATCTACCCTTGTAATATTTTGATTGTACTTTTTGTTCTGCTGCATGTTGGCGAGGAAACACTTGCGCCTTGTACTTTGGATCTTGTAGTTCGAAACTTTGGTACAGAATTATTGATTGATTTTGTTTCTTGTCCCATCTGACGCGAAAGATTTCATCGTGCTAACTGCAAACTTGGAAGGTTTTTTGCAAGCCATCAATAATACATACAGGCACGGCTACTAACTACTACGTTGTTATGAATTTTTCAATGTTTCAATACTTTAGAACACATAAATTACTCGACTTCTATTAAACTTTTTTTTAAACAAAATTTTTATTATTTATAACATTTTATTATTTTGTCTATATAAAACGTACTAATATAAACGTAGCATGATTTCCAATTATTTGTACTCTTAAAACATGTTTTAACAACAGGATTATTTCGGAATGATTTGGTTGCCCAGCAGATGCTAGATTCAGTAGTTCAAAATGTCTGTGGTGCTACAGAAATATTAAAATTGTGAGGTTTGTGTTACGAATTTGTGTCCAAAATACTGTCAATTTAATTGTGAATGTGTCAGAACTGTCAATTAATTCAATAATTTGGAGTGTAAGGTGAGTGAATTCCAATAAAATACACATACACAACTAATATAGTTCATAAAACTGAATTCTTCGATGATGATAAAAAAATTGTCGAATTCTCTTGTAAGTTGAACAGTTGAAGATTTGTTGTGTTATTTCTAGTGATATTTTCAAGTAACTAATGTCAATATAACTTAAATTTTAATTGTAAAGCATTTTCTCTGCAAGTATACAGAATTCACTCTGCTATTCGTTAGAATCTTCCTACTCTTATTGCAATTGTAAAGAATTCTCTTTTCCGTTCGCTGATTTCTGCATACACATATAATAGAAAGGGAATCTCTCTGCTGTTCTTCAAGGCTCCCTTACACTTATTACAGTTGTAAAAAAAAATCTCTGCCGTTCCTCGAAATCTTCTTACACTTATTGTAATTGTGAATAAATCTACATACATACATACATATAATTCACGTCTTCTCCTCAAAATGAGGTTGACATAAACCCCATTTAACATTCAACACACCTCTCTCTCTTCTCATCCACATTTAATTCCACCAACATAGATTTCTTTCAAAAATCTTTCATTCGACATTCGTGCTTGTGCCGTTCGTCAAAATCTTTCTACACTTATGGCAACTTCAAAAATCCACTCTTCCGCTCCTTGAAACCGCCCTACAATCATTTTATTATAAAGATCTCGCTCTACCATTTGTTAAAACCTGCCCACATTCATTGCAATTTCGAAGAATTCTCTTTGCCGTTCGTTAAGGTTTCCTACATATTGTGCAACTGTGAATAATTGTGTCAGTCGTTCGTAAAATTTTCTACACTTATTACAACTATAAAAAAATATCTCTACCGTTCGTTAAATTGTCGATACACTTCTGCCGATCGTTAATACTTCTCTACATTTATTGTGATTGTAAAGAATTCTCTCTTCCGTTCGTCAGGCTCTTACTACACTTATTGCAACTGGAGAGAATTTTACTGTTCGTTAAGGCTTTCCTACATCTATTGCAACCATCAATTATTCTCTGTGCCGTTCTTTAGGACCTCCCTCCACTTATTGCAATTTAAAAAAATTCTCTATAATTTATTAAACTGTTCCTAAACTTATTTTATTTGGTAGAAATTGGTAAAGTCTTCTCTGCCGTTTGTTTTAATTGTGAAGAATTCTGTTTGCTGTTTGTTTTCTACACTTTATGCAATTGCAAAGAATTCTCTCTGCCGTTCGTCAAGACCACATTTATTGCAATTCTAAAGAATTTTCTCTGCCCTTCTTTAAGACCCCTACATTTACTGTAATTGTGGAGAATTCTCTCTTCCGTTCGTCAAATCTTTCTTACACTTACTTGCAAATGAAGAGAATTCTCTTTGCCGTTCGTTGTTGCAACTGTAAAGAATTCTTTTTGTCGTTCGTCAAGACTACTTTAATTGTGATGAATTCTCTCTTCCGTTAGTCCATTACTACAACTGGTAAGAATTCTATTTGCCGTTCGTTGAGGCCTTCCTGCACTCACTGCAATTGTATATGATTCTGTCTGCCGTTCGTTAGGACCTCTCTACATTTACTATAATTGAAAAAATCTCTCTTACGTTCGTCAGAAGTTCCCTACCCCAAGTGCAAGTGAAAAAATTATCTTTGCCGATCATTAAGGCAACTGTAAAAAATGATCCCTGTCTCTCGTTGAATTGCTCCTACACTTATTGTATTTGTAAGAAACTAGAAAAGACTTCCCTGCCGTTCGTCAAAATCTTTCTACACTTATGGCAACTTAAAAATCCACTCCTCCGTTCCTTGAAACCGCCCTACAATCATTTAATTATAAAGATCTCGCTCTACTATTTTTTAAAACCTGCCCACTTTCATTGCAATTTTGAAGAATTCTCTTTGCCGTTCGTTAAAATCTTCCTATATATTGTGCAACTGTGAATAATTGTGTCAGCCGTTCGTAAGATTTTCTACACTTATTACAACTATGAAAAAATATCTCTACCGTTCGTTAAATTGTCGATACACTTCTGCCGTTCGGTCATACTTCTCTACATTTATTGTGATTGTAAAGAATTCTCTCTTCCGTTCGTCAGGCTCTTATTACACTTATTGCAACTGGAGAGAATTGTACTGTTCGTTAAGGCTTTCCTACATCTATTGCAACCATCAATTATTCTCTGTGCCGTTCGTTAGGACCTCCCTCCTCTTATTGCAATTTAAAAAAAATCTCTATAATTTATTACACTGTTCCTAAACTTATTTTATTTGGTAGGAATTGGTAAAGTCTTCTCTGCCGTTTGTTTTGATTGTGAAGAATTCTGTTTGCTGTTTGTTTCCTACACTTTGTGCAATTGTAAAAATAATTGTGTCTGCTGTTTGTTGTCCCAACCCCACAATTACTGCAGTTGTGAAAAATTCTCTCTTCCGTTCGTCATGCTCGCCCTTCACTTATTGCAACTGACTGTTGTGAGACCTCCTTACATTTATTGCAACCATCAAGAATTTTCTCTGTCGTTTCTTAAGACCTCTCTACACTTATTGCATTTGTCAAGGACACTTTGTCGTTTGTTGAATTGGTTCTACCCGCATTGCATTTGTAAGAAATTAATGAACACTTTGTGCAATTCAAAGAATTTGACTGCTGTTTTTAAAGAGTCCTTGCTCTTACTGCGTTCATAAATAATTTTCTCATCCATACACTTTATGCAATTGCAAAGAATTTTCTCTGCCGTTCGTCAAGACCACATTTATTGCAATTCTAAATAATTCTCTCTGCCCTTCTTTAAGACCCCTACATTTACTGTAATTGTGGAGAATTCTCTCTTCCGTTCGTCAAATCTTCCTTACACTTATTTGCAAATGAAAAGAATTCTCTTTGCCGTTCGTTGTTGCAACTGTAAAGAACTATTTTTGTCGTTCGTCAAGACTTTACTTTAATTGTGATGAATTCTCTCTTCCGTTAGTCCATTACTACAACTGGTAAGAATTCTATTTGCCGTTCGTTGAGGCCTTCCTACACTCACTGCAATTGTATATTATTCTGTCTGCTGTTCGTTAGGACCTCTTTACATTTACTATAATTGAAAAAATCTCTCTTACGTTCGTCAGAAATTCTCTACCCCAAGTGCAAGTGAAACAATTCTCTCTGCCGTTCATTAAGGCAACTGTAAAAAATGATCGCTGTCTCTCGTTCAATTGCTCCTACACTTATTGTATTTGTAAGAAACTAGTAAAGACTTCCCTGCCGTTCGTCAAAATCTTTCTACACTTATGGCAACTTTAAAAATCCACTCTTCTGTTCCTTGAAACCGCCCTACAATCATTTAATTATAAAGATCTCGCTCTATCATTTGTTAAAACCTGCACACATTCATTGCAATTTTAAAGAATTCTCTTTGCCGTTCGTTAAGGTCTTCCTACATATTGTGCAACTGTGAATAATTGTGTCAGCCGTTCGTAAAATTTTCTACACTTATTACAACTATGAAAAAATATCTCTACCGTTCGTTAAATTGTCGATACACTTCTGCCGTTCGTTAATACTTCTCTACATTTATTGTGATTGTAAAGAATTCTCTCTTCCGTTCGTCAGGCTCTTACTACACTTATTGCAACTGGAGAGAATTGTACTGTTCGTTAAGGCTTTCCTCCATCTATTGCAACCATCAATTATTCTCTGTGCCGTTCGTTAGGACCTCCCTTCTCTTATTGCAATTTAAAAAAATTCTCTATAATTTATCACACTGTTCCTAAACTTATTTTATTTGGTAGAAATTGGTAAAGTCTTCTCTGCCGTTTGTTTCAATTATTGTGAAGAATTCTGTTTACTGTTTATTTCCTACACTTTGTGCAATTGTAAAGGACTTATGTCTGCTGTTTGTTGACCCTTCCCCACAATTACTGCAGTTGTAAAAATTATCTCTTCCGTTCGTCATGCTTGCTCTACACTTATGGGCAACTAAAGAAGAATCTCTCTACCGTTGTGAGGCCTTCTTACATTTTTTTTAAAACCTCTCTACACTTATTACAATTGTCAAAAACTCTTTCTACTTTGTTGAATTGTTCCTACACTTATTGAATTTGTAAGAAATTGATAAAGACCTTATTGCAGTTTGTTTAAATCTCCCTACACTAATTGCAATTGTACACAATGCTGTTCACCGTTTGTATAGACCTAACTACACATCATGCAATTGTAAAGAATTGTGTCTGCTGTTTTTTAAGACTCCATTGCTCTTACTGCATTAATAAATAATTTTCTGATCCGTACATTTTATGCAATTGCAAAGAATCTTCTCTGTCGTTTGACAAGACGTCATTTATTGCAATTCTAAGGAATTATCTCTGTCCTTCGTTAAGACCTCTACATTTACTGTAATTGTGGAGGATTCTCTCTTCCGTTTGTCAGGCCTTCTCACACTTACTGTCGTTCGATAACGTCTCCCTATACTTATTGCAATTGTAAATAAATTTTTTTTGGTTGTTCTTTGAAACTTCCCTTCATTTACTTAATTTCATGAATTCTCTCTTCCGTTCGTTCATTACTACAACTGATAAGAATTCTCTTTGCTGTTCGCTGAGGCCTCCTTACACTTATTGTATTTTTAAGGAATTATTAAAAACTTCCCTGCCGTTCGTTTCAACCTCCCTACACTTCATTGCAATTGTAAATATTATGTTTGCCGTTCGTGTAGACCTTCCCACATCTGTTCAATGTGAAGAATTGTGTCTGCCGTTCATTTTTGATTCATAATTAATTCTCTCCTCTGTTCGTTGAGATATCCGTACACTTTATACGTTCGTTGAGATTGCACTACACTCATTGCAATTGTGAAGAATTCTTTCTGCCGTTCGTTGTGATTTCCTCACACTTTGTGCAACTATAAATGAATCTTTTGTCGTTCGTTTAGATCTCCTCACTTTGTGCAGTTATAAAAAATTGTGTCTGCCATTCATTAAGTCTTTACTGCATTTACTGCATTTATAATTAATTTTCTTCTCCGTTCGTTGAGATATCGGTACACTTTATGCAATGGCAAATAGTTTTCTTCACTGTTCGTTAAAATCAATTGCAATTGTAAGGAATTCTCTCTGTCGTTTGTTAAGACTTCTACATAATTTGTGCAATCGCAAAGAAATCTCTTTGTCTCTCGTCAAAATCTCGCTTTACTCATTGCAAATGTAAAGAATTATCACTGCCGTTCGTTGAGACTTCCTTACACTTTGTGTGCAGTTGTACAGAATTGTGTCTACCGTTCATTGAGATTTTACTGCACTTTCTGCATTCAATAATTGATTATCTCCTCCGTTCGTTGAGATATCCATCGAGTTTATACAATTGCAGAGAATTGTCTTTGCCGTTCGTCAAGATCTCACTTCACTCATTGCAATTGTAAAGAATTCTGTCTGCAGTTCGTTAAGACTCCTTTACACTTTGTGCAACTATGAAAAAATATCTTAGCCGTTCGTTAAGACATCTTTACACTTTGTGCAACTATTAAAAAAATCCCTCAGCCGTTCGTTAAGACTTTCCTATCCTTAATGCGTTTGTAAATAATTCTTTCTACCATTCGTTGAAACCTTTGAACCATATTACAATAGTCAAGTGTTCTTTGAGATTTTTCTTCACTTGTTAATGTCAAAAATTCTTTGTGCCGTTCGTTAGGTCTTCTCTCCATTTAATGAAATTGTAAAGAATACTATCTGCTGTTCGTTAAAACTTGTTAACAATTTTTGCAATCGTGACGACTTCTCACTGCAGGCCATTGATAATCTCGTTACACCAATTTTAAGGAATTCTCTTTGCCGTTCGCTATGACCTGATTATTATCACATTGATTTATAAAGAATTAATTTTGCCTATCGATAAGATTCCTGTACAATTACTGCAATTGCTAAAAAATTAACTCTGCTTTTCCTTAAGATCTCCCATTCGTTGAGACTGCATTGCACACATTTTAATCGTGAAAAATTTTTCGATCCAGCCTACATTCATTGCAATTATAAACCATTCTTGCCGTTTGTTAAGACGTTCCTACACTTTTGCAGTTGTGAAGAATTATATCTGCCATTCGTTAGGATCTTCTTACGCTTCTTACAACTACATATAAATGAATCCCTGCAATGAATCGTTCGTCATACCTTTCCTAATCCACACTCTTTCTCCCCACATATATTGCAACCATCAATAATTCTCTATGCCGTTCGTTAATTACCTCACTTCACTTATTGCCATTGTAAAGTTATTCTCTCTGCCGTTCTTCAAGACCTCTCTACATCTACTGTAATTGTAAAGAATTCTCTCGTTCGTTCGTCAGGCTCTCCATACACTTACTGCAACTGTTCTCACTGCCATTCGGTAAAACTTGTCTACACTTATTGCATTTGTAAAGAATTGTCTCTATCGTTATCATTGGATTTACTGCATTCATAATTAATTATCTCCTCCGTTCATTGTGATATCAGTATATTTTATTTGATGGCAAAAAACTCTTTACCGTTCGTCAAGACATCACTTTACTTTTTGCAATTATTAGGAATTCTCTCCGCCTTTCGTCAAGATTCCCTTATAATTTGTGCGACTGTAAATAATTTTTAAAACATCACTTCACTCATTGTAATCGTGATGAATTTTCTCTGCCGTTCGTTAAACTTTCTCACACTTATTGCAACGTAAAATAATATTCTGTATCGTTTGTTAGGACTTCCATAGACTTTGTGCAAATTTAAAGAATTGTGTCTGCCGTTCTTTAAGACTTCATTACATTTATTGTCCGTTGAGATGTCCGTACTCTTTATGCAATTGCAGAGAATTTTCTTTGCTCAAAATTTTGTGCAACTGTAAAGAGTTTTCTTTGCCGTTCGTCAAGATGTTATGCAACTGTGAAAAATTTTCTTTGCCGTTCGTCAATATTTTGTGCAGGTGTAAAGAATTTTCTCTGCCGTTCGTCAAGACGTCACTTCACTCATTGCAATTGTAAATAACTCTTTCTACCATTTATGAAGACTTCTTTACACTTTGTGCAACTGTATAGGATTCTCTCTGCCGTTCGTTTAGACTCTCCTACAATGTGCAATTGTAAGAAATTGTGTCGGCCGTTCATTTAGCCTTTAGTGCACTTACTGCATTCACAATTAATTTTTTTCCCCGTTCGTTGTTGTACCAGTACACTTTGAGCCTTTGTCGTTCGTCAATCATCACTTCACTCGTTCGTTAGGATTTCCTAACATTTGTGCAGCTGTAGAGAATTCTCTCTGCCCTTAGTGCCGTTCGTTAACACTTCTTTACACTTTATGCAACTATAAAATTTCTGCCTTTCGTTAAGTTCTCACTTATTGCAACTATCTTACACTTTGTGCAAGTTTCTACTTTTCATTTGAACTTACATAATTAATTCTCTTATCCGTTCGTTAATATGTACATACACTTTATGCAATTGAGTAATTATCTCTACCGTTCGTAAACTGTCATCTCTTCTAGAAATGCAGGGTTGTATAAAGTTTTTTGTATGCAATATTCGTCTCCTCCCCAAAATACAATTCTGGAGAATATTTCGAAATTTGTGTTCATTGCGAGCTCAGTGAGCAGTGCACTGAAATATTGAAATTCGTATCGAAGCTTGTTCAATAAATAGACAAAAGAACAAGTAATAAAATAAGTGAACACTGAGGATTCACCACAGATTCCTGCACACATACAAATCGAATGTAGAAGACATGTATTCGTGTTTGTTTTGTTTGTTGGTTGCATCAGAATATAATACAGGGTGTATCTATTATTTATTGATAAAAATAATTCCTCGTTAGTAAGTAAAAATTATTAACTGTTTCAAAAACAGCACACTAACTCACTCAGTAAAAAGCAGTTTGCGTAAAAAACCTCGTCTGGTTGTGCATGCACCCTCCTCTTCCAGCCAAGGTGGAGCTGCAACCGACGCCCTCTTAATTAAGTTTGCAATTAAGACAATCAGAAGAGCGTTCCACTTCCCAACAATAAATAATTAAACGTTGCAAAAGATCCATTAACCGCAGTGAGACTATTGCTGCAACTTTGCTGCACCTTCCGTGATAAGAACACCGATATTTTACTCAAATAATTTATTATACTTTTATTTCTTTTGTGGCAATATTGATTGTGGATTTTTATTTATTTTATTGGGGTAATTAATTGGGAAATACGAGGGCTGCGATTATAAAAAATGAATGAACGATGTGCAATTGTTTACAGAAGCTACAATATTACAGATGACGTTGTATGCAGACACGCAAGATCAAAGTGAACGTAGGACGTAGATGCATGACAGACATGATAGCATTCAAGTAACCACATTAGAGTTTGTCACTAGAAAGTTGGTTATCACTATGTTATATTTGTGTTGCCTGTTGCAAACTTCATGGCGAAGTGCACTAAGCACACGCTTTGAGAATGAGAATTGTAATAAAGTATTCAGTTTACTTTTCTTTCATAATTTTTTAGTGTTGTGTGTTGAAAAACTCGATCGTGCGTAAAAGCAGTTTAAATTTTCTGCTAATTTCATCAAATGACACATTCCCATTCGCAGAAACAAATTAAGTAGTAGATACACATGTAAATGGCGCCAGACTCGTCCCCATGTGTAATTACATGACTCTGCAAAATGCAGTGTACAACTTCGGCTAATGATAGTGTGCAAAACACGAGTAATGAGCTACAAACGCACACACGATTCTTCATTTATATTTGTGTTTTGAATTTTGATTTGAGATATGCAATCATCAACAACTCGTCAACCAATCTTTCGTACATCAAAATTTAATGTCTAATATTACGAAAGAAGAGGCCCCTCTTCCTGCTTATATAAAGGACCGCATCTCATTAAATCATATTAAATCTGTGTTTGGCGTTCGTTTGATGCAAGCAAGTCAAGTGAATTAAAAAAAAATAGGTGAGCTATTTGTGTGTTGATCAAACATTACTTTGTGAGAGGCTAATCGCCTTAGGATTCTAAAATAAACAGGTGAATCTGCACTTCCGATTGTAACAATTCATGAATGCTTTATGACCCCAAGCGATGCTGGACGTTCTGGAGGCCCTTTTGAAGTCGTTTCCATGAAACTATTGAAACTGTAACGGAACTTAAACTCGCTCGTGGGCTAATAATTGATTATTCAATAATTCTGCTATTAACTGACGCTAAAATAGTCACTATTACTACATTTATTGTCTTCTTATCTATTTACAAATTTTTCTCTATTTATTTTACTGGTTTACATCTTCTAGTTCACTTTTGTGCGCTCCGTCACCAACCATCCAACCAATATTACTTCTACGCGCTCCGGCTATTACTCCAATTCTCTTTTATTTCTTTACTCACTCATTGTCTAACTGTCCCACATTCAATTCAGCTTCTCGAATTTTTCTAGAAATTTCCCGGCTTGACGTCATCCGCCTTTGAAACATATCTGACTTACTTGTACATCATTGGATATATTTTTGCGTATAATCGAACACAAAATCGCATCGTTCCACAACTAATCGTTTCTAAATTCTAAAATTCTAAAAATTTGTCAAGTAAAGTGCACTTTTGGCGCAGTCGGTTGCTATGGAAATAGTAGGTCATCATTATTATGCTAAGGCATACCTAAATACTGATTTTCAAGAGTCTACGGCTCACAGTTCTGAATTTATACGCAAAATTAGAAATAATTTCAACTAAAGTGCACTTCCGGTTCAGCCAATTGTTATGAGAATAGTAGGCGCAATCATTCAGATGCTACAGCAGACTGAGATACTAAATTCTAATACTCTACGACCAATCGTTTCAAATTTATGCGAAAAATTCGAAAAAACTGTTAAGTAAAGTGCACTTCCGGCTCAGTCGATCTCAATGAAAATAGGATATGAGCATCTAGACGGTACTATCATCTTAAATATTGAATTCTAACGTTCTACGTTTAATCGTTCCAGATTTATGCGGAAAATTCAAAAAAAGTTTCAAGTAAAGTGCACTTCTGGCTCTGCCGATCGCAATCATAATGTGAGGTATACAACTAGATGTTATCGAAATGCCCAATACGAAATTTCAATATTCTACGACTGTTTGTTTTTCATTTACACGGAAAAGTCTGTTATATAAAGTGCACTTCCGGCTCAGCCGATTGATACAAAAGTAGAAGATAACCATTTAGATGCTACAGCAATCTCAAATACTGAATTTCAATTTCCTATGGCTAACAGTTCTGAATTTAAAAATTAAAAAATAAATTCAGATGAAGTGCATTTCCGGTTCAATTGATTGTTATGAAAATATTAGGCAATCATTCAATGATAGGTACCGCAGATTGAAATACCAAATTTCAATACCCTACAGTCGATCGTTTCGAATTTATGCGAAAAATCCCAAAAAACTGTCAAGTAAAGTGCGCTTTCGGCTCAGTCGATCTCAATGAAAATAGGATATGAAGCATCTAAATAATACAATTGTCCTCAATACTAAATTTCAACATTCTACGCTCAACTATTTTGGATTTATGCGGAAAATTTAGAAAAAGTTTCAAGTAAAGTGCACTTCCGGTTCAGACGATTGCAACCATAATGCGACGTGCACAACTAGACCATAGACCAGTCTTCAATACAAAATTTCAACATTATACCTTTGACAGGTTTTGAGTTACGAACGCACATACGTACCGACGTCAAGCCGAAAATAGTCAAAATGGATTATACTATTTACAGACTTGAAACTGGTACTAAATAAAAGCTGCTGTTTCGTAGGTTTGCACAAATTGCTTTAATTCAAGCTCAGTGGTTGTGGAAGATTAAATTATTCAATTGTTTCAAGTGAAACAATGTCCATAGATATCTATGACATTAGGGATATGGCAACTAAAATTAATTAAAGTAGATAAAAATTTAGTTACAACTTTAGTCGCGGGTGTCACTATTATTATGTACAGTTGTCAAATCTGTCCGGGATTCATTCAATGACTTGTTTGACGCGAATTTGAAGCTTATTAGGATGAATTATTATTATTGGATGAAAATTTGTTTACTTTTGATGTATTTTTTTTCATATAACTTTGATAAAGATCAAATTATCATTTTAAGATACAGCACTTGATCTCCCGTCAGTCAATAACTAAACAATGAAGATTAGAAGGTATTTTTGAGTTTGTACATGCATAAATTATGTACCTATCAAATAGTCAACTTGAAACTAGTACTAAATGGAAGCTGCTGTTTCGTAAGTTTGCCCAAACTGCTTGATTTCAAGCTCAGTAATTGGGAGAGATGGTAATTTGCGAAATCTCTGAAGTATCAAGCATTCATGAGCTGTCAAAAATGCGCTTTCATCATCTACTAGATGATTCTCCCATTTTTTTCAATTCTGTGCATTAATTCAGAACTTTTAGCCGTAGAATCTTGGAAATCAGTATTTAAGAATGTTGTAGCTTTAGAATGATGACCTATTGTTTTCAAAGCAACCGACTGGACCGAAAGTGCACTTTACTTGACAGATTTTTAGATTTTTTTGGATCAATCCAAAACGATAGAATTTTGTGTTTGATTATTGTATTATATTCAAAAAAATGTATTATGTATTTCAAAGTAAAAATGACGTAGAGGGCATTGCCCTTTAATGTCAAATTTGGCACTTGAAATGCGGAGCAATTTGAGGATATATTTGATGAGTTCATAGTTCGTTAACTCTGAAGTACACTAGACAAAACATACATAGTGGGCGCTGAACGTTGTTTTCAAACGATGGACGTTGCTTTCAAGCGCTGGACAAACCCTTCATACCCGCGTCATTACCCACTTGGGCGACTATTACCCTAACTGACATTTTCTGTACATCAGTTCATCTTTGTCACTCAAGAACAAGCATTTGGTTACTTTTTTATGTAATTGATCCTAAACTAATTCAGATTGATAATACAAGGATAAAACAAGGATAAAATAAAATCGAATTGCTTGCCGCTTAGATATAAAGTAGCGTGCGGGAAACCAAACAAATCAAAACTAGGATTTACGATAACGAGCGTCCATTTCAGGATCAAATATTTTTAATAAAACATACATGTTAGCTATACGAAGTCAACACTTTATATCTTGTGAACTTTATACACATTGTAGCTTTCGTGGAATCCATAAAATTTTGCATTATACGGTTAGACGAACAATGTGGATACATTTAAGATTTTACAACTCAAACGAAACGACATCCACAGAAATTCTTATTTTACCTATAAAATCCAATGAAACATGTCTTCTTTATGTGATTATTAACGGGGAAAGAACTACAACCACCAAAGGAAATTCATTACAAATTCTAGAAATCTGTCTAGTAAAGTGCACTTTCGGTTCAGTCGATTGTTATGAGAATAGTAAGCAATCATTCAGATGCTACAGCAAACTGAAATACTAAATTTCAATACTCTACAATCAATCGTTTAAAATTTATGCGAAAAATTCCAGAAGACTGTTAATTAAAGTACACTTCCGGCTCAGCCGATTTCAATGAAAATAGGATTTGAGCATCCCGATGGTACTATTATCTTAAATACTAAATTCCAACATTCTACGTTCAATAGTTTTGGATTAATGCGGAAAATTCAAGAAATGTTTCGAGTAAAGTGCACTTCCGGTACAGACGATTGCAATCATAATGCGAGGTGCACAACTAGATGTTACAGAAGTACTTAATACAAAATTTCAATATTCTACGACTGATTGTTTCGAATTCATGCGGAAAATTCGAAAAGTCTGTTATATAAAGTGCACTTTCGGCTCAGCCGATTGGTACAAAAATAAAAGATAACCCTTAAGATGCTACAGTAATCTCGAATATTAAATTTCAGTATCCTACGGCCAATCATTCAAGATTTATGCGGAAAATTCAAAAAATGTTTCAAGTATAGTGCACTTCCGGTACAGATGTTTGCAACCATAAGGCGAGGTGCATAACTAGACCCTAGATCAGTCTTAAATACAAAATTTCAACATTATACATTCGATGGGTTTTGAGTTACGAACGCACATTCGTACCGACGTCAAGCCGAAAATAATCAAAATTGTTTCAGGGATGCTCGAAACGGATATTTTCATGTAAATTTCGAAATGTGAATTTTGTCGGTTTCACAATACTTGTGAAATTGCTGCATGAAGATCCATAATTTGAACAAATTATAGTCCCTCTCCACTCCATATTTACTAAAAATTGCAATGTAGAATAAATACATCCTGTTGAAGGAAATTATATTGAAGCTGATAATAATGACGTAAAGTGAAACGGAAATTACTTTTGAATCATGTGAAAGATTGAACTCTCACGCTTATTTACCTAAACAGCAGAAATGTACAATTTCTCCGAGAAATAAATCGCATTAGTAAAAATTATATTCATTTTAAGCTTTCAAACATAAAAAAATTGCAAAAGTTATTAACAATTTATTAAAAGAAAAAAGGGGTTTTGTTTTTTGCAAATATCTCAAAAATTATTACAGGTATCGGACATCAGAAAAAAGAATCTTAAAGAGCAGGAAATTTTCTAAATACAAGTTTCATCACCTGGAACGCCCCCACCAATATTTATAATTTTAATTTGCAGATAAAAATAGGACTAAAAACGAATGAAGTCGCTGTCGCGCGCGCTTGGCAATCAGTAAAACGAAATAATTTTTTTAACTATTAAATGTGAATATTAAGATTATTTATGCAATTGTTGATTTTTAGCGCATTTTTTGGGAAAAATGGAAGAATCATCTAGATGATGAAAGCTCATTTTTGACAGCTCATGAATGCTTGTTACTTCAGAGATTTCGCAAATTACCATCTCTCACAATTACTCAGCTTGAAATCAAGCAGTTTGGGCAAACTTACGAAACAGCAGCTTCCATTTGGAACTAGTTTCAAATTGACTATTTGATAAGTACATAATTTATGCATGTACAAACTCAAAAATATCTTTTAATCTTCATTGTTTAGTTATTGACTGATGGGAGGTCAAGTGCTGTACCTCAAAATGATAATTTGATCTTTCTTAAAGCTATATAAAAAAATATACCAAAAGTAAACAAATTTTCATCCAATAATAATAATTCATTCTAATAAGCTTCAAATTTGCGTCAAACAAGTCATTGAATGAATCCCGGACAGATTTGACAACTGTACATAATAATAGTGACACCCGCGGCTAAAGTTGTTACTAAATTTTTATCTACTTTAATAAATTTCAGTTGCCATATCCCTAATGTCATCTATATCTATGGGCATTGTTTCACTTGAAACAAGTAATTGAATAATACAATCTTCCACAATCACTGAGCTTGAATTAAAGCAATTTGTGCAAACCTACGGAACAGTAGCTTTCATTTAGAACCAGTTTCAAGTCTGTAAATAGTATAGTTGCTGAGATCTCAGCGTCACGCCAGCCAGCCAGTCAGCCAGACAGCCAAAGTGAATATAATAGCGCTTTTTTACAAAAAATGCGCTAAAAAGCGCTATTATATTTACTTTGGCTGTCTGGCTGGCTGGCTGGCGTGACGCTGAGTTCTCAGCAACTATACTATTTGCAAACTTGAAACTGGTACTAAATAAAAGCTGCTGTTTCGTAGGTTTGCACAAATTGCTTTAATTCAAGCTCAGTGATTGTGGAAGATTAAATTATTCAATTACTTGTTTCAAGTGGAACAATGCCCATAGATATATATGACAATAGGGATATGGCAACTAAAATTTATTACAGTAGATGAAAATTTAGTTACAACTTTCGCCGTGGGTGTCACTATTATTATGTACAGTTGTCAAATCTGTCCGGGATTCATTCAATGACTTGTTTGACGCGAATTTGAAGCTTATTAGAATGAATTATTATTATTGGATGAAAATTTGTTTACTTTTGGTTTATTTTTTTATATAGCTTTGATAAAGATCAAATTATCATTTTAAGGTACAGCACTTGACCTTTCGTCAGTCAATAACTAAACAATGAAGATTAAAAGGTATTTTTGAGTTTGTACATGCATAAATTATGTACCTATCAAATAGTCAACTTGAAACTAGTACTAAATGGAAGCTGCTGTTTCGTAAGTTTGCCCAAACTGCTTGATTTTAAGCTCAGTAATTGTGAGAGATGGTAATTTTTCGAAATCTCTGAGGTAACAAGCATTCATGAGCTGTCAAAAATGCGCTTTCATCATCTGGATGATTCTTCCATTTTTTAATTTATTGAAGTATTTTGCTAACCTCAATAATTTTGATCAAATTCAAATAAATGTCCTCCAATCACGGATATTGTTTGGGCGGTTTTCTATCAAACTGTGGAAGCAGTAATATCACCGCAATCCTCAAAGGAATTTTGTAGAGAAAAGAAAAATGTGAGAATTACATCGGATTTTTTGTCGACAAGGGTAGAGCTTTCGGAAGTTCATTCAACTACACAATAAAAAATAAAGACAGTTAGTGTCAAGCCGGACCTAAAGAGTAGATACCAACCAATCGCTTGGAGCATCTTTTCTGCGAAATTTATGTCTGCCAAATTGTTGGCAATTAATTATATACCCTATTTCTTCTAACTTAATCGAAATTGATAATCTCATCATGACAAACTCCCAAATACGAAAATATATTATAATTTTTTTCTTAAATATTTCTTGCGAATTGTTTCCAAAAAAGTTCTGACTGCGTTTTGACGCATATTATCTCTAAGTAGAAAATAAACAAACATGAATTAATAAATGAAGAACTGGTACAAGATAAATTGTAGCTGGCAAATGGACGATTTGCATTAAAAACAATTAGCTCGGTTTGTACGCTGTGTAAGTGGTGCACTTCCATTTAAGCTTGGCTCGAATACAATTAGCACTTACTTCTCTCATTTCCCTTCTCTCTCTTAGTCTTGTTCTTAATTAAGAAAAGAAAACGTGAAAAATCAACCCAAGAAGCCACCTCAAACACACAATAACATCAACAAACAGCAAGGGAAAATTGCAACCAACAAATTAATTCGAAACATCCAGAATTAAAAATCCAATTAATTATTCAAAACTGGAGTTATTAAGAATAAAAAATTGACCACCCAACAAATCATTATGAAAATCAATAGGGTTTTATTCTAATAACTGACCAATCGATAGGAAAAATAATCATCAGAATATGTCAAGAATTGCGAATTGTAGCGTGTCTCATACGTACAAACAATTAACAGAGTTGCATCTCATTTTCCAAATCAAATAAAATGTTGCTAATAATTGTTTCGCCAACAAATGACAATGAAATCTCGAAAATATTATATAGAATCAATTTTGAAAAGAACTTTCAGGATATTAAAAAAATAAAGAGATTTTTGAGTGGTAATTGGCAGAAGGCGTTCTAAGAATTTGTAATTTAGTTGAAAAGATTATTGAAAGAACTAACAGTTTGATGAATACTGAGCATGGCAGGTCGAGTTTGGTCAAAGCGGGCGAAGCCCGCCCGCTAGCTGGGTGCGAAGCCCGCCTATTAATCATCGGACTTGTTCATAGCGGGCGCAGCCCGTTCATTAGTTTGGTGGGAAGCACCGTAGTCTAACAACAAAATCACTGTTTATAAATATTAAGGATGGCACGTCGAGATTGGTCAGAACGGGCGAGGCCCGCCTATTAGTTAGGAACCATTGACATACAAAGCAGTACTGGGGATAAATTCGCCGTGGATGTTGGGTGGTGTGGACTTCCGCCACAGCGGACATCCGTCGGCACGGGAATTCGATTGTGCGGTACGCACTCAAAATAAAATACTTGAAGAGATTTTTGACTGGTCCAAATATTTTTACGTCTCTTTTACACTTTCCAGTATATAACATAATAGTCCAGAGCTTTCTGAAATGTTCTAGTGTGTTCTAAAACGTTTTGGATCATTATATAACGTTCTAGAGTATTCTGGGATGTTCTGGAACGTTATAGATTGCTCTGAAGCGTCCTGAAATATTTTGGAACTTTGTATAATCTGTCAGAGTGTTATGTAATGTTGTGGATCATTCTAGGACTATTCTAAAGCGTTTTGGAACATTCCGGAACATTTCGGAACGATATTCAACATTCCGGAGCATTCTAGAATGTTCCAGGGTTGTTTAAGATTGTTCTAAGGCTTTCAGGAATGTTTTGGAACGTTGTGGATTCTTCTTAAGCATCCTTAAATATTTAGAAACATTGTATACTGTGATAGAGTGTTATGTAATGTTCTGGAATTTTGTGGATTATTCTAGGACTATTCTAAAGCGTTTTGAAACATTCCGAAACATTTCGAAACAGTATTTAACATTCTGAAGCATTCTAGAATGTTTAGGAATATTTTAGATTGTTCCAAAGCATTCTGGAATGTTTTGGAACGTTCTATGTAGTTCTGAAGCGTCCTGAAATATTTTGGAACATTTTATTCTGTGTTAGAGTGTAATGTAATGTTCTGGAATTTTGTGGATCATTCTAGGACTATTATGAAGCGTTTTGAAACATTCCGAAACATTTCGGAACAGTATTTAACATTCTGGGGCATTCTAGAATGTTCAGGAATGTTTTAGATTGTTCCAAAGCATTCTGGATTGTTTTGGAACGTTCTATGTAGTTCTGAAGCGTCCTGAAATATTTTGGAATATTGTATAATGTGTTATAGTGTTATGTAATGTTCTGCAATTTTGTGGATCATTCTAGGACTATTATGAAGCGTTTTGAAACATTCCAAAACATTTCGGAACAGTATTTAACATTCTGAAGCATTCTAGAATGTTTAGGAATATTTTAGATTGTTCCAAAGCATTCTGGAATATTTTGGGACGTTCTGGATTTTTCAGAAGCCTCCAGAAATATTTTGAAACATTGTATAATGTGTTAGAGTGTTATGTAATGTTCTGGAATTTTGTGGATTATTCTGGGACTATTCTAAAGCGTTTTGAAACATTCCAAAACATTTCGGAACAGTATTTAACATTCGGAAGCATTCTCAAATGTTCAGGAATGTTTTAGATTGTTCCAAAGCATTCTGGAATGTTTTGGAACGCTATAGACTGTTGTAAAGCGTCCTGAGATATTTTGGAACTTTGTATAATGTGTTGAAGTGTTATGATATGCTCTTATATATTGTAGATCATTGTAGAACTATTCTAAAGCGTTTTGAAACATTCCGGAACATTTTGGAACAGTATTTAACATTCTGAAGCATTCTAGAATATTCAGGAATGTTTTAGGTTGTTCCAATGCATTCTGAAATGTTTTGGAACGTTCTATATAGTTCTGAAGCGTCCTAAAATATTTTGGAACATTGTATATTGTGTCAAAGTGTTATGTGATGCTCTGAAATGTTATGGATCATTCTAGGACTATTCTAAAGCGGTTTGAAACATTCCGGAACATTTCGGAACAGTATTTAATACTCTGGAGCATTCTAGAATGTTCCGGAATGTTTTAGATTATTCCAAAGCATTCTGGAATGTTTTGGAACACTATAGACTGTTCTGAAGCGTCCGGAAGTATGCTGGAACTTTGTATAATGTGTTAAACTGTTATGTAATGCTCTGAAATGTTGTGGATCAGTCTGGCACTATTATTAAGCGCTTTGAAACATTCCGGAACAGTATTTAACATTCTGGAGCATTGTGATACTTTCTGCAGCATTCTAAAATGTTCATGAACGTTTAAGATTATTCTAAAGCGTCTTGGAACATTCTAAAAAATTCTGGAATGTTTTAAAACAATATAAAATATTATATAGCGTTGTAGTATGTTGCAAAGCATTCTGGGATGTTCTAGCTTGTTATAAAGCGTTTTGGAACATTTTAAAGACTTTAGGAGTGTTCTGAAACAATATATAATATTTTATAGCGTTGTAGTATGTTGTAAACCATTCTGAAACGTTCTAGTTTGTTATAAAGCGTTCTGGAACATTCTAAAGAATTCTGGAGTGTTCTGAAACAATATATAACATTTTATAGCGTTGTTGTACGTTCTACAGCATTCTGGAACGTTCTAGTTCATTATGAAGCGTTTTGGAACATTCTTAATAATTCTGGAGTGTTTTGAAGCAATATATAACATTATATAGCGTTGTAGTATTTTGTAAAGCATTCTGGAACGTTTTAGTTTGTCATGAAGCTTTCTGAAAAATCAAATTCAAAATATATATCATTTTTCAAAGGGAAGCCATATGTGATTGACACTCAAAAAAAAAAATCCAAAAGTGAATATTACATTTTCTGTAAACACCCTGTATAAAAATAACGCATAAGATGCAATATAACAATCTAGAATCTATTTTTGATGATGTGCTCAATTATGCGATCATAATCTATATTCTATGCTAGTGCTAATCTCATTCGTGTCTTTCCCCCGTAGGTAGGGGTCTGGTGGATAATTTTCCTGCATGTTCGTCCCTCCACGACCTATTCATCCCTTCTATATCAACCATTAGCAATAAAATGATTAATATTAGTTTAATCTGCTTTTAATAGCTCGCATTTTTAAATTTTTGAGTTAAAATGTATTGAAAAGTCACGTCAGACACTGGCACATTCGATTTCATCGTTATTTGTTGTTTTGAATGTACGTACGCAATGTCAGCAGTCGGTGATGCCGCACGCTTCCGAATTTTCGTGACTCTCGATATTCAGTGCAGAACCTATATATCTGTTTTATCTCCACATTTAAACAGCAGTGTTATTATCTTCGAGCTCTACTTCCTGTACAATTTCTTATTTAATATCGTTGATATCGATCCCCCACAAATCATTTCTTAAAGTTATTGATGTTGTTTCCGCTAGCTTCTTCCCCAAGTGCAGAACTGAAGGACATAACGTCCTAAACGTTAGTTTAAGACCGAAAGATCCAATAATCTGCCGGCACCGGAGTCTGTGATGGTCACTTTATGATGGTTGATATCAAATGTAACGTACGAATTGCTGATTAATAGAAGTGTTTCACTCAGGAAGAGGCTCCCATTTTTTTCCCTCTTCCTTCCTGCAGAAAACGTCAAGATTCAGAATCAACCACCTCTTTTTTATACTGTAATGTTTTAAGAACAGTTCTGCTGCTAGAATTATCTTGAAATACTCCAGATGTTTATTATAACGACGAATTATGTCACGCATATTAATTTATTCTCGGAAATGGTTACAGGATTCCAGTGCTTTTCTTTTTGGCTGTAAGTTCAAAACTAGTTGAAAATCTCTCCGATAGATGTCCGCATAACTTACGAATGACTTTTCTTCTTGTAGAGGTTTTTCAAGCAAGTGCAATTTGTTCGGAAATGTAATTTTCTCATTACCAGATGTATGTTTCCATAAATCATACTTTCTACATGGTACAGTTGTACAGTTTGTTCTTTTATAAATGATCTTGGAAGAACTATTTTTGCCATGCATAAATGCAATGTAACTTCTTGCTTTTTGTCCGCCATTCTTCATTTATTTTAACCGAAATTATGAATAATTACACGAAGCTCTTATTAACCAGAATTTAAGTATTCATCTTCTTTAGAATAAAATGTACTATTTTCAGTTGTTTATTTTTATTGGGACACTATTGAATACAGGCACAGGTAATGAATGACATATGTGGCCCTTCAATTTTTTTTTTTCTACTGCTGGATCCCATAACCGAAGTGTTGAACATGGTGTAAGTTAAAACTCAAAAAGTGATGATTAAAAGACGTGATTCGATGTGATTTTTGCATTTTCTGCTGTGGAAAATGTGGAGGAACTCGAAAAACAATTGTTTTTATAAATATGGTATATCGGTATCCAACGCGCGTCGACAAAGCGCGACGCGTTTTCCCGTACTCCACTAGTTATTCCAGCAGTCACTCCACCAATCATATCGTTGCTTCAGAGCGTTTAGTACAGTACAAAATATTATAATAGCATGTAGTTCAAGAAATTAGACGCCCGGGAGGGTTGAAAAATAAATAACATTACCTTTAATTTCTATTTTTAAAATCTTCGATGAATGTTATTTAAAACAAAATATAAAGCATTTTGAATGACACTGGAAATAAGGGTATTTTCGATTGGTCATATCATTTGAATGATATCTCTGAGATATATGGGACCTACTGCAATCGTTTGATGATAAATTTTCTATCGTTTTACGTAATGAAGGTTTTTTTATGTAATATGAAAACATCAACTCTTCCTTAATGAATTGTATTACCCGGTACCGCTAAAAATTGATATTAAAAGTTTTGGTGACAGGATTGTATTCAACCATAGGTAATAACCTTTGTGGTCCTTCAACATACTTCTTTTTCCAAGAAGCCGGTTCCCATATCCAATATGTCGAACATGGTGTAGCTTAAAACTCGAAAAGTGACGATTTAAGGACTTGATTCTATGTGATTTTTACATTTTCTGTTTTGGAAAATGCGAAGGAACCCTTGAAACACTTGTTTTTATTAATATGGTATATCGGTATCCAACGCGCGTCGACAAAGCGCGACGCGTTCTTTCGTACTTTAAGCCAATTCTTGAGTTTTGATGACAGGATTTCATTTAAGCACAGGTAATGACCCTTGTGGCCCTTTAAGATATTTTTTTTCCAAGAAGCTGATTTTCATATCCAAAATTTCGAACATTGTGTAACTTAAAATTCGAAAAGTGACGATTTGAAGACTTGGTTCGATGTGATTTTCACATTTTCTGTTCTGGAAAATGCAGAGGAATCCTTAAAACACTTGTTTTTATTAATATGCTATATCGGTATCCAACGCGCGTCGACAAAACGCGACGCGTTTTTCCGTACTCTACTAGTTACAGCAGTCACTCCACCATTCATATTATTGCTTCAAAGCGTTTAGTACAGCACAAAATATTCGTAATAGCATGTAGTTCGAGAAATTGGACTCCCAGGGGGTCGAAAAATAAATAACAGGGCTTTTGAAATTTATTTGCAAGTTGAGTTTTGAAGATTAACTGAAAAACTATTCATGATAAAAGAAATTCGTAAAAACCAAATTCAAGCCAATAAAATTACCTTTATTCAATTTTGACGTTTTAAAGCTACATTATTAAATCCATAGCAACAGTCATAAGTAAATCTTTATTCACTAGTGATTTAAAATGAATTATTAGTGATTTAAAAAAATTTAAATCACTGTTGGAATTCCTTTTCATAAAAAGATTTCGATTTCTGAGGAATAATTTTCCCAACTGCAGCGGCTGCTTCGTTCAAAATGATATCGGGGACGAGAACATTGTTTTAATAACTTTTTCCATCATTTCAGACAATACTTTTCACAATTATAACCTGATTATAACACTTTAAATTAAAATTCACAAAACTGACAGTTTAATGACAGTCACACTCCCGAATGTTTAAAAAACAAACACTCGTCGCGATATCAACGAAGCTCCCTTGCAACTACAATTTAATTTTTTTGAATTTTGTTCCTCAGTTTCATGTTCCAGAAATTTACGCAAAATTGAATAAAATTATGTATACAAACACGTGAATTAAACCTCTCTATTTGCTCAAAGAATTAAACCACTCGCGCTAAACGCGCTCGTGATTTTGAACTTTCTTCTCGCAAATAAACAGTGGTTTAATTCACTTGTTGTATAAATAACTATTAATCTTACCTTTAGTTTTGGTGATAGGATTGTATTTAAGCACAAGTAATGACCTTTGTGGCCCTTCAAGATGTTTTTTTTCAAGAAGCTGCTTCCCATATTCAAAATGTGCAACATGGTGTAACTTAAAACTCGATAAGTGATGATTTTAGGACTTGATTCGATGTGATTTTTGCATTTTTTGTTTTGGACAATGCGGAGGAACCCTTAAAACACTTGTTTTTATGAATATGGTATATCGATATCCAACGCGCGTCGACAAAGCGCGACGCGTTCCATCATACTCTACTAGTTACTCCAGCAGTTACTCCATCAATCAATTATAGCTTCAGAACGTTTAGTACAATATAAAATATTTGTATTAGCATGTTGTTCAAGAAATCAGACTCCCGGGGGTTGAAAAATAAATGACAGGGCCTTTGAAGTTTACTTGCGAGGTATTTCAAGAGATTAATGCCCGGTTTTATGAAGGGCAGAGTATTTTTCTTCCAGAGCAAATAAAATTTACTCTGTTAGATGACAGTCGATTATTTGGCAGCAATGATCTTGTTGTCATATGGAAGCTCAAAATGATTAGAATTAGTTAAATAGAATAAATTTACTTCATGAGTAAATTTACTTGGTCTTTTATAAAACCGGCCATAACTGAAAAACTATTTATGATACAAGAAATCCTTAGAAAGCAAATTGAAGCCAATAAAATTACCATTGAAGTGATTTTTGCATTTTCTGCCTTAGAAAATGCGGAGGAACCCTTAAAACACTTATTTTTATGAATGTGGTATATCGGTAGCTGAAGCGCGTCAATTTAGCTCGACGCGTTTTTCCGCACTTTTTTGCAGCGTGTTAGTTTTTGGGAAATAACTCACAAACTATTTATGATTAAGAAATTTTGTAAAAACCAAGTGAAAGCCAATGAAATTACCTTTCATTAATATTTTCACAATCTTCGATTAATTATTCGAGACAAAAGTTACAGCATTTTAAATATCACTGAAAAATAGCAAATTGGGGTATTTTCAGTTGCTCATATCATTTGAATAAGATCCGAGAAATAAATGGGACCTTCTACAATTATTAGAACGACGAATTCTCTATCATTTCGCATAATCAATGCTTTTTTTTTTGTTATATAAATAAAATTAGATCCTTTTTTGTGCTGGAAATGCCTCATGCAAGTTGCTGATACTTCAACCCTCTTTTGATGAATTGTACCACCCTAGAGCGTTAAAAATTATTATTAAAAGATTTGGCGACAGGTAATAACCTATGTGGCCCTTCAACATTTTTTTCCAAGAAGCTGGCTCCCGTATCCAAAATATTGACCATGTTGTAACTTTGAACCCGAAAAGTGGTGATTTGAGGACTTGATTCAATGTGAGTTTTGCATTTTCTGTTTAAAAAAATGCGGAGGAACCATCAAATCGTTTGTTTTTATGAATATGTTATATCGGTATCCAACGCGCGTCGACAAAGCGCGACGCGTTTTTCTGCACTCCATTTTAGCTACCTACAACACTAAAAATATAGTTACAGTTCCAACAAGGGGTCGCTATATTTTAGATCATTGTTTTACAGATATTGCTCACTGTGTCGCTGCTGTAGAAAATAACTTTATATCCGACCATAATACCATTTTGATAGATACTCACATTAATAACACTAAAGTAAATAATTCGACCCAATGCAAGAGAATTTTTAGCGATATTAATGTCAAGAATTTTTGTTGTGATATTGCTCGTGAATCGTGGTCTGATGTGTATATGAAATCAATTACTGATGATGCTTTTCAATCTTTTCTTGATATATTCATGTATTATTTTAATATCCATTTTCCATTGCAGAAAATCACTTCTAAGAAAGTTAATGAAAAAGGCTGGGTGGATTCTAATATAACAGATTCGAGCAATGATCTAAAATCACTATTTCATTTAAAAAATGAATTTCCTATTTTAGTTCCTTATTACAAAACTGCTAAGAAGAAACATTCGCTTTTGGTAGCACATACTAAAAAAACTTTTTTCCAAAATAAAATCGTAAACTCTGATAACATGTCGAAGAGTGCCTGGAGCATCATTAATTCAAAAAGTAAAAACAAGGTGGATTCAAACTTGGAAATTTCTGGTAACAATGGAACTACTGACAATCCTAAATTAATCGCCAACCTTTTTAACAATTTTTTTAGGGACGCACCCCTTAACATTTTAAAACGCATTCCTGCAGTCAATGCAATTGATATTGGTCACAGAAACAAAGATAACAGTGTCTGTAACTTATTTCTATATCCTTTTCACGAAAATGAATTATTTAATATAATTATGACCAGAATGAAAAATAAAAAATCATCCGGGCCGGATAATGTGCCGAACTCGATAATTAGAACTGTAGCTTATGTTATTGCTAAACCTTTAACCTATGTAATCAATCTATCATTTGAAACTGGTTGTTTTCCTCACACTTTAAAAACAAATAAAATAATTCCTATTTACAAGAAAGGTAATAAAACAGATATGAATAATTACAGACCTGTAGCCCTAACCTCTGGCTTCTCTAAGATATTTGAATATAGTTTTTTGAATAGACTTGAACCTTTTCTCACTAAAACCTGTGCTATCTCTGATAAACAATTCGGTTCTAGAGCAAATCGTTCAACTACCAGTGCTTTACACGTTCTTTTTACAGAAGTTTTTCAATTTCTAAATAAAGGAGAATATCCGGTAGGTATTTTCTGTGACCTTAGCAAGGCATTTGATTGTGTGGACCATGCACTGTTATTAGACAAACTTGCGCGTATAGGTATACGAGGGGTTGCGGCTAAATGGATCTCTACTTTTTTGACTAGAAGACAACAGTTTGTTTCTGTCAATTATTCAGACGATTCATTTTTTAAAGATACCGTAGTTTCTGACTATCTAGAAATCGACGTTGGCCTGCCGCAAGGTACTGTGCTTGCTCCTGTGTTGTTTATAATTTATAATAATGACTTGACTAAAGTTCTCACTGAGGATTGCATACCCATCTTGTATGTTGACGATACTACTTTGATTATTTCTGATAAAAATAAGGATAGTTTGATTGATAAATGCAATCAAAATGTTGGTTTTTTATCATTGTGGTGTTATGAAAACAATCTTTTTTTAAACGACAGTAAAACTAGAATCCTTCATTTCCATACACAACAAAATATTAGTAATCAACAACTTAGTATTAAATTTGGTGACTTAACTAAGAATAACAATGATTCAGTGAGAGTTCTAGGACTGTTAGTCAAGGATAACTTGGATTGGAAACCTCACTGTGAGGAAGTAGTTTGTAAGCTAAACTCTGTTTGCTATCAAATACGACATTTAAAACAATATTTGACTTTCAGTCAGCTTTGTATGTTTTACTATGCGTGTGTAGAGTCTAGATTGAGATATGGAATTTGTTTCTGGGGCTCTTCGAATGTTTCACACAGTGTTTTTATATGTCAGAAAAGAATTATAAGATGTATGGTTGGTGCTAAATATAATGTTTCTTGTAGAGTTTTTTTCAAAAAACACAATTTTCTTACACTCACTAGCATATACATTTATGAAATTTGTCTTTTGATTTTTAAGAACAAACTAACTTATCCTCTAATTGAAAACATCCATGATCACAATACTCGCAGCAAAAACAATTTTTATATTCCTAAATCGAAGTTAAAAGTCGTTAAAAGCTCTCCTGATAAATTTGGTTTAGAAATATTTAATAAACTACCGGATTCATTGAAAATGGAAAATATCGAGAGAAAGTTTAAAAAAAATCTAAAGCTATTCCTTCTACAGCATTGCTTTTATTCAATTAATGAATTTATGTCTTTGTAGTTTTATTTTAAGTTTTATTTTTTGCTTTTGATGTACCATATTATTTACCTCTCCTTTTTGCTTTGACGTTTCTATACACATTGTATTGTGTCTTCAGAATTAAATAAATTATTATTATTATTATTAGTTAGTCCAGCATTCGCTCCACCAATCATATTGTTGCTTCAGAGCGTTTAGTACAGTACAAAATATTCGAAATAGCATGCAGTTCGAAAAATTAGACTCCCGGGGGTTGAAAATTAAATAACAGAGCTTTTGAAGTTTATTTGCAAGTTAGTTTTTAGAGATTAACTGAAAAACTATTAATGATAGAAGAAATTCGTAGAAACCAAATTTAATCCAATAAAATTATATCTAATTGAAGGGATTTCTACATTTTCTGTCTTAGGAAATGGGGAGGAACCCTTAAAACACTTATTTTTACGAATGTGGTATATCGGTAGCTAAAGCGCGTCGACTTGGCGCGACGCGTTTTCCCGCACTTTTCTGCAGCATGTTAGTTTTTGGAGAATAACTCACAAACAATTTATGATTACGAAATTTTGTAAAAACCAAGTGAAAGCCAATAAAATTACCTTTCATTTTCATTATTAAAATATTCGATTCATTATTTGAGACAAAAGTTACAGCATTTCAAATATCACTGAAAAATAGCAAATTGGGGTATTTTCAGTTGCTCATATCATTTGAATGAGATCCGTGTGAAATGAATGGGACCTTCTACAATTATTAGAGCGACAAATTCCCTATTATTTTGCATAATGAATGTTTTTTTTTTTGTTATATAAATAAAATTAGATCCTTTTTTGTACTGGAAATGTCTCATGCCAGTTACTGATACTTCAACCCTCTTTTAATGAATTGTATTCAAGCACAGATAATGACCTATGTGGCCCTCCAACATTTTTTTTTCCAAGAAGCCTGTATCATGTTGAACATGTTGTAACTTTAAACTCAAAAAGTGGTGATTTGAGAACTTGATTCGATGTGATTTTTGCATTTTCTGTTTAAGAAAATGCGGAGGAACCCCCAAATCACTTGTTTTTATGAATATGGTATATCGGTATCCAACGCGCGTCATCAAAGCGCAACGCGTTTTTCCGCAATCTTCTAATTACTCCAGCAGTCACTCCAACAATTATATTGCTGCTTTAGAGCGTTTTGTCCTTTCTCTAATGTTTGAACTACTTGAAATACATGTTTTCTATTAATTATGCTGCATTATATCTTTGACGCGCGTTGATGAAGCGCGACGCGCCAACGTGTCGCATTACTACAGAGCGTTCGGTCTATTTTGCAACCAATTTTTATCAAATTTTACACATATAAAATTGAAGAACTTACCTTCATGAAAAAGTAGTTTTTTGTTTTTTATATTGACAGATGGAGCTGTAATACTTTTTTTCATGTTTCAATGCTGTAATTAACATAATTCTTCCAATAAAAATGAAAATTCTTTAGGAAAAATTTTCGTGATGTAATAATTAATTATTTTTTATAAATATTTAACCCTGCATCACATACATTTATATAATCAGCAAACGATATAATTTGCATAATTAATTAAGTGTTGATCGCTTCTAGCAATATCAGAATTCAATTTGCAGCCAATTAAACTCCAAGTCAATAATGCGTGAATTCCCCTTCAATTAGTAACAAATGACTTCTGCATGATGTGTCCCGCCCACTCATCCCGCGAGAGAGATGAGATGACTTTTATTTTTCATTGATGTGTCATCTTGCAATTAGCTTTTGACCCACTAGCCAATATTTGTTTTAATCCATTTTCACTTCCTGTTATTTAATAGGTTGACATTTAAACCGTACTACCAACATGAATTTACATGAACATATGTCCAATTCATTGTAATCTTAATACTGTTTTCCAATTTATTGAATTAAGTTTCTGTTTGATTGGATAAGGTGAAAGTGAGCCCCGTTTCCAAAAAGTTTTATTAGCGAATTATCTTTTGCAGAAGAAATGAGCAGAATTAAAGTTTTATAGCGAAACTCACGCCCTTAACTTCATCATTTCCAATGCATTAACTCTAAAATCGTTTCAAACTTACAAAGTAAAAATATCTTTTTTATTTGCGATTGCCCTAGCGAAAAAGATTACAACCAACATTCTAATACAACTTTCTTTCCAAGAATTTTTCTTTTTCAATCAACTTTTGAAAAAAAAAATATTCATCCATCGTTCAATTCGTGGATAACAAAAAATTATTCAGTGATACTATTCTTGGCTTCCTAATTTACAACAAATGTAATTGAGTGTTAGAATAACCTTGCAAACAAGAAAGTTTTCAAACTAAATCTTCTGCCACCATTAGTTTTCGTTAAAAAATGAAAGCTGGTCAGTTAGTGTCAGTGGTGCGATAACAAAGCAAGGCAGTCGGTTGTAGTAGCATCTGGGTAATGGTATATCCTTCTGCTCTTCGTTTACCGTGCACTGTTCGATTTTTTGTGACCTAGATGTTCACTCTTACGGTGATGGAGACTCAAGAACGCGGTATTGTTTCACAAGACAAGCTGGAAGGCTGTATGTCTGCCGAACAATAATAGGTCACGTTTTCCGAGATGCTAAAACGTGAAGCAGAGAAAATCATAACTGAAAGTAATTAATCAAATAAAATTTCATTATGAATCAAACTGCATTGAAAATTTAGTCGATCTTGCAATGCCAGAGAAGAGTAAAAATAACTGCAAACTGCACGTGGATGCGGAGGAGGAAACTTGTACGTCATCTTACATTTCCCGTGGGCCTATGACGTAAATTATTTATTCTTTTTGGTATTATGTACTTATCAATAACAACCACAAACGGACAAACACTCTCATGGTCACCAATTCGAAAAACTTACTTCTTACTATTTTCTGTTGTTTTATTCCAAGTTCAATTCAATTTTCAACAAAAAAATACGGCTCGTGCGTCACACAATGCCAACAACAACTCAAGCGGATGAACGATGCTCGAATTATAGCCAATGTTACGAAGTAATAATATAAGATTATACTGCTGAAAGAATTTTCAAAATCGGTCCAGTAGTTCAATTTTCATAAATAATTTTCCACAAAAACTGCCGTTTTCAGGTCGTTGTAAGAACGATACTCGAACGAACAAATATGACTCTTGCGCCACTTATTGTACATTATTGATGACATAAATCTTTAAGCAAAACAAAATTTCAAGTCAGTTAGATGAACGATGCGCGAATAAACAAATAAGACTCATGCGCCGCTAATACACATTGATAATTATAAAACAACTGTAGAAAATCTCAACTCAATCGGACGAACGATGCGCCAACGAACTGATACGGCTCGTGCCCTACATCTTGCAAAATTGTCTATCATAGTCAGTGTTACTCAGTAATAATATAAGATTATACCAGTGCAAGAATTTCGAAAATCGGTCCAGTAGTTTGCCTCATAGCTCAATTTTTATAAATAATCACCCACAACAATTGCCGTTTTTGGGTCGTTGAATGAACGAAACGCGAACGAAATAATATGACTCTGTCATCAACAAAATTTAGAGTCATTTGGATGAACGATGCGCGAACATACAAATACTATGTCAGAAATTTTAATGCAAGCACCAATAACTACTGTAAAAAGTCTCAGCTCAATCGGATGAACGGTGCGCAAACGAACAAACACGGCTCGTGCGCCTTTCATTGTATGTATCAACAACCATCAGGTGGTATGATAAAAACCTTCACAAAAGTGCCAACAATAACTATAGTAAATTTCAATTAATTTGGATGAACGATGCGCGAATGGACAAATACACTCCGTACGCCTCGTAATGTATGTTTCTAGTACTATAGTAAATACATTCACGAAAGTATCATTAATAACTGTAGGAATTTTCAACTCAATTGGATGAACGATGCTCGAACGATCAAATACTCCTCGTAAACTTGTCTATTATAGCCTATATTATTCAGTAATGATATAAGATTATACTGGTGAAAGAATTTCCAAAATCGGTCCAGTAGTTTGCCTTATAGTCCAATTTTTATAAATAATCTCCTACAACAATTGCTGTTTTTGGGTCGTTGAATGAACGATACGCGAACGAAATAATATGACTCTTACACCACTTATTGCACATTGGTGATACTATGACAGAAGTCTTTAAGCAAGTGTCATCAACAAAATTTAAAGTCAATTAGATGAACGATGCGCGAACAAACGAATACTATGTCAGAAACTGTAACTACTGTAAAAAATCTCAACTTAATCGGATGAACAGTGCGCCAACGAACAGACACGGCTCGTGCGTCATTCATTGTGTGTTGACGATAGTATAATGAAAACCTTCACAAAAGTGCCAACAGTAACTATAGTAAATTTCAATTCAATTGGATGAACGATGCGCGAATGGACAAATACGACTCGTGCGCCTCGTAAAGTATGTTGCTAGTACTATAATAAAAATATTCACGAAAGTATCATTAATAACTGTAGGAATTTTCAACTCAATTGGATGAACGATGCTCGAACGAACAAATACGGCTCGTGCCCCACTTCTCGCAAACTTATCTATTATAGCATATATTATTCAGTAATCATTCAAGATTATACTGGTGAAAGAATTTTTAAAATCGGTCCAGTAGTTTGCCTAATAGTTCAATTTTTATAATTCTCTACAAGAATTGCCGTTTTCAGGTCGTTGGATGAACGACACGCGAACGAACAAATATTACTCTTGCACTACTTATTGTACGTTGATGTTACTATGACAAAAATCTTCAAACAGGTGTCATCAACAAAATTTCAAGTCAGTTGGATGAACAACTGTAGAATCAATCGGTTGAACAATGCGCATACGAACAGATACGGGCCGTATTCGTTTGTTCGCGCATCCTTCACCCAACTGACTTGAAATTTAGTTGATGACACTTGCTTGAAGATTTCTGTCCTAAAATCATCAACGTACAATAAGTGATGCAAGATTTATATATGTTTGTTCGCGTATCGTTCATCCAACGACCCAAAAACGGCAATTCTTGTAGAAAATTATTGAAATTGAACTCTTAGGCAAAGTACTGGACCGAGTGCCATTCAATGTGCACAAAAGTGCCAACAACTACACTGCAGACAGTTTCAACCCAATCGGATGAACGATGCGCGAACGAACATATATGGCTAGTTCGCCGTTTAATGTATGCTGATTGTAGTATAATGGAAACATTCACGAATGTCTCGTCAACAACTATGTAAAGTTTCAACCCAATCAGATGAACGATGCTCGAACGCATAAATACATCTTGTGCGCCACTTCTTGTAAAGTTGTCCATTATTCGAGTCGTTAGATGAACGATACGCGAATGAACAAATATTACCGCTTATTGTACGTTGATGAGACTATGTTAAAAATCTTCAAGAAAGTGTCATCAACAAATGTAAATAATTTCAACTCAGTTGGATGAACGATGCGCGAACAAACTAATACTACTCGTGTTAGAAATTACCAATAATAGCTGTACAAAGTCTGAACTCAATCGATTCTGCCGTTTCGCGGATTAGTCCGGACAAACAAACAAATAGACAAAAATTAAAAATGTTTTGGTTTCAATATTCTTGAAATCAATTATAGAGCGCTCGGAACGTACTTCGCACTCCATGTGCACGCGGAGCGTTTAATTTTGAATAAATGCCGTTTATTTCGTGATGAATTGACTTTTTTCAATAAGAATGTTCTGAATCTGGTATTCCATCACTTTGTGGTACATTGTTGAAGATTACATTTTAATGTTTAAATCAGGTTGAAATTTCTCACCAGTCGATAATAAAAATATAGAGATAAGCCAATCTGATGACAGTATTGTCGTACGTTCAAGCCAGCGGATATAAAATAAAAAATCAATTTCATCTCACGGCAGTAACTCCACTAGTACACTATGTTGGCCTAGACTACTTCTATTTTCTTTTGCTATTGTCATAAGCGGCGGAAAAGATTCAATTTTGGGGGCACTGAACAATAATTGAATCATTAATTGAAAATAAATCTAATGAATTTGTTTATCGTCACAGCTACAACAAATTTACTGAACACACAAGTCTGAAACTTTTATTTAATTAATTTAAATTTGTAGTGTCAAAAATGTTGTGTAATATTTATTTCTTTTAATAAGAAATGCCCCAATCTGAAATTTTCTCCCTTCTGGTAAAATTTTTCCAAGTCGCCGCCTTATGTCGTCCTTCCGGACATGACAGTGAGTTAACCAAGCGACAATTCTATTACGATGTCTTATACGTAGGAGCGACGACAGTGGTGGACATACTTACGTGACCAAGATCTCCAGGGACCTCACTCGCCATCCAACAACTTTCCTCCCCCTCACCCCGCAATCATGCACCGTCTTATCGAAACCTCCATCCACCTGTAGATGAGAATATTGGCTTTGACCAATATTAATTATAGATTGGAAATTTCAATTGAGTCAAAATTGAGTCAAAATGTTTTAACATAGAACATTATTACATATCTGTGATATATAGGAGGGCGGAGCTGAAAAGTGCGCCATCAAAGTGCTTCATAACTTGTAGAATTTCAGTGTGCGATTGTCGATGCGAATTAAATTAGTGCAAACGTCTTTCCACAACTTGAAAATCCCCTAAAATCCAGATATCCTAGCGTCATGGAATTAAAACATCATCTTCTGAGGTGGACTCTCCGATTCTAAACGTCTCGAGTCTCCCATAGAATTGGATCATTAAATTTTATGAATGCCAAAATTACGGTCATCTTTTAATGTAGCGGAAGGTAAAATATGGACCAAGATTGTAGAATTTCTCGCCGCAAACTCCGGCGGTTTGAAAGGGCGTTAAATTACGTTTCTTTTTTACCGAAGAAATATTACAGATTTATTAAATTATATCCATTCCTCGATCCGAGGATCGTACTTTGGGAACGCAAGATGGAATGAGGTATTACTAAAGTGTACAACCTCATATCAAAATTTTAAAAGGAAAAAGAGCCTAAAAGAATTGCTCTTCGTCAAAAAAGCAATGCTTTTTCTAAAATGCACGACTGAGTAAACAGTTATTTGATAAAATTGTTCAAATAAAATAATAATTCCCTAAAAGGGTAAGTGAGGTTATGTCATCATTTTCGTCCATTTTAGTTGAGAATAAATTATTTTAAAAATAAAATGCTCTGCGTGTGTTGCGTGTGAATTTGAGGCTACCCTCGCAAAAACAAATGCCAGCATGCATAATTTCTTATGTTTCTGTTTCAAGATGTTTGGGCACCAGGCGGCAGCACTAGAGTCGTAACGACGTTTAGCGTCACATTGTGATTGATGCGATTTCGTTTTCGGCCGTAGTTTTTTTGCTTTCTTTTCTCATTCCTTTTGAATTTGTTTCATGGAAACATTATAATGTTTTGTAATGAGATTGTAATTATGCATAAGGGTGAATTTCGTTTTGTTTGACAGCTGTGAATGGATGGAAAAGTAAATTCCAATTATGGAAATGTTTAACATTAAATGCTTGATACTGTAATTTTTTTTACAATAATTGGAGTGTGTATAAAGAGATACATATCCAAAAATTGCCCTCAGCAAATATGAAACTAACTATTTCATAGGAAATATTTATTTTACAATGAATCTCAAAATGTGATCTCTCGAAATGAATAATTTTTTCCTGACTGAAATAGCGATTCAAAAAAATTGAAACTTTGAGTGTTGACTCAGAGGGGATGTAAGAATAATACACTTAAGTCAGAATGATGATCTCGTGATAGTCCACACAATTATAGTGTCCAAAACTCAAAATCCCAGATGTAATAATCCTATCTGTCCTTTTGAGATAAATAATTAGATCCTGATTAATCCAGTGATTAAAAAAAATTGAAGCTGTGAATGTTCGACACGAGGAGGATGTAAAAATAATATACTGAAGACAGAATGACATACAAGTTATCCATCACACAATTATAGTGTCCAAAATTAAAAATAATAATGACATAATAATCCTATTCATCCTACTGACATAATTTACTAATTTCTGACTAAAACACCGATTCAAAAAATTTTTAAATTAAAAATGCTGACTCAGGGGGATGCAGTAATAATATACTGAAGACAGAATGAAGTTCTCGCTCTCCTTCACACAATTATAGTATGCAAAACTTAAAATAATAATAAATATAATAATCTGCTGTCCTCCTGAGATAAATAATTGATTCCTGACTGAATCAGCGATTCGAAAAATTTTATATTAAGAGTGCTGACTCAAGGGAGATGTAGAATTCATATAATGAAGACAGAATAACGTCGTCTCTCTCATCACACAATTATAGTGTACAAAACTTGAACTCACAACAAATATAATAATCCTATCGGTTCTTTCGATTTATCAAGTCCTGACTAAACGAGCGATTCAAAAAAATTGAAATTGTGAGTGCTGGCTCAGGAAGGACGTAGAAGTAATATACTGGAGACAAAATGATGTCATCGTTCTCCTTCACACAATTATAGTGTACGATGAATTCACAACAAATTTAATAATCCTTTCGGTCCTTTTGATTCATCAAGTCCTGACTGAACCAGCGATTCGAAAAAATTGAAATTATGTGTGCTGGCTTAGGAAGGATGTAGAAGTAATGTACTGGAGACAAAATGACGTAATCGTCCTCCTTCATACAATTATAGTGTGCAAAGAACTCATAAAAAATATAATAATCCTATCGGTCCTTTTGATTTATCAAGTCCTGACTAAAGGAGCTATTCGGAAAAATTGAAATTGTGAGTGCTGGCTTAGAAAGGACGTAGAAGTAATATACTGAAGACAGAATGACGTCATCGTCATCCTTCACCCAATTAAAGTGTACAATGAACTCACAACAAATATAATGATCCTATCGGTCTTTTTCATCTACCAAGTCCTGACTAAACGAGCGATTCGAAAAAATTGGAATTATGTGTGCTGGCTTAGGAAGGATGTAGAAGTGATAAACTGAAGACAGAATTATGTAGTCATTCATCCTTACACAATTATAGTGTACAAAACTTGAACTCACAACAAATATAATAATCCTATCGGTCCTTTTGATTTATCAAGTCTTGACTAAACGAGCGATTCGAAAAAATTGGAATTATGTGTGCTGGCTCAGGAAGGACGTAGAAGTAATATACTGAAGACAGAATTACGTCATCGTCCTCCTTCACACAATTAAAGTGTACAAAGAACTCACAACAAATATAATAATCCTATCGGTTCTTTCGATTTATCAAGTCCTGACTAAACGAGCGATTCAAAAAAATTGAAATTGTGAGTGCTGGCTCAGGAAGGACGTAGAAGTAATATACTGGAGACAAAATGATGTCATCGTTCTCCTTCACACAATTATAGTGTACGATGAATTCACAACAAATTTAATAATCCTTTCGGTCCTTTTGATTCATCAAGTCCTGACTGAACCAGCGATTCGAAAAAATTGAAATTATGTGTGCTGGCTTAGGAAGGATGTAGAAGTAATGTACTGGAGACAAAATGACGTAATCGTCCTCCTTCATACAATTATAGTGTGCAAAGAACTCATAAAAAATATAATAATCCTATCGGTCCTTTTGATTTATCAAGTCCTGACTAAAGGAGCTATTCGGAAAAATTGAAATTGTGAGTGCTGGCTTAGGAAGGACGTAGAAGTAATATACTGAAGACAGAATGACGTCATCGTCATCCTTCACCCAATTAAAGTGTACAATGAACTCACAACAAGTATAATGATCCTATCGGTCTTTTTCATCTACCAAGTCCTGACTAAACGAGCGATTCGAAAAAATTGGAATTATGTGTGCTGGCTTAAGAAGGATGTAGAAGTGATAAACTGAAGACAGAATTATGTAGTCATTCATCCTTACACAATTATAGTGTACAAAACTTGAACTCACAACAAATATAATAATCCTATCGGTCCTTTTGATTTATCAAGTCTTGACTAAACGAGCGATTCGAAAAAATTGGAATTATGTGTGCTGGCTCAGGAAGGACGTAGAAGTAATATTCTGAAGATAGAATGACGGCATCGTCCTCCTTCACACAATTATAGTGTACAAAGAACTCACAACAAATATAATAATTGTATCGGTCCTTTTGATTTATCAAGTCCTGACTAAACCAGCGATTCGAAAAAAATGAAATTGTGAGTGCTGGCTCAGGAAGGACGTAGAAGTAATATACTGAAGACAGAATTACGTCATCGTCCTCCTTCACACAATTATAGTGTACAAAACTTGAACTCACAACAAATTTAATAATCGTATCGGTCCTTTTGATTTATTAAGTCTCGACTAAAGGAGCGATTCGAAAAAATTGGAATTGTGAGTGCTGGCTCAAGAAGGACGTAGAAGTAATATACTGGAGACAAAATGATGTCATCGTTCTCCTTCACACAATTATAGTGTACGATGAATTCACAACAAATTTAATAATCCTTTCGGTCCTTTTGATTCATCAAGTCCTGACTGAACCAGCGATTCGAAAAAATTGAAATTATGTGTGCTGGCTTAGGAAGGATGTAGAAGTAATGTACTGGAGACAAAATGACGTAATCGTCCTCCTTCATACAATTATAGTGTGCAAAGAACTCATAAAAAATATAATAATCCTATCGGTCCTTTTGATTTATCAAGTCCTGACTAAAGGAGCTATTCGGAAAAATTGAAATTGTGAGTGCTGGCTTAGGAAGGACGTAGAAGTAATATACTGAAGACAGAATGACGTCATCGTCATCCTTCACCCAATTAAAGTGTACAATGAACTCACAACAAATATAATGATCCTATCGGTCTTTTTCATCTACCAAGTCCTGACTAAACGAGCGATTCGAAAAAATTGGAATTATGTGTGCTGGCTTAGGAAGGATGTAGAAGTGATAAACTGAAGACAGAATTATGTAGTCATTCATCCTTACACAATTATAGTGTACAAAACTTGAACTCACAACAAATATAATAATCCTATCGGTCCTTTTGATTTATCAAGTCTTGACTAAACGAGCGATTCGAAAAAATTGGAATTATGTGTGCTGGCTCAGGAAGGACGTAGAAGTAATATACTGAAGACAGAATTACGTCATCGTCCTCCTTCACACAATTAAAGTGTACAAAGAACTCACAACAAATATAATAATCCTATCGGTTCTTTCGATTTATCAAGTCCTGACTAAACGAGCGATTCAAAAAAATTGAAATTGTGAGTGCTGGCTCAGGAAGGACGTAGAAGTAATATACTGGAGACAAAATGATGTCATCGTTCTCCTTCACACAATTATAGTGTACGATGAATTCACAACAAATTTAATAATCCTTTCGGTCCTTTTGATTCATCAAGTCCTGACTGAACCAGCGATTCGAAAAAATTGAAATTATGTGTGCTGGCTTAGGAAGGATGTAGAAGTAATGTACTGGAGACAAAATGACGTAATCGTCCTCCTTCATACAATTATAGTGTGCAAAGAACTCATAAAAAATATAATAATCCTATCGGTCCTTTTGATTTATCAAGTCCTGACTAAAGGAGCTATTCGGAAAAATTGAAATTGTGAGTGCTGGCTTAGGAAGGACGTAGAAGTAATATACTGAAGACAGAATGACGTCATCGTCATCCTTCACCCAATTAAAGTGTACAATGAACTCACAACAAATATAATGATCCTATCGGTCTTTTTCATCTACCAAGTCCTGACTAAACGAGCGATTCGAAAAAATTGGAATTATGTGTGCTGGCTTAGGAAGGATGTAGAAGTGATAAACTGAAGACAGAATTATGTAGTCATTCATCCTTACACAATTATAGTGTACAAAACTTGAACTCACAACAAATATAATAATCCTATCGGTCCTTTTGATTTATCAAGTCTTGACTAAACGAGCGATTCGAAAAAATTGGAATTATGTGTGCTGGCTCAGGAAGGACGTAGAAGTAATATACTGAAGATAGAATGACGGCATCGTCCTCCTTCACACAATTATAGTGTACAAAGAACTCACAACAAATATAATAATCGTATCGGTCCTTTTGATTTATCAAGTCCTGACTAAACCAGCGATTCGAAAAAAATGAAATTGTGAGTGCTGGCTCAGGAAGGACGTAGAAGTAATATACTGAAGACAGAATTACGTCATCGTCCTCCTTCACACAATTAAAGTGTACAAAGAACTCACAACAAATATAATAATCCTATCGGTCTTTTTGATCTATCAAGTCCTGACTAAACGAGCGATTCGAAACAATTGGAATTATGTGTGCTGGCTTAGGAAGGATGTAGAAGTAATATACTGAAGACAGAATTACGTAATCGTTCATCCTTACACAATTATAGTGTACAAAACTTGAACTCACAACAAATTTAATAATCGTATCGGTCCTTTTGATTTATTAAGTCTCGACTAAAGGAGCGATTCGAAAAAATTGGAATTGTGAGTGCTGGCTCAAGAAGGACGTAGAAGTAATATACTGAAGACAGAATGACGTCATCATCCTCCTTCACACAATTATAGTGTGCAAAGAACTCACAGCAAATATAATAATCCTATCGGTCCTTTTGATTTATCAAGTCCTGACTAAACGAGCGATTCGAAAAAATTGAAATTGTGAGTGCTGGCTCAGGAAGGACGTAGAAGTAATATACTGAAGACAGAATGACGTCATCGTTTCCCTCCATACAATTGTAGTGTTTAATATTCAAAATAACTTATTTACTTAATAAACTTACCTGTCTTTTTGAGATAAATGATCAATTATTGACTAAACCAGCGACTCAAAAATTTTGAAACTATGAGTGCTGACTCAGAGAGGATGTAAAAATAATATACTGAAGTCAGAATGACGTCCTTGCTCTCCTACACACAATTATAGTGTACAAAACTTGAAATTGTAATTAATATGATGATCCTATCTGTTTTTTTGAGATATATGATTAATTTTTGATTAAACCAGCGATTCAAAAAATTTGGAAATATGAGTGCTGACTGAGGTAGGACGTAGAAATAATATACTGCAGAGAGAATGACGTCGTCGTTCTCCCCCACATAATTATAGTGTACAAAGCTTGAATTCTCAATTAATGTAATAATATTATGTCCTAATGCCATAAATAATTAGGTCTTGACTGAACAAACGATTCGAACACATTGAATTTGTGAGTGCTGACTCGGGGAGAATATAGAATCAATATACTGAAGACAGAATGACGTTCTAGTTATCCTTCATACATTTACAGTGTTTAAAACTCAAAATCATTATGTGTATAAAATGCCATCTGACCGCTTGAGATAAATGATTAATTCCTGACTAAACCAGCGACTCAAAAAATTTGAAACTCTGAATACTGACTCAAAGACGATATTGAAGTAATATGATGAAGAATGTCGTTTTCGTTCAACTTTGTGCAATTATAGTGTACAAAACTTGAAATCACAATAAATATATTAATCCCATCTGACCTCTTGAAATAAATGATTAATTTCTGACTAAACCAGCGATTCAAAACAATTGAAACTGTGAGTGCTGACTCAGAGAGGATGTAGAACTAATATACTGATGACCGAATGATGTTCTCTTCCACGCAATTATAGTGTTCAATACTTAAACTCACAATGGGCCCTCTTGAGATAAGTTGAAGATTTCTGGTTAAACCAGTGATTCAAAAAATTTCAAATTCTGAGTGTTGACTTGGATAGTATGTAGAAATACTATATTTAAGACAAAATGAAGTTCCAGTTTTTCCCCACACAATTATAGTGTTCAAAACTCAAAACTATATCGTATCTGTCGGCTTAAGATAAATGATTAATTTCTGACCAAATCAGCGATCCAAAAAATTTGAAATTGTAGGTACTGATTAAGGGAGGATGTAAAAACTCAATGAGTCTCAATCTGGTACGCCAAAAACGTAGCAAAGTTCAAATGTCTAAATAACTCCTAAAAGTAAAGTATCTAGAAATCTAATAAATATTTCTGATACAATCCAAATAAAATAGGCCCTAAATCCGACCCTGTGGTCTGGGCGGAGCCCATTATTTTTTAACGTCACGCCAAGCCACATTCGAGAATAACGTAGAAATTTTTGGATGCTTGGTGTCCGTATATATGACTGAGTGAAATAGAGTGAATGTTCAAAGCGTGATAAATAAATAAGTTGTTTTAAATAAATATTGGTGGCTTTGTAGTTGAGGTTTAATAATAGTGAGTAAGAAATGAATTGTATAGTGTTTGTTTAGTAATACTTATGTAAGTTATGGTAATTGAAGTTAGTCTCGTCAAAAAACGACATCAAGTTGAAAAATCAGAAAACATCAAAATAATGTTTAAGAGCTGTTCCTGTGAATTAGAATATTTTTGTATTAAAGTGATGAAATAATTTGGGGTCATATCTAGTTGAGATAAATATTTTAAATATAGTGCTTCATTAATTTAATTCCGGCCAAGAAACAATCATTCATTAATAATCAAATTGGCTATAAGTGGTAGCCCACACGAATTCCTAAATATACGGTGTTGCCACCCCCAAATTGAATGCAAATGACCTGATCTTGCTTTGATATTAAAATTTCAACAGGAGAGGAAATTGGGTTTCCCAAATTAAATTAGTCTTTTTTTGATTATATGTTTTGTCCTTATTTTTAACCCTCTTTTGTTTCATCGTTTTACGGAAAATGTCAGCACCCCGCAAAATGAAACAAATGAATGTTTAGTGAATTAAAACCTAAAAATAGAACAAAAGAAATACGTGAATCATTAAATTATATACCCTCTATACTTTTTTGGCTGTTGACTAATTTATTATTTTTTTTTTAGGTGAGTACCAACCCCCTGATGAATTAATAATTCCCAAAAAATGGCGTCCGGACTGTAAGTTACATATTTCATCAGTTTCTATACAACATGAATATTTAATAGAAATAAAACTTTCCGTTGTATTCTTTACAAAATATAAGTTCCTGTTTTTTCCAAGTTTCCCAGAAGTTGATAATTTATCATGTTCTCTATTATTGAAGAATTTCCTTATGTAAACAGATGAAAGTATCGAATATTATCCTTTTGATTCTCGAAGAAATGTTCGAAATTCACTTTTATAAAAACATCATCGACTATTGCATTCAACGATCCGTCACTAATATTCAAAGTAGGGAAAAGTGGTAGAGGAAACTTTGTTTCTCATTCTAGTCTAAAGAAAATATATAGCTTCCTCTCTTTCTTGCTCTCAACACTTTAATACTTCCAGGTCAGAGTCCTTTGGGCTCCGCTTCCTCTTGATTCTTCCCCTCTGTCCCGCGCCCCGCAAATACTCAGGGTAAAAAAGAATTTGAGACTTTTTGTTAGAAAATTTCTTATACATGCAATTTTAAATATGTTTTTCCCAATTAGAACACAGCGTTTTGGCTGACTATGACGTCACTACGCATACTGTCAAACCCCTCACTTTTCTTTTAATAACTTATTGTGCTATGAATTTTTAACGGTCATCATAAATGAGAAAGAGTAAATGACCCTTTCGTTAAATAAATGTTAGTCCGCCCCTGTTCATAGCCATTTATTACCTACTATTTCTCTGTTATTTACTTTCATTTTCTATATAGCGTATGTTAATAATCAACGTAGGTAATTATGGTATTCTGTGTCGTGTTTCCGCTATAAATAATGGAAGATCGATTAAATATTTAAAAACAAAACCGGGAAGAAACCAGTGGCTTAACACCAAAGATTCCTTTGGGGTTATTGTCGTTAATAGTTAACGAAAATAATTTTTTGATGATGTTTCAATCCTGTAGGGCTTCAAAAGGAAGTATTTACATAAGTGCATGAGGGATGCAAACTTTTGCCAAAACAATTTTTTTTAAATTTGAAAATTTATTTATTCAGGAGAACTTTGTTGATTTTATTTACACAAACATATTCATAATTCAATTCAAAATCCTCTTTGTTATTTCTGGCCCCAAGCCGATCTGAATTAGAAGAATACAACATACGAGCAAATCTTTTATTCTAAAATTTCTATGCACTCCAACAAACATTGGAGAACTGTTTTGTTTTAAAAATATTGACAAGCTTTTTCGAATATTGTGGATACTCTCGAATAATTACGTATTGAATCAAATACAGTTTCTTGAATCTTTTTTGCAATAAATCTCCTTTAATGTGCCTCTTTTCAAACAGAATCCATAGAGCCACTTGAAAAAACTGCACCTTAATTATTTCCGCGCATTGTGCAACCCCAAAAAGACAAAAGAATAATTTAGCGCTTGAAGATTCATCTCTTTTTTCCTTTGAAAGCTTTGGAAGGATTTGGATATTGATTTCAATTTAAGGTCATTCTGAAATGATTAGAACAATGTGAATTATCGATGAATCAGGTGCATAGAGACGCTCCGCTGTCTGCGCCAACTTTCCATTAGAATTCCGAGCTCTCGGGTGGAGTTTCTGGATACTAACTTTTACAATATTATGCAGATTTACTTGTTTGGATTAAATACAATGCAATATGCCATTTTCAATCACAAACAAATGAAGATACAACAATAGTTTCCACTAGACATTAGTTAAAACTGTATAATAATTGTAACTAAATTTCTCATTTATTTTCACTTGTTCACTTCACTTGATCACTTTTACGCGCTTCCGTAACCAGCAACCATCTAATATTACTTCTACGCGCTATTTATTTCGACCGCGCCTTCCTTACTGTCTTGCTGACTCCCTGCTGCTTCAGTCTTGTCCCCTGGTCGCTATTTCTCTAAATTCCTAGTGAGTTACAGGAAATTTACATGACGTTATCCGTCCTTGACACATGTGAGTTGTTTGTGTTAGTCATCATACACCCGTTTGACATCCTTGTTACGCAATATTAAAATAATCAATTGAGCGATGTAGGATGTCATGTAATTAGATCCATTGTATTCTCTAGAATAAATATAACATAGAAATTTTTTTGTGCCTTCTCAATCAACTCAGATAAAGATACATCTCTCGGGCTCCAAATAATTGAGTTCTATTTCAACTAGGACCTTATAAAACTCGGCTGGACCTAATCCTGGTTTATATATCCCCGCCTAGAGTTTCTCGAAGCTTCCATAAAATTCTAGTGGTTTCCTGAAATTCCACCAGACTTTTTGTGCCTTCTCAATCAACTCAGATAAAGATACAACTCTCGGGCTCCAAATAATTGAGTTGTATTTCAACTAGGACCTTATAATACTCGGCTCGACCTAATCCTGGGTTATATATCTCCGCCTAGAGTTTCTCGAAGCTTCCATAAAATTCTAGTGGTTTCCTGAAATTCCACCAGACTTTTTGTGCCTTCTCAATCAACTCAGATAAAGATACAACTCTCGGGCTCCAAATAATTGAGTTGTATTTCAACTAGGACCTTATAAAACTCGACTCGACCTAATCCTGAGTTATATTTCCCGCCTAGAGTTTCTCGAAGCTTCCCTAAAATTCTAGTGGTTTCCTGAATTTCCACCAGACTTTTTGTGCCTTCTCAATCAACTCAGATAAAGATACACCTCTCGGGCTCCAAATAATTGAGTTGTATTTCAAATAGGACCTTATAAAACTCGGCTCGATCTAATCCTGGGTTATATACCCACTCCTAGAGTTTCTCGAAGCTTCCATAAAATTCTAGTGGTTTCCTGAAATTCCACCAGATTTTTGTGCCTTCTCAATCAACTCAGATAAAGATACAACTCTCGGGCTCCAAATAATTGAGTTGTATTTCAACTAGGACCTTTTAAAACTCGGCTCGACCTAATCTTGAATTATATATCCCCGCCTAGAGTTTCTCGAAGCTTCCATAAAATTCTAGTGGTTTCCTGAAATTCCACCAGATTTTTTGTGCCTTCTCAATCAACTCAGATGAAGATACAACTCTCGGGCTCCAAATAATTGAGTTGTATTTCAAATAGGACCTTATAAAACTCGGCTCGACCTAATCCTGGGTTATATACCCTCGCCTAGAGTTTCTCGAAGCTTCCATAAAATTCTAGTGGTTTCCTGAAATTCCACCAGATTTTTGTGCCTTCTCAATCAACACAGATAAAGATACAACTCTCGGGCTCCAAATAATTGGGTTGTATTTAAACTAGGACCTTATAAAACTCGGCTCGACCTAATCCTGGGTCATATATACCCGCCAAGAGTTTCTCGAAGCTTCCATAAAATTCTAGTGGCTTCCTAAAATTCCACCAGACTTTATGTGCCTTTGCAATCAACTCAGATAAAGATACAACTCTCGGGCTCCAAATAATTGAGTTGTATTTCAACTTGAACCTTATAAAACTCGGCTCGACCTAATCCTGGGTTATATATCCCCGCCTAGAGTTTCTTGAAGCTTCCATAAAATTCTAGTGGTTTTCTGAATTTCCAACAGACTTTTTGTGCCTTCTCAATCGACTCAGATAAAGATACAACTCTCAGGCTCCAAATAATTGAGCTGTATTTCAACTAGGATCTTATAAAACCCAGCTCGACCTTATCCTCAGTTATATATCCCCGCCTAGAGTTTCTCGAAGCTTCCACAAAATTCTAGTGGTTTCCTGAAATTCCACCAGACGTCACATGTCCTTGACGCCATATAACTCAGTTTGTGTTAGCCACCTAATTATTCGGCGTGTCACGATGGAAGTTATCCTGTAGAGATAGAGGCAGAGGCAGATATATTTCTTATTGGTTGTCATGATTAAATCCATCCCTCTTTTTATAACAAAGCCACAGATATTTATTTTCAACAACTTAATTATTTACTACAATGATCACTCAATGGATATTCACTATTTCACTGTTTTACTGTTCACTGTTTGTCAGTCAGGTCGTTCCCTCATATATACAAATGTACGTTCCTGGAAATGTTCTAGATCAGTCGAGAGCACGTTACTAGAATTTTCGACCGTGCGATACGAAGAGACTAGGCCGGATTCAAGGCTTATTTTATTTTTATGAATTATGACACTTTCGCACGTTACAATATACAACATTGTAATAAAATTGTTACTCTAATTGACGAATGTCAAGTTTAATTTGAAAATGGACTCTTAAGAGTACGTTCCACTAGGCGACCGTAACGCTTATGTCGCCTCAATAATCGTTCCACAAGACGATCGCTGTATTTTTGTTTGAGATCAATATATCATCAATTTGATTGATAGGTGGCTCGAATAAGTCGTAAAGTCAATGTTTGCAGAAATCTCCAAGAAATTTGATTTGGTTGAAAATGTATCTTTCTAATTTGTACTTTCGATTCCAAATTGAGTCGATTGATTCAAGATTTTTTATTCGTCAAAATGACAGACAGTTTCACGGTCTCATTATTATTATCGATTTATCAATGAGCATTCAACAGCCACACGCATTGTTCAACTTGAAGCATCAATCACAGCAATTATATTGTAATTGTAACTAACTTAAACACCACAGATATTTATATTTAACTATTTATATACACTGATCACTTCACTGTTTGATATTCACTGCTCTAGATTCACCATTACACTACTACTCAAATCGTTTATTTGCGTTTATATATAAAAATATCCATTTTTCGAATGTTCTACCACATTTCTGGAATATTGCTAGAGGCTTCTATCGGGAGGGGTGATGTGATGCGGTGCGGTGCGGTGCGATGCAGGGAGGACAGAAGGCTCCGCCCAGACAAGGTCACCTTTACGAGCCTCTACACTCTCGCACGTTACAATATATTGGTGGAACAGCAAGAACTGCAGTCATGAGCAAATCATTGCGATCGCCTAGTGGAACATACTCTTGAATATGTTTCACGTTAAAATAAATTCAAAAGTGTTGGAAATTGTAGCAATTAATTTTTAAATAAATGTCTTTGCTTTTGACAGTTCGGTTTCGTAAATATTTTGATAATTTTTATTGAATTTTTTACATCTACGTAAATTTTGACAACAGTTTGATGTATTATATTCATGAGGAAGTAATTTGTGTTGCATTTCGATTGGTGAAAAGGTATTTTAAAGAATCAAATATCAAATATAGAAAGGTTGGACATTGTAGCAATGAATTTTAGAATAAATATCTCTGCGGCAGAGTAAAGAAAAATATGAATCAATAACTTTACAAAATGCAGATGCACTTAATAATGCAGTTAACTTCTGACTGACGTATTTTCTATGTCTGGCCGCTTATCCAACATTAGGAGGACACTTTACTTTAAGATCGTACTTCTACACGCTCATTTTTCTCACTCCTGTCTGATATTACGAATATTATTGGGGACACTAGGCTGCAGTGCGCATTTAATCAGTGTTTGGTGGGCTAGTTTCTCCCCCTTATAACTTAGGGTCTTGTCCCCTTTATAGCTTAGGGGTTGATCCCTCTTACAACTAGATCAGTAAGATAATGCACCTGTGCACACTGCGGGGTAAGTGCTAATGACGATTAAAAATCTGGACTTGGAATATCCGTTTTGAGCATCCCAGAATCCATTTTGACTATTTTCGGCTTGATATCGCTACTTGTGTGCGTTTGTAACTCTCAAATCTCAAAACCCGTCGATCGTATAATGTTGAAATTTTGTATTTAAGCCTGGTCTAGAATCTAGTTGTGCACCTCGCATTATGGTTGCAATCGTCTGAACCGGAAGTGCACTTTACTTGAAACTTTTTTTGAATTTTCCTCATAAATCCAGAATGATTAGCAGTAAGATACTGAAATTTAATATTTGGGATTGCTGTAGCATCTAAATGATTATTTAATATTTTTGTACCAATCGGCTGAGCCGGAAGTGCACTTTATATAACAAATTTTTCGAATTTTTCTCATAAAATCAAAACAATCAGTCTTAAAATATTGAAATTTTGTATTAGGCACTTTTATAATATCTAGTTGTACATCTCGCATTATGATTGCAATCGTCTGTACCGAAAGTGCACTTTACTCGAAACATTTTTTTAATTTTCTGAATAAATCCAAAACGATTGAACGTGGAATGTTGGAATTCAGTATTTAATACGATAGTACTGTCTTGATGCTCATATCTTATTTTCATTGAGGTTGACTGATCCGGAAGTGCACTTTACTTGACAGTCTTTTGGAATTTTTCGTATAAATTCGAAACGATTGGTTGTAGAGTATTGAAATTTAGTATTTCAGTCTCCTGTAGCATCTGAATGATTGCCTACTATTCTCATAATAATCGACTGAACAGGAAGTGCACTTCAGTTGAAATTTTTTTCTAACTTTGCGCACTTGATTTGGCAGATTTTTAATATTTTCTGGATAAGTCTTCAATAATAATTTCGTAGTGACTAAAATTTCAAATTTTGATTAATCTCGTATCCTAGGACTTTGGCAAGTCCATTAGTACCCTAAAACCCTAATTATTCAACGTTATTCAATCAGTGCCGTACTTGAAATATCCTTACCCTAGCCGACGATATCAGGCAGTCATTTTCGAAGCTATTTTGCATCTAGTGTGCGGGACATTACTCAAAACAACCGACAACTTGTATGCGATACTCCCAAAATGCAAATCCTTATTTCGCACGGACGCACTCTACATGCATTGTGCTATCAAATTAACATATAAATGTCCGAAAATTACCGTGCAACGAACACATCAAGATGGCGGCGAATTTTCATTACACGACACGTGAAAAGTTGAAGTTTTTATTATGACAGGTTGTGGAGGAGTTACACTGAATTTTTTAATGAAATACAAAATGAAGTGATAGGAACAATTATATGTAAAAAAAAAACGATGCAGGTCTTTATATAGACAAAGGGAGAGGCTGCTACAGTTAATTAAAGAAATTCTGTCTCCCTAAAATGTACGTTTCTGGCGGAACACTAAAAATGACAGATGTAATACAAGCAGCATTATATCTATTAAATATTCACCACTGTGTATGTATCCGTAAATTGGGAAACACCCTAATTTCATCATCGTCACCTCTAATGCTTTATCCACGTGTATTTCAATTCTCGGTCATGATTTGAAGCATGCGGTTTCCTTTATCGATTTGCAGCATCCGACGTCGTTCCAACCCCTTTACACGTGAGCGGCACAAACAAGGACAAAACAAATGTCAAAAGGTCGCGAGAGAACATTATGTTATGTCCTACTGAGTGTTGAATGTGCCCGAAATCTGATGCTTCGACACTTTACACTGGAAAATAATTGTTGGGACTGAAAAGGGGAAAACTTTTAATTGTGATAGAGTGATGAGTACGAAACCGTACAGAAATTTTACGAGCTGGAAATATTATAAATACACTATTTCTGCACCATCACAAATTAAAGGTCGTGCTTCCACCGGATACCAACTAAAATTAATTTCAACGTTTCGTATCAATGATAGAATGAACTATAGTGGGAAGAATATTATGAATTATATATTAAAAGCTAGATACAAAGTTCAAAGGTTAGATTTGAACTGGAGGAAATAAAAAAATGACCTAGATTAATTCTTAATTAGCAGGTGAGAATTATATCCTTCAGATCTTGTTATAATATTTTATTCATCCGAAATAACAAGAAAATCGTGTATTATTTAATATCAATCACGAAATAAATATCAGTAATCACGACCAATAAATATTTCGACTTATAACCGACGCTGAACTATAGACTATTTATTTCCACTACTTCCTATTTATTTCGACTAGTTCACTTATTTATTTTCAATCATGTGCGCCTGTATCCGAACTCTTAATAATTATTATTCATTTTTTGTTCGACCTAGTCCCGGGTTTATATTTTCCCGCCTAGAGTTTCTCGAAGCTTCCAGAAATTTCTAATAGGCTTCCAGAAATTCCACCCAACGTAACCACGCTCTCGGCGCTTCGTTTGTGCTATTAATAAAAAAATTCTTATCCCCTACAAATTCGCTCAATCAATTTTCTCTACAATTTCACAAAAATTTCTGAGCCTTTTTTTTTATCAAAATATGTGTGGCCATTAAGAAAGTCTGCTATGAAATGTACATATAATCTTGTACAGAACTGTCAAATATGGAATTTAATATGAAAATTAGTCAAGAATTGATAATTCATACCAAGACCATGTGATTTTTAGTTTTGAACACAAAAATTGTATGAAGGAACTCAAATACGTAATTCCGTCTTCAGTTTATTCCTACATCTTCCCTCAGTCAGTACTTTTAGTTTCAAATTTTTTGAGTCACTGGTTTAGTCAGGAATTAATATTTTATCTCAGGAGGTCGTATAGGATTGTTTTGTTATTGTCATATTTAGTTTTGAACACTATAATTGTGTGAAAAAAAAAGCCGAGGACGTCATTCGGCCTTCTGTATATTATTCCTACATCCCCTCTTTGTTAGTACTCACAGTTTCAAATTTTTTGAATCGCTGGCTTAGTCAGGACTTAATAATTTATCTCAAGAAAGCAGATAAAATTTTATTTTTATTGAGATTTCTAGTTTTAAGCTCTAAATTTATTTAAAAAAAAAACTTCATTCTGTCTTCTGTATATTATTCCTACGTCCTCCCTTAGTCAGTATTTATAGTTTTAAATTTTTTGAAATGCTGATTTAGTCAAAAAATGATCATTGATTGCAAGAAGACAGATAGGATTATTATTTCATTGTGATTTTCAGTTTTGAACACTATAATTGTGCGAAAGAAAACGAAATCGTCATTCCGTCTCTAATATATTATTCCTACATCTTTCCTTAGTCAGTACTTACAGTTTCAAATTTTTTGAATCACTGGCTTAGTCAGAAATTGATAATTTGTCTTAGAAGGACAGGTAAAATAATTATGCAATTATGATTTTCAGTTTTGTACACTATAATTGTGTGAAGGAAAACAAATATATCATTCTATCTTCAGTATATTATCCATACATCTTCCCTTAGTCATTAATAACAGTTTTAATTTTTTTGAATCGCTGGTTTAGTCAGAAATTGATCATTGATCTCAGGAGAAAAGATAGAATTATTATTTCATTATGATTTTTAGTTTTGAGCATTATAATTATATGAAAATAAAAAAGAGGTCATACTATCTTTGGTATATTATTTCTATATCCCCCCATAGTCATTATTCGGAGTTTCAAATTTTTTGAGTCGATAGTTTAGTCAGGAACTAACAATTTATCTCAAGAAGACAAATGGGATTACAATGTCATTATTATATTAAGCTTTGAGCACTATAATTATATAAAAAAGAAAGAAGACGTCATTCTATTCTTAGTTTATTATTTCTTCATACCCCCTTAGTCATTATTCACAGTTTCAAATTTTTTGAGTCGATAGTTTAGTCAAAAATTGACAATTTATCTCAAGAGGACAGATAGGACTACAATGTCATTATTATATTAAGCTTTGAGCACTATAATTACGTGAAAAAAGAAGGAAGACGGCATTCTGTCCTCAGATTATTATTTATACATACCCCCTTAGTCATTATTCACAGTTTCAAATTTTTTGATTCGAAAGTTTAGTCAACAATTGACAATTTATCTCAAGAGGACAGATAGGATTATAATGTCATTATTATTTTCAGTTTTGAGCACTATAATTATGTGAGAAAAGAAGAAAACGTCATTCTGTCCTCTGTTTTTTATTTTTACATCCTCCCTTAGTCATTATTCACAGTTTCAAATTTTTTGAGTCGGTAGTTTAGTCAACAATTGACAATTTATCTCAAGAGGACAGATAGGATTATAATGTCATTATTATTTTTAGTTTTGAGCATTATAATTGTGTGAGAAAAAAAGAAGACATCATTCTGTCCTCTGTTTTTTATTTCTACATCCCCCCTTAGTCAGTATTCAGAGTTTCAAATTTTTTGAGTCGATAGTCAAGTCAACAATTGACAATTTATCTCAAGATGACAGATAGGATTATGATGTCATTATTATATTAAGTTTTGAACACTATAATTACGTGAAAAAAGGAAGAAGACGTCATTCTGTCCTCAGTTTATTATTTATACATACACCGTTAGTTATTATTCACAGTTTCAAATTTTTTGAGTCGATAGTTTAGTCAACAATTGACAATTTGTCTCAAAAGGACAGATAGGATTACAATGTCATTATTATATTAAGTTTTGAGCACTATAATTACGTGAAAAAAGAAAGAACACGTCATTCTGTGCTCAGTTTATGATTTATACATACCCTCTTAGTCATTATTCACAGTTTCAAATTTTTTGAATCGATAGTTTAGTCAACAATTGACAATTTATCTCAAGATGATAGATAGGATTATAATGTTATTATTATATTAAGTTTTGGGCACTATAATTGAGTGAAAAAAAAAAGAAGACGTCATTCTGTCCTCAGTTTATTATTTATACATACCCCCTTAGTCATTACTCACAGTTTCAAATTTTTTGAGTCGATAGTTTAGTCAACAATTGACAATTTGTCTCAAGATGACAGATAGGATTATAATGTCATTATTATATTAAGTTTTGAGCACTATAATTACGTAAAAAAATAAAGAAGACGTCATTCTGTCCTCAGTTTATTATTTATACATACCCCCTTAGTCATTACTCACAGTTTCAAATTTTTTGAGTCGATAGTTTAGTCAACAATTGACAATTTATCTCAAGAGGACAGATAGGATTACAATGTCATTATTATATTAAGTTTTGAGCACTATAATTACGCGAAAAAAGAAAGAAGACGTCATTCTGTCCTCAGATTATTATTTATACATACATACCCCCTTAGTCATTATTCACAGTTTCAAATTTTTTGAGTCGATAGTTTAGTCAACAATTGACAATTTATCTCAAGAGGACAGATAGGATTACAATGTCATTGTTATATTCAGTTTTGAGAACTATAATTATGTGAAAAAAAAAGAGGACCTCATTTTGTCCTCAGTATATTATTTCTACATCCCTTCTTAGTCATTATTCACAGTTTCAATTTTTTTGAGTCTATAGTTTAGTCAACAATTGACAATTTATCTCAAGAGGACAGGTAGGATTAAAGCGTCATAATTATTTTTAGTTTCGAGCACTATAATTATATAAAAAAGAAAGAAGACGTCTTTCTGTCCTCAGATTATTATTTATACATACCCCCTTAGTCATTATTCACAGTTTCAAATTTTTTGAGTCGATAGTTTAGTCAACAATTGACAATTTATCTCAAGATGACAAATAGGACTATAATCTCATTATAATAATAAGTTTTGCGCACTATGATTACGTGAAAAAAGAAAGAAGACGTCATCCTGTCCTCAGTTTATTATTTATACATACCCTCTTAGTCATTACTCACAGTTTCAAATTTTTTGAGTCGATAGTTTAGTCAACAATTGACAATTTATCTCAAGATGACAGATAGGATTATAATGTCATTATTATATCTAGTTTTAGGCACTATAATTGAGTGAAAAAAGAAAGAAGACGTCATTCTATCCTCAGTTTATTATTTATACATACCCCCTTAGTCATTATTCACAGTTTCAAATTTTTTGAGTCGATAGTTTAGTCAACAATTGACAATTTATCGCAAGAGGACAGATAGGATTATAATGTCATTATTATTTTTAGTTTTGAGCACTATAATTATGTGAGAAAAGAAGAAAACGTCATTCTGCCCTCTGTTTTTTATTTCTACATCCTCCCTTAGTCATTATTCACAGTTTCAAATTTTTTGAGTCTATAGTTTAGTCAACAATTGACAATTTATCTCAAGATGACAGATAGGATTATAATGTCATTATCATATTAAGTTTTGAGCACTATAATTACGTGAAAAACGAAAGAATACATCATCCTGTCCTCAGTTTATTATTTATACATACCCCCTTAGTCATTACTCACAGTTTCAAATTTTTTGAGTCGATAGTCTAGTCAACAATTGACAATTTATCTCAAGATGACAGAGAGGATTATAATGTCATTATTATATTAAGTTTTGAGCACTATAATTACGTGAAAGAAGAAAGAAGACGTCATCCTGTCCTCAGTTTATTATTTATACATACCCCCTTAGTCATTATTCACAGTTTCAAATTTTTTGAGTCGATAGTTTAGTCAACAATTGACAATTTATCTCAAGATGACAGATAGGATTATAATGTCATTATTATATCAAGTTCTGGGCACTATAATTGAGTGAAAAAAGAAAGAAGACGTCATTCTGTCCTCAGTTTATTATTTATACATACCCCCTTAGTTATTATTCACAGTTTCAAATTTTTTGAGTCGATAGTTCAGTCAACAATTGACAATTTATCTTAAGAGGACACATAGGATTATAATGTCATTATTATTTTTAGTTTTGAGCACTATAATTATGTGAGAAAAGAAGAAAACGCCATTCTGTCCTCTGTTTTTTATTTCTACATCTTCCCTTAGTCATTATTTACAGTTTCAAATTTTTTGAGTCTATAGTTTAGTCAACAATTGACAATTTATCTCAAGATGACAGATAGGATTATAATGTCATTATCATATTAAGTTTTGAGCACTATAATTACGTGAAAAACGAAAGAATACATCATCCTGTCCTCAGTTTATTATTTATACATACCCCCTTAGTCATTACTCACAGTTTCAAATTTTTTGAGTCGATAGTTTAGTCAACAATTGACAATTTATCTCAAGATGACAGATAGGATTATAATGTCATTATTATATCAAGTTTTGGGCACTATAATTGAGTGAAAAAAGAAAGAAGACGTCATTCTGTCCTCAGTTTATTATTTATACATACCCCCTTAGTTATTATTCACAGTTTCAAATTTTTTGAGTCGATAGTTCAGTCAACAATTGACAATTTATCTCAAGAGGACACATAGGATTATAATGTCATTATTATTTTTAGTTTTGAGCACTATAATTATGTGAGAAAAGAAGAAAACGCCATTCTGTCCTCTGTTTTTTATTTCTACATCTTCCCTTAGTCATTATTCACAGTTTCAAATTTTTTGAGTCTATAGTTTAGTCAACAATTGACAATTTATCTCAAGATGACAGATAGGATTATAATGTCATTATCATATTAAGTTTTGAGCACTATAATTACGTGAAAAACGAAAGAATACATCATCCTGTCCTCAGTTTATTATTTATACATACCCCCTTAGTCATTACTCACAGTTTCAAATTTTTTGAGTCGATAGTCTAGTCAACAATTGACAATTTATCTCAAGATGACAGAGAGGATTATAATGTCATTATTATATTAAGTTTTGAGCACTATAATTACGTGAAAAAAGAAAGAAGACGTCATCCTGTCCTCAGTTTATTATTTATACATACCCCCTTAGTCATTATTCACAGTTTCAAATTTTTTGAGTCGATAGTTTAGTCAACAATTGACAATTTATCTCAAGATGACAGATAGGATTATAATGTCATTATTATATCAAGTTTTGGGCACTATAATTGAGTGAAAAAAGAAAGAAGACGTCATTCTGTCCTCAGTTTATTATTTATACATACCCCCTTAGTTATTATTCACAGTTTCAAATTTTTTGAGTCGATAGTTCAGTCAACAATTGACAATTTATCTTAAGAGGACACATAGGATTATAATGTCATTATTATTTTTAGTTTTGAGCACTATAATTATGTGAGAAAAGAAGAAAACGCCATTCTGTCCTCTGTTTTTTATTTCTACATCTTCCCTTAGTCATTATTCACAGTTTCAAATTTTTTGAGTCTATAGTTTAGTCAACAATTGACAATTTATCTCAAGATGACAGATAGGATTATAATGTCATTATCATATTAAGTTTTGAGCACTATAATTACGTGAAAAACGAAAGAATACATCATCCTGTCCTCAGTTTATTATTTATACATACCCCCTTAGTCATTACTCACAGTTTCAAATTTTTTGAGTCGATAGTCTAGTCAACAATTGACAATTTATCTCAAGATGACAGAGAGGATTATAATGTCATTATTATATTAAGTTTTGAGCACTATAATTACGTGAAAAAAGAAAGAAGACGTCATTCTGTCCTCAGTTTATTATTTATACATACCTCCTTAGTCATTATTCACAGCTTCAAATTTTTTGAATCGATAGTTTGGTCAACAATTGACAATTTATCTCAGGAGGTCAGGTAGGATTATAATGTCATTATTATTTTTAGTTTTGAGCACTATTAGTAGGTGAAAAAAAAGTAGACGTCATTCTGTCCTCAGTTTATTATTTATACATACCTCCTTAGTCATTATTCACAGCTTCAAATTTTTTGAATCGATAGTTTGGTCAACAATTGACAATTTATCTCAAGAGGACAGATAGGATTATAATGTCATTATTATTTTCAGTTTTGAGCACTATAATTATGTGAGAAAAGAAGAAAACGTCATTCTGTCCTCTGTTTTTTATTTTTACATCCTCCCTTAGTCATTATTCACAGTTTCAAATTTTTTGAGTCGGTAGTTTAGTCAACAATTGACAATTTATCTCAAGAGGACAGATAGGATTATAATGTCATTATTATTTTTAGTTTTGAGCATTATAATTGTGTGAGAAAAAAAGAAGACATCATTCTGTCCTCTGTTTTTTATTTCTACATCCCCCCTTAGTCAGTATTCAGAGTTTCAAATTTTTTGAGTCGATAGTCAAGTCAACAATTGACAATTTATCTCAAGATGACAGATAGGATTATGATGTCATTATTATATTAAGTTTTGAACACTATAATTACGTGAAAAAAGGAAGAAGACGTCATTCTGTCCTCAGTTTATTATTTATACATACACCGTTAGTTATTATTCACAGTTTCAAATTTTTTGAGTCGATAGTTTAGTCAACAATTGACAATTTGTCTCAAAAGGACAGATAGGATTACAATGTCATTATTATTTTAAGTTTTGAGCACTATAATTACGTGAAAAAAGAAAGAACACGTCATTCTGTGCTCAGTTTATGATTTATACATACCCTCTTAGTCATTATTCACAGTTTCAAATTTTTTGAATCGATAGTTTAGTCAACAATTGACAATTTATCTCAAGATGATAGATAGGATTATAATGTTATTATTATATTAAGTTTTGGGCACTATAATTGAGTGAAAAAAAAAAGAAGACGTCATTCTGTCCTCAGTTTATTATTTATACATACCCCCTTAGTCATTACTCACAGTTTCAAATTTTTTGAGTCGATAGTTTAGTCAACAATTGACAATTTGTCTCAAGATGACAGATAGGATTATAATGTCATTATTATATTAAGTTTTGAGCACTATAATTACGTAAAAAAATAAAGAAGACGTCATTCTGTCCTCAGTTTATTATTTATACATACCCCCTTAGTCATTACTCACAGTTTCAAATTTTTTGAGTCGATAGTTTAGTCAACAATTGACAATTTATCTCAAGAGGACAGATAGGATTACAATGTCATTATTATATTAAGTTTTGAGCACTATAATTACGCGAAAAAAGAAAGAAGACGTCATTCTGTCCTCAGATTATTATTTATACATACATACCCCCTTAGTCATTATTCACAGTTTCAAATTTTTTGAGTCGATAGTTTAGTCAACAATTGACAATTTATCTCAAGAGGACAGATAGGATTACAATGTCATTGTTATATTCAGTTTTGAGAACTATAATTATGTGAAAAAAAAAGAGGACCTCATTTTGTCCTCAGTATATTATTTCTACATCCCTTCTTAGTCATTATTCACAGTTTCAATTTTTTTGAGTCTATAGTTTAGTCAACAATTGACAATTTATCTCAAGAGGACAGGTAGGATTAAAGCGTCATAATTATTTTTAGTTTCGAGCACTATAATTATATAAAAAAGAAAGAAGACGTCTTTCTGTCCTCAGATTATTATTTATACATACCCCCTTAGTCATTATTCACAGTTTCAAATTTTTTGAGTCGATAGTTTAGTCAACAATTGACAATTTATCTCAAGATGACAAATAGGACTATAATCTCATTATAATAATAAGTTTTGCGCACTATAATTACGTGAAAAAAGAAAGAAGACGTCATCCTGTCCTCAGTTTATTATTTATACATACCCTCTTAGTCATTACTCACAGTTTCAAATTTTTTGAGTCGATAGTTTAGTCAACAATTGACAATTTATCTCAAGATGACAGATAGGATTATAATGTCATTATTATATCTAGTTTTAGGCACTATAATTGAGTGAAAAAAGAAAGAAGACGTCATTCTATCCTCAGTTTATTATTTATACATACCCCCTTAGTCATTATTCACAGTTTCAAATTTTTTGAGTCGATAGTTTAGTCAACAATTGACAATTTATCGCAAGAGGACAGATAGGATTATAATGTCATTATTATTTTTAGTTTTGAGCACTATAATTATGTGAGAAAAGAAGAAAACGTCATTCTGCCCTCTGTTTTTTATTTCTACATCCTCCCTTAGTCATTATTCACAGTTTCAAATTTTTTGAGTCTATAGTTTAGTCAACAATTGACAATTTATCTCAAGATGACAGATAGGATTATAATGTCATTATCATATTAAGTTTTGAGCACTATAATTACGTGAAAAACGAAAGAATACATCATCCTGTCCTCAGTTTATTATTTATACATACCCCCTTAGTCATTACTCACAGTTTCAAATTTTTTGAGTCGATAGTCTAGTCAACAATTGACAATTTATCTCAAGATGACAGAGAGGATTATAATGTCATTATTATATTAAGTTTTGAGCACTATAATTACGTGAAAGAAGAAAGAAGACGTCATCCTGTCCTCAGTTTATTATTTATACATACCCCCTTAGTCATTATTCACAGTTTCAAATTTTTTGAGTCGATAGTTTAGTCAACAATTGACAATTTATCTCAAGATGACAGATAGGATTATAATGTCATTATTATATCAAGTTCTGGGCACTATAATTGAGTGAAAAAAGAAAGAAGACGTCATTCTGTCCTCAGTTTATTATTTATACATACCCCCTTAGTTATTATTCACAGTTTCAAATTTTTTGAGTCGATAGTTCAGTCAACAATTGACAATTTATCTTAAGAGGACACATAGGATTATAATGTCATTATTATTTTTAGTTTTGAGCACTATAATTATGTGAGAAAAGAAGAAAACGCCATTCTGTCCTCTGTTTTTTATTTCTACATCTTCCCTTAGTCATTATTTACAGTTTCAAATTTTTTGAGTCTATAGTTTAGTCAACAATTGACAATTTATCTCAAGATGACAGATAGGATTATAATGTCATTATCATATTAAGTTTTGAGCACTATAATTACGTGAAAAACGAAAGAATACATCATCCTGTCCTCAGTTTATTATTTATACATACCCCCTTAGTCATTACTCACAGTTTCAAATTTTTTGAGTCGATAGTTTAGTCAACAATTGACAATTTATCTCAAGATGACAGATAGGATTATAATGTCATTATTATATCAAGTTTTGGGCACTATAATTGAGTGAAAAAAGAAAGAAGACGTCATTCTGTCCTCAGTTTATTATTTATACATACCCCCTTAGTTATTATTCACAGTTTCAAATTTTTTGAGTCGATAGTTCAGTCAACAATTGACAATTTATCTCAAGAGGACACATAGGATTATAATGTCATTATTATTTTTAGTTTTGAGCACTATAATTATGTGAGAAAAGAAGAAAACGCCATTCTGTCCTCTGTTTTTTATTTCTACATCTTCCCTTAGTCATTATTCACAGTTTCAAATTTTTTGAGTCTATAGTTTAGTCAACAATTGACAATTTATCTCAAGATGACAGATAGGATTATAATGTCATTATCATATTAAGTTTTGAGCACTATAATTACGTGAAAAACGAAAGAATACATCATCCTGTCCTCAGTTTATTATTTATACATACCCCCTTAGTCATTACTCACAGTTTCAAATTTTTTGAGTCGATAGTCTAGTCAACAATTGACAATTTATCTCAAGATGACAGAGAGGATTATAATGTCATTATTATATTAAGTTTTGAGCACTATAATTACGTGAAAAAAGAAAGAAGACGTCATCCTGTCCTCAGTTTATTATTTATACATACCCCCTTAGTCATTATTCACAGTTTCAAATTTTTTGAGTCGATAGTTTAGTCAACAATTGACAATTTATCTCAAGATGACAGATAGGATTATAATGTCATTATTATATCAAGTTTTGGGCACTATAATTGAGTGAAAAAAGAAAGAAGACGTCATTCTGTCCTCAGTTTATTATTTATACATACCCCCTTAGTTATTATTCACAGTTTCAAATTTTTTGAGTCGATAGTTCAGTCAACAATTGACAATTTATCTTAAGAGGACACATAGGATTATAATGTCATTATTATTTTTAGTTTTGAGCACTATAATTATGTGAGAAAAGAAGAAAACGCCATTCTGTCCTCTGTTTTTTATTTCTACATCTTCCCTTAGTCATTATTCACAGTTTCAAATTTTTTGAGTCTATAGTTTAGTCAACAATTGACAATTTATCTCAAGATGACAGATAGGATTATAATGTCATTATCATATTAAGTTTTGAGCACTATAATTACGTGAAAAACGAAAGAATACATCATCCTGTCCTCAGTTTATTATTTATACATACCCCCTTAGTCATTACTCACAGTTTCAAATTTTTTGAGTCGATAGTCTAGTCAACAATTGACAATTTATCTCAAGATGACAGAGAGGATTATAATGTCATTATTATATTAAGTTTTGAGCACTATAATTACGTGAAAAAAGAAAGAAGACGTCATTCTGTCCTCAGTTTATTATTTATACATACCTCCTTAGTCATTATTCACAGCTTCAAATTTTTTGAATCGATAGTTTGGTCAACAATTGACAATTTATCTCAGGAGGTCAGGTAGGATTATAATGTCATTATTATTTTTAGTTTTGAGCACTATTAGTAGGTGAAAAAAAAGTAGACGTCATTCTGTCCTCAGTTTATTATTTATACATACCTCCTTAGTCATTATTCACAGCTTCAAATTTTTTGAATCGATAGTTTGGTCAACAATTGACAATTTATCTCAAGAGGACAGATAGGATTATAATGTCATTATTATTTTCAGTTTTGAGCACTATAATTATGTGAGAAAAGAAGAAAACGTCATTCTGTCCTCTGTTTTTTATTTTTACATCCTCCCTTAGTCATTATTCACAGTTTCAAATTTTTTGAGTCGGTAGTTTAGTCAACAATTGACAATTTATCTCAAGAGGACAGATAGGATTATAATGTCATTATTATTTTTAGTTTTGAGCATTATAATTGTGTGAGAAAAAAAGAAGACATCATTCTGTCCTCTGTTTTTTATTTCTACATCCCCCCTTAGTCAGTATTCAGAGTTTCAAATTTTTTGAGTCGATAGTCAAGTCAACAATTGACAATTTATCTCAAGATGACAGATAGGATTATGATGTCATTATTATATTAAGTTTTGAACACTATAATTACGTGAAAAAAGGAAGAAGACGTCATTCTGTCCTCAGTTTATTATTTATACATACACCGTTAGTTATTATTCACAGTTTCAAATTTTTTGAGTCGATAGTTTAGTCAACAATTGACAATTTGTCTCAAAAGGACAGATAGGATTACAATGTCATTATTATTTTAAGTTTTGAGCACTATAATTACGTGAAAAAAGAAAGAACACGTCATTCTGTGCTCAGTTTATGATTTATACATACCCTCTTAGTCATTATTCACAGTTTCAAATTTTTTGAATCGATAGTTTAGTCAACAATTGACAATTTATCTCAAGATGATAGATAGGATTATAATGTTATTATTATATTAAGTTTTGGGCACTATAATTGAGTGAAAAAAAAAAGAAGACGTCATTCTGTCCTCAGTTTATTATTTATACATACCCCCTTAGTCATTACTCACAGTTTCAAATTTTTTGAGTCGATAGTTTAGTCAACAATTGACAATTTGTCTCAAGATGACAGATAGGATTATAATGTCATTATTATATTAAGTTTTGAGCACTATAATTACGTAAAAAAATAAAGAAGACGTCATTCTGTCCTCAGTTTATTATTTATACATACCCCCTTAGTCATTACTCACAGTTTCAAATTTTTTGAGTCGATAGTTTAGTCAACAATTGACAATTTATCTCAAGAGGACAGATAGGATTACAATGTCATTATTATATTAAGTTTTGAGCACTATAATTACGCGAAAAAAGAAAGAAGACGTCATTCTGTCCTCAGATTATTATTTATACATACATACCCCCTTAGTCATTATTCACAGTTTCAAATTTTTTGAGTCGATAGTTTAGTCAACAATTGACAATTTATCTCAAGAGGACAGATAGGATTACAATGTCATTGTTATATTCAGTTTTGAGAACTATAATTATGTGAAAAAAAAAGAGGACCTCATTTTGTCCTCAGTATATTATTTCTACATCCCTTCTTAGTCATTATTCACAGTTTCAATTTTTTTGAGTCTATAGTTTAGTCAACAATTGACAATTTATCTCAAGAGGACAGGTAGGATTAAAGCGTCATAATTATTTTTAGTTTCGAGCACTATAATTATATAAAAAAGAAAGAAGACGTCTTTCTGTCCTCAGATTATTATTTATACATACCCCCTTAGTCATTATTCACAGTTTCAAATTTTTTGAGTCGATAGTTTAGTCAACAATTGACAATTTATCTCAAGATGACAAATAGGACTATAATCTCATTATAATAATAAGTTTTGCGCACTATAATTACGTGAAAAAAGAAAGAAGACGTCATCCTGTCCTCAGTTTATTATTTATACATACCCTCTTAGTCATTACTCACAGTTTCAAATTTTTTGAGTCGATAGTTTAGTCAACAATTGACAATTTATCTCAAGATGACAGATAGGATTATAATGTCATTATTATATCTAGTTTTAGGCACTATAATTGAGTGAAAAAAGAAAGAAGACGTCATTCTATCCTCAGTTTATTATTTATACATACCCCCTTAGTCATTATTCACAGTTTCAAATTTTTTGAGTCGATAGTTTAGTCAACAATTGACAATTTATCGCAAGAGGACAGATAGGATTATAATGTCATTATTATTTTTAGTTTTGAGCACTATAATTATGTGAGAAAAGAAGAAAACGTCATTCTGCCCTCTGTTTTTTATTTCTACATCCTCCCTTAGTCATTATTCACAGTTTCAAATTTTTTGAGTCTATAGTTTAGTCAACAATTGACAATTTATCTCAAGATGACAGATAGGATTATAATGTCATTATCATATTAAGTTTTGAGCACTATAATTACGTGAAAAACGAAAGAATACATCATCCTGTCCTCAGTTTATTATTTATACATACCCCCTTAGTCATTACTCACAGTTTCAAATTTTTTGAGTCGATAGTCTAGTCAACAATTGACAATTTATCTCAAGATGACAGAGAGGATTATAATGTCATTATTATATTAAGTTTTGAGCACTATAATTACGTGAAAGAAGAAAGAAGACGTCATCCTGTCCTCAGTTTATTATTTATACATACCCCCTTAGTCATTATTCACAGTTTCAAATTTTTTGAGTCGATAGTTTAGTCAACAATTGACAATTTATCTCAAGATGACAGATAGGATTATAATGTCATTATTATATCAAGTTTTGGGCACTATAATTGAGTGAAAAAAGAAAGAAGACGTCATTCTGTCCTCAGTTTATTATTTATACATACCCCCTTAGTTATTATTCACAGTTTCAAATTTTTTGAGTCGATAGTTCAGTCAACAATTGACAATTTATCTTAAGAGGACACATAGGATTATAATGTCATTATTATTTTTAGTTTTGAGCACTATAATTATGTGAGAAAAGAAGAAAACGCCATTCTGTCCTCTGTTTTTTATTTCTACATCTTCCCTTAGTCATTATTTACAGTTTCAAATTTTTTGAGTCTATAGTTTAGTCAACAATTGACAATTTATCTCAAGATGACAGATAGGATTATAATGTCATTATCATATTAAGTTTTGAGCACTATAATTACGTGAAAAACGAAAGAATACATCATCCTGTCCTCAGTTTATTATTTATACATACCCCCTTAGTCATTACTCACAGTTTCAAATTTTTTGAGTCGATAGTTTAGTCAACAATTGACAATTTATCTCAAGATGACAGATAGGATTATAATGTCATTATTATATCAAGTTTTGGGCACTATAATTGAGTGAAAAAAGAAAGAAGACGTCATTCTGTCCTCAGTTTATTATTTATACATACCCCCTTAGTTATTATTCACAGTTTCAAATTTTTTGAGTCGATAGTTCAGTCAACAATTGACAATTTATCTCAAGAGGACACATAGGATTATAATGTCATTATTATTTTTAGTTTTGAGCACTATAATTATGTGAGAAAAGAAGAAAACGCCATTCTGTCCTCTGTTTTTTATTTCTACATCTTCCCTTAGTCATTATTCACAGTTTCAAATTTTTTGAGTCTATAGTTTAGTCAACAATTGACAATTTATCTCAAGATGACAGATAGGATTATAATGTCATTATCATATTAAGTTTTGAGCACTATAATTACGTGAAAAACGGAAGAATACATCATCCTGTCCTCAGTTTATTATTTATACATACCCCCTTAGTCATTACTCACAGTTTCAAATTTTTTGAGTCGATAGTCTAGTCAACAATTGACAATTTATCTCAAGATGACAGAGAGGATTATAATGTCATTATTATATTAAGTTTTGAGCACTATAATTACGTGAAAAAAGAAAGAAGACGTCATCCTGTCCTCAGTTTATTATTTATACATACCCCCTTAGTCATTATTCACAGTTTCAAATTTTTTGAGTCGATAGTTTAGTCAACAATTGACAATTTATCTCAAGATGACAGATAGGATTATAATGTCATTATTATATCAAGTTTTGGGCACTATAATTGAGTGAAAAAAGAAAGAAGACGTCATTCTGTCCTCAGTTTATTATTTATACATACCCCCTTAGTTATTATTCACAGTTTCAAATTTTTTGAGTCGATAGTTCAGTCAACAATTGACAATTTATCTTAAGAGGACACATAGGATTATAATGTCATTATTATTTTTAGTTTTGAGCACTATAATTATGTGAGAAAAGAAGAAAACGCCATTCTGTCCTCTGTTTTTTATTTCTACATCTTCCCTTAGTCATTATTCACAGTTTCAAATTTTTTGAGTCTATAGTTTAGTCAACAATTGACAATTTATCTCAAGATGACAGATAGGATTATAATGTCATTATCATATTAAGTTTTGAGCACTATAATTACGTGAAAAACGAAAGAATACATCATCCTGTCCTCAGTTTATTATTTATACATACCCCCTTAGTCATTACTCACAGTTTCAAATTTTTTGAGTCGATAGTCTAGTCAACAATTGACAATTTATCTCAAGATGACAGAGAGGATTATAATGTCATTATTATATTAAGTTTTGAGCACTATAATTACGTGAAAAAAGAAAGAAGACGTCATTCTGTCCTCAGTTTATTATTTATACATACCTCCTTAGTCATTATTCACAGCTTCAAATTTTTTGAATCGATAGTTTGGTCAACAATTGACAATTTATCTCAGGAGGTCAGGTAGGATTATAATGTCATTATTATTTTTAGTTTTGAGCACTATTAGTAGGTGAAAAAAAAGTAGACGTCATTCTGTCCTCAGTTTATTATTTTCACATCCTCTCTTAGTCAATGCTCACAGTTTAAAATTTTTTGAATCACTTGTATAGTCAGGAATAAATCATTTATTGCAGGAGCACAGATCAGATTATTATGTCATTTTAATTTTAAGTTTTGATCGCTCCAATTGTGTGGAGGAAAACGAGGGCGTCTTTCGGTCTTCAATATTTTGATCTTACACCCTTTTACAGTCAACACTCACAGTTTTAAACTTTTTGAACTGCTGGCTTAGTCAGAAATTGACAATTTATCTCAGGAGGACATATCATATTATTAAGTCATTGTGATTGTTAGTTTTGAACACTATAATTGTGTATGTTGCTCCAACTTCAGAATTTTGTACCTGCTTTCTCCTACATTCATCACTCACAATTCCAAACTTTTTGAACCGCTGGTTCATTCAAAAATAAATAATTTATATCAGGACGACAGAATTATTATGTCATTCTGATTTTCTGTTCTGAATACTTACTATAATTGTGTGAAGGAAAACGAGGACACCATTCTGGCTTCTGTATTTGATTTTTACATCCTCTCTTAGTAAGCACTCTGAGCTACAAATTTTTTGAATCGCTGGTTCAGTCAGGAATTAATAATTTATTTCAGGAGGACAGATAGGATTGTTATTGCAATTTTGAATGTGGACACTATAATTGTGGAAAAAAATAAGGACGTCATTTTGTCTTCGGTATTTTTACCCTTCATCCTCCCTCAATCAGCACTCACAGTTTCAAATTTTTTGAATCACTTGTTCAGTCAGGAATTGATAATCTATCCCAGGAGGGCAATTAGGATTATTATATCATTGTCATTTTTAGATTTGAGCTTTATAATTATGTAAAAATAAAAAACGAGGACATCATTTCGTCTTTTGTATATTATTCCTACATTCCCTACTCACAGTTTAAATTTTTTTCCATCTGCTGGTTCACTCAGAAATTGATAAATTACAGGACAGTGATTACAATGAAATTGTAATTTTTAATTTTGAACACTATAATTGTAAGGAGGAAAATGAATACATTTCAACAAGATTATATTGAATTTTTAAATATTCTTAAAAAATTATTGCAAAAAACAATATAGAGTATATAACGATTTGCAATTGTCAAATCCATAATTAACGCACAAAGTTAAATAGTGTTTGTTATCGAGCCCGTCCCTGGTTCGCTTCCTAGCATGTGCAGTCCTAGCAAATGCACATAGTTATGATATATGGATAATTATCTTATTTCATGACTTGTGGTCGAGACAGGGCTGTACTTTAGAAATTTATTGCCTCCATTGCTGCACGTTTCTTGTTAGTGTATGCAATGTGAAACGTGTTGGAGGCTTCTTGCTAGTGCACAACTTAACCCCCACACCCAGAGGGAGACTTTTTAATTGCCACGTTTGCCACACTGCAATAGGCTAATCAGAACCGTACTTGATTTATTCTACAATCACACTAATGTTGTTATGGATTTATTTGTTGATTTACACTCCGTAATTTTCAGCAAATCCACTTCTAATGCTCACCGAATCTAATTGCTGAATTCTAGTTATTATTGATATCTGATTTTGGGATTACTGTGTTGACAAATAGCTTCCTTCCTGCAGATTATATTGCTGTACTCTACAGTATGTTACAAATTTATCTCGGACTGGAAATTATTTCTTACGGATTGAAATTAATTATTCTCGTAAGAAATTGAAAAAAATATAATTGCACCCTGCGCGCTACATCCCTCTGAAAATATTTTTTTTAAATCTATAATCATTCCTCATTTTTACTAATTTACTTTTCAATTTTTGTTTTAGAACATTCTACGGCATTTGGAAACATTGTATAATGTTCTGGAATATTCTCAATTGTTCGGGAACATTTTATAACATTGTGCAACGTTCTGAAACATTCAATAGCGTTCTTGAATGCTCCAGATCGTTCTAGGACATTCTAAAACGTTTTTAAACTTTGTATTAGGTTCCGACAAGTTCTGGCAAGCTCTAGAATGTTCTGGGACATCCTGAATTATTAAAAAAAAATTTTGAGAAGTTTCAGAGCGGTTTAGAACATTTCGGATCGTTCTAACACATTCTAAAATGTTTTAAAACTTTGTATAAGGTTTGGGTAAGTTTTGGGAAGCTCCAAAGTGTTTTGCGATGCTCTGGAACACTATACGACTCTAAAAAAAGCATTGCAGAAAACTCTAGAGCATTCTGGGACATTTCAGGTCGTTCTAAGACATTTCGAAACGTTTTTAAACTTTGTGTTAGATTCCGATAAATTCTGAAAAGCTCTTAGAGTGTTTTGGGACGCACTGGAACTTTGTACGATTCTTAAAGGCGTTGCGGAAAGTTCTAGAGCGCTCTGGGACATTTCAAATCCGTTCTAAGACATTTTCAACGTTTTTAAACATTGTATAAAGTTTCAATAAGTTCCAGCAAGTTCCAGAGTGTCTTGAGACGTTCTGGAACATTGTACGACTCAAAAAAGCGTTGCAAAAAGTTCTAGAGCGCTCTGAGATATTTCGAATCGTTCTAAGACACTCATCAATGTCTTGAGACGTTCCGGAACTTTGTATGACTCTTAAAAAGCATTGCGGAAAGTTCTAGAGCGTTCTGGGATATTTCGAATCACTCTAGGACAATCTAAAATGTCTTTAAGCATAACATAAAGCTCTGATAAGTTCTGAAGAGCTCTAGAATGTTTTGGAATGTTCAAAAAGCGTTGCGGAATGTGCTAGAGCATTTTTGAACATTCTAAAGCGTTTTTAAACATTGTATAAAGTTCCATTAAATTTCAGAATGCTTCAGGACGTACTGGAACATTGTTCGACGTTAAACGGAGCGTTGCGAAAAGTTCTAGAGCGTTCTTGGTCATTTTATAACAATCTGAATCATTATCTTATATTCTGAAGCGTTTTAGAACATTGTGGGATATTTTAGAGTGTTTTGGGAAATCCTGGCATATTGTATGACATACTAAAGCATTTTCAATTGCTCGAAAACATTTTGAAACATTGTGGGGCGCTCTAAGTCATTTTGAAACATTGTATATGAGGCTCTAAAAAATTCTAGAATGTTCTAGGGCGTTTTAAGGCGCTCTGGAGCATTGTGCGACTTTATAAGTCATTCTTAATTTTTCTAAAACATTTTATAACATTCTAGAACATTCCTGATTATCATCTAGTGTTTTAGAACTTTTCAATACATTCTGGAATGCCTTTCAGTGTTTTGAAACGTTCTGGAATATCTTATAATATCCTGGAGCATTCTAAAATATTCTGGATTGTTATAGGATAGTCTGAAACATTTTTATACTTTGTGTAAAGTTCCAATAAGCTCTGCGAAGCTTTAGAGTGTTTTGAGACGTTCTGGAACATTGTACGACGTCTAAAACGCGTTCTGAAGAGTTCTAGAACATTCTTGGACATTTTATAATGTTCCAAAACAGTCTGAAACGTTTTCTTACATTCTGGAGAGTTTTACAACATTTTGAAGCATTTGGGAACATTGTAATGTTTTTCAGAGTGTTTTGAGTTATCACCTTGTTAAATATTCCAAAGCATTTTCATCTGTTTGGGCACATTTTATAACATTATGGATCGTTCTAAAACATTGTGGAGCCCTCTAAGACATTTTAAAATATTGTATATAAGACTCTGAAAAAATCTGAAATGTTCTAGGGTGTTTTAAAGCACATTGTGTGACTTTCTAAGGCACTTTTAATTGTTCTAGAACATTTTATAACATTCTAGAGCAGTCTGAACGTTCCTGATCATTATTTAGCATTTTGAAATGCCTTACAGTGTTTTAAAACGTTTAGGAATATTTTATGATATTCTAAAGATTTCTGAAATATTTTAGAGGATTCTGAAACATTCCCCAATGTCCTGGAGCATTCTAAATTATTCCGGATCCTTCTAGAATAGTCTGAAATATTTTCAAACTTTGTATAAGGTCCCAATAAGCTATGCGAAGCTCTTAAGTGTAGAATATTTCAGAGTGTCTTGGGACATTTTGAAATATTATACAATGTTCTAAAGCATTTTGGACCGTTTTAAAACATTTTGGAGCGTTTTAAGACATTTTTATACATTTTGAAACATTGTATAAGGTTCCGAAAGTTTCTGAAATGTTCTAGGATGATTTTGGGCGTTCTGAAACATTGTATGACTTTCTAAGGCATTCTTAATTGGTCTGCTACATTTTATAACGTTGTAAAACAGTCTGGAACGGTCCTAAATATTATGGAGTGTTTTAGAACATTTTAATGTATTTTGGAATGTCTTACAGTGTTTTGAAACGTTCTGGAACATTTTATGATGTTCTAAAGTATTCCGAAATGTTTAAGAGAATTCTTGAACATTTCTTATCCTTCCGAAAAGTTCTAAAATATTCTGGATCGTTCTAGGACATTCTGAAACATTTATAAATATTGTTCAAGATCCTGATAAGTTCTGGATTGTTTTAGGGTGTTTAAGGGAGTTCAGGAACATTGTATTACTTTTTAAAGCATTCCTTTGTTTGTTTGAAACGTTTTGTAATATCTCAAGACAATCTGGAACGTTCCCGAACATTATAATACATTTTGAAATGTCTTACAGTATTCTGGAACATTCTAGAACATTTTGTGATGCTCTGAAGTATTCTAAAATATTTTAGAATGTTTTGGGACGTTCAGCAAAAATTTTGAAATCACAAACTAAATTGAATTTCAATCGTAAGAAAACCTCTTTTCCTGATATCATTTTATGTTCCATGTTCTATAATGTTTTATCTCCAAACTCAGCATTATTTCAATGAAAAAGAGCATTAGATACAATATCAGTATTATTTCAAAATCGAAGTGATTCTAAATTCAATTTTCTTGGAGAAAATCCAAATAGCATTAAAGTTTGTAAGTACGCACCCTAAATCCTCAAATACTCGTACATAAAAATCTAGCCCCGAATGGCATCCTTGGGTTTTCCTCTCATCTTGACATCCAGGGATCGAATCCTAGTCACGGAGCGGTTTTATATTCATACCGACATATTTTATTTCATCGGCACTTTAGGCACGCGTCAATTTGTTGTTTAATTAAAATCAGTACACGTGGAGGACGTTTTTACAACGTCGTAGGACAAGATTCCTCAAATTGAATCCTTTACGCAAGAATTCTTCAGTTTACAAAAAAAAAATTGTTGAATTTGATTTTGTTTTTATGTATCTGGAAATTCAATCAATAATAAATAATATTTTGAGATATAATTTCTGTTTTTAAGACTGATATGTGCAGGAAAAAATCTTATGTTCGCTGGAATATAGTAGCCAAATCATCTTGCGGAATCCTCACCGAAGTCCTTTTTGTTGGACCGGTAGTGTCTTCCCGTTAAATGCGTCATAAACGATTTTGATGTTAAGCGTAAAATTCTTGTGTGTTGGTAGTAAATGTGAGCTTTTAGTGCCTGTATCCCGACACGCTACTGAGCTTTCCTCCCTCCAATCATGTCTGAAGACTGGGCCACGTGCTTTTCAACCCCTACCCCCCTGAAACCTTTATAGGGGATCACTTGTCATGACCTACTGACGTGACTTTGAACTCAAATTGGAAGTCCTTTTCCATTCATTGTTGCACTTCTTTTTTTTTAAATTGTTCGCAACCTGCAGAACAAAATTGTCAAGTTGGTTGCGTTTTAGACCAGCTAATGTTTGCGGCTTTAAAAAATGGTAACATCTCTCTCAAATTCAATTCAAAGAGAAAATGTGATTAGAATTTGAGGTTATGAAATGTTTGCAGTGTTCCACACTCATCGATTTTTGTCATAGGTCAAAGGTAAACTCGTGGGTAAACTAAGCTGACACGTGGGTGGATTCACTGTTGCTCAATTGTTGCAAATTTCCATCATAAATTACAAATTTATATTTTACAATCAATAAACTTAAACCGCATTTTGTAATACAGTTATTTTGAAAAATTACAAAGTGGTTTATAATTTATTAGTCTATAATAGGAAAATCTGTTCTCTTGCGATAAATTATTGATTTCTGAATTAACTAGCGATTCAATAAATTTAAAGTTTTAAATTCTGACTAAGGGAGGATGCAGGATTAATATACTGGAGACAAATTGATGTTTAAGTAATCCTTCACACGATCATTGTGATCGAAACACGAAAACAATCAATCCTATCTGTCCTCTTGGGATAAATCGATTTCTGGTCAGACCAGCGAATCAAAAAATTTTAAATTGTGGGTGCTGACTGAGGAAGGATGTAAAAATAATATACCGAAGATAAAATGGCGTTCTATCAAACCTGCACAGAATTATAGTATTTTAAACTAAAAAACGCAATAAATGTAATAGTGTTCTCTAGCGATAAATCATTGATTTCTGACTGAACCAGCAATTCCAAAACTTTGAAATTCAGTATTGTGAGTAAGAGAGGGTGTAGAAATAATAAATTGAAGTTGAAATGACTTTTTAGTCATGCTTCACACAATTATAGTGTTCCAAACTCAGAAAATATAATAAGCTCATCTGTCCTCGTGAACCAAATTATTGATTCATGATTGAATAAGCGATTCAGAAAAATTAAAATTGTGAGTGCTGACTAAGGGAGGATGTAGAAATAATATATTGAAGACAGAATACAATTAAAGTGCTCAAAAATTAATAAAATAAGTCCAACTGTCCTCTTGAGCTAAATTTGTGATTCCCGGTTAAGTCAGCGATTCAAAAAAATTTAAATTATGAGGGCTGACTAAGGGAGGCTGTAGAAGTAATATACTACAGATAGAAATACGTTATTGTTATCTTTCATACAATTATAGCGTTCAAAACTTGAAATCACGATGGATATGATAGAATTTGTCTTATTCAGCTGAATTATTGATTCCTGACAAAACTAGTGACTGAAAAAAATTGAAATTGTGAATGCTGACTAAGGATGGATGTATAAATAATATACTTGAGACAGAATGACGTTCTAGCAATCCTTCACACAATCATGCTGCTCAAAAATTTAAAAAATGAGTCCAGTCGTCCTCTTGAGCTAAATTTGTGATTCTCGGTTAAGTCAGCGGGTTAAAAAATTTGGAATTGTGAGTGTTGACTGAGGGAGGATGTAAAAATAATATACTAGAAATAGAATGACGTTCTTGTTATTTTTCATACAATTATAGCGTTCAAAACTTGAAATTACAATAGATATGATGGAATTTGTCCTCTTCAGCTGAATTATTGATTTTTGACTAAACGAGTGACTGAAAATATTTAAAATTGTGAATATTGTCTAAGGGAGGATGTAGAAATGATATACGGAAGACAGAATGACGTTATAGCAATCCTTCACACAATTATAGTCCTGAAAAATTAATAAAACAAGTCCAATTGTTCTCTTGAGATAAATTTGTGATTCCCGGTCAAGTCAGCGATTCAAAAAATTTGAAATTATGAGTGCTGACTAAGGGAGGATGTAGAAATAATATACTAAAGACAGAATGATGTTCTTGTTATTTTACATACAATTATAGCGTTCAAAATTCGAAATCGCAATGGATATGATAGAATTTGTCCTCTTCAGCTGAATTCTCGACAAAACCAGTGACTGGAAAAATTTGAAATTGTGAGTACTGACTAAGGGAGGATGTAGAAATAATATACTGAAGACAGAATGTCGTTCCAATTATCCTTTACACAATTATAGCGTTCAAAACTCAGAATCACGTCTTGTTGAGCTGAATTATTGATTCCTGATCGAACAAGCGAATAAAAAAAATTGAAATTTTGAATGCTGATTGAGGAAGGATGTAGAAATAATATAGTAAAGACAAAATAACGTTTTAGTTATCCTGCATTAAATTATAGTGTTCCAAACTTAAAAACACAATTAATGTAAAAATCCTATCTGTTCTCTTGCAATAAATTTATGATTTTTGACTAAAACAGCCATTACAAAAATTTGAAATTCTGAATTCTGAATAAGGGAGGATGTAGGAATAATAAAATTAAGACAGAATGACGTTCTATTCATTCTTCACACAATTATAGCGTTCAAAACTCAAAAGAATCTGGCCACTTGAGCTTAAATTAATTTGTTGGTGCTGACTAAGTTAGGATATAGAAATAATATACTGAATGTAGAATATCAACTCGGCACTGATTCTGCAGAAATTTGTTCGATAAAGGTTCAAATTTTCGTCTTTCATAAACCTGTCATGTAAATGGAAATTTACTTTTTCCTTCTAAAAAAGCTCGGATCATAAGAGCATGCAATTCTTCCTGAATACGTGCCTGTACCGGAAATCGTAAATGTGTAAATCGGTGGGTAATGGCAATACACAATCGTCTGCTCCCCCGCCAAGTCGATTTCCTCGACTGGTTTTTGATGTATCTGTCGTGATAACATTATTGGTTGGATAAACGACCCAAATAGCCCATAAATGATTCAATCTTGAGAGTTTGAAACTGTGTGGCATCAGTACAAGCGATGTTAAAGCCATCTATCGTTTTGCGGGTGAGAATTATGACTTCTACAAGCAGCCATTATACTCGTCTGTCGTTAAGACAATTTAGTACATCTATGGCTTGTTTTGTGACCACTTCTTGATGAAAAGAAAGGGGAGAAAAACGATTTTCAGATGTAAAAATCTTGATGGAATAATCAAGTCAAGTTCATTATCTTTGCGAACGGACAGGATATGTGAATTAAAAATTATTAAACGGTGCGTTATTTTTCCGGTAATTAATCACACTTGTATTAAATTTAGTAGCCTCAATTATCATAAATTATTACGTCAATTCAAGTGACCAAAGAAAATGAACCTCCCCGATTAGTACGGCGCTACCATGTTTTTAATTACCTTCAGTTAACTAATAAACATCAAATCTGAGTGAAGAGTGTGAGTACTACAATCGCTTCACCAATTCTTGTTTATGATGTTGTTTGCAATGTAGTTGGTTGTAATATTTATGGGACAAATAGTTCCATGTGCATTACGCAGTTATTTTTCAAACTGTCAGCCAGGAATGAGCTTACATAATGTTGTTTCCCATTCTGGATATCGTGGCCCGCAACAACCGATTATTTTTGTGCCAAGAAAAATGAATATTTCTTACTAACGTTCATTGGATTACATACATGTAATACTAGATTTTCGAGTGTCATTTTCACATTATTGGTCTTTCAAGTTTATGTTTTTAAATCTTCCTGGAATATTTTAGAATGTTTAAAAATGTTTCAGGATCTCATGATGCTTCAAAACGTTCCAGAATGTATAACAATATCTCTAAAAATCCTAATACGCTCTAGGATATTTCAAAACCTACCGCGACGTTTCAAAATGTCCTAAAACGTTCCGGAATATTTTAAAACCTCCCTCCAATATACATATATGTTCCAAAACCTTTCAGGATGCCCCAAAACGTTCCAGTTCCAGAATTTGTTAGTAAGTCCCAATCCCAAAACGTTAAACCCTCCAGTAAGCTCTAAAACATTGCAAAATATCCTAAAATGTTTCAGGATGTCTCAAAACGTTCTAGAATGTGTCAGAATGTCTTGATACATTCCAGAATGTGCCACGACGTACCAAAATGTCCAAAAAGTTCAGGGATGATTGAAAACCTTCCTGAATGCTTCATGATATTCTAGAATGTGTCAGAACATTCCAAAATGTCCTAAAACGTTCTGAGATGTTTCAAAAACTTCCCAGGACATTTCAAAGCCTTCTAGAATTTGTTAGAACGTTAAATAATGCGGAATATTTCAAAGCCTCCAAGAATGTGTGAAAATGTTTCAAAATGTATCAGGATGCTCCAAAATATCCCAACTCGTTCCGAAAAGTTTAAAAACTTTTCAAGACGCTTCAAAACTTTGTAGAATGTGTCAGAATATTTCCGAATGTCCTTAAACATTTTTAGGATATGTCAAGATATCTTAATACGTTCCAGATTGTGCCAGGACGTTCCAAAATGTTCCAAAAAGCTCCGAGATATTTCAAAATCTTTCAGGATGCTTTAAGACATTCCAGAATATGTCAATACATTCCAAAATGTCCCAAAATGTTCTGGGATGCTTCAAAACATCCCAGGACATTTCAAAACCTTCTAGAATTTTTAAGAACGTTCCAAAATGTCCTAAAATGTTGCGGAATAGTTCAAAGCCTTTAGGAATGTTTGTAAATTTTTCAAAATGTATCAGAACGGTCCAAAATATTCTAAAACATTCTGAGATGTTTAAAAACCTTTCGAGGTGTTTAAAAATTTTTCAGGATGTTGCAAAACATTGCAGAATGTGTCAAGACGTTTCAAAATATCCTTAAACCTTTTTAGAATATGTCAAGGAGTCTTAATACGTTCTAGATTGTGCCAAAACGTTCTAAAATGCCCCAAAAAAGTTCCGGGATGATTAAAAATCTCTCAGGACGATTCAAGATCTTCTATCTTCGTCAGTATATTCAAAAATGTCCTAAAACGTTCTGAGATGTTTCAAAACTTCTCAGCACATTTCAAAACTTTCTAGAATTTGTAAGAACGTTCCAAAATGTCCTAAAATTTTTCGGAAAACCTCAAAACCTTCCAGAATGTTTGAAAATATCCCAAAACATTTCGGGATGTTTGAAACCTTGCAGAATGTGTCAGGACGTTTCCAAATATCCTCAAACATTTTTAGAATGTGTCAAGATGTCTCAATACGTTCAATATTGTGTCAGGACGTTCCAAAATGTTTTGAAAGTACCCAGAAATCCTTGAAAATATTCCAAAATGTATTACGATGTTCCAAAATGTCTCAAAACGTTTTAGGATGTTTTAAATTCTTCCAGGAAGCTTCAAAACATTGCAGAATGTGTCAGAACGTTTCAAAATATCCTTGAACATTTTTAGATTATGTCAAGATATCATAATACGTTCCAGATTGTGTCATGACATTCCAAAATCTCCCAAAAAGTTCCGAAATGTTGCAAAATCTTTCAAGATCCTCTGACATTTCAGAATATGTCAGTACGTTCTAAAATGGCCTAAAACGTTCTGTAATATTCCTAAAACTCTCCAGAACATTTCAAAACTTTCTAAAATTTGTAAGAACGTTCCAAAATATCCTAAAATTTTGCGGAATATTTCAAAGCTTTCCGAAATACTTAAAAATATTCCAAAGCTTTCCGAAATACTTAAAAATATTCCAAAATGTATTAGGATGTTCCAAAATGTTCCAAAACGTTTCGGGATGTCTAAAAATATTTCAGAATGCGTCACGACGTACCAAAATGTTCCAGGATGCTTCAAGATATTCTAGAATATGTCAGTACATTCCAATAATGTCCTAAAGCGTTTTGGGATGTTTTAGAACTCTCCAGGTTATTTCAAAACCTTTTAGAATTTGTTAGAATGTTCCAAAATGTTCTAAAATGTTGCGGAATATTTCGAAGCCTTCCCGAATGTTTGAAAATATTCCACAATGTCCCAAAACGTTTCGAGATGTTTAGAAATTCTTCAGGATGCTTTAAAACATTGTAGAATGTGTCAGAACGTTTCAAAATGTCCTTGAACATTTTTAGACAATGTCAAGATGTCTAATACGTTCCAAAATGTTCCAAATGTTCTAGGATGCTTCCAATTATCCTACGATATTTTAAAATTCTGTAGAATTTAACAGGTGGTTCCAAAATGTTTTAAATCCTTCCGGAATATTTAAAAACTTCCCAAAATGCTTGAAAATTTTCCAAAATGTATTAGGACGCTCCTCGATGTTTCAAAATCTACCTCCGTTCCAAAAAGTCTCAGGACGTTCATAAATGTCTTGAAACAATTTCAAAAAATGTTTCGGAATGTTTCAAAACTTTTGTAGAATGTGTCAAGACGTTCCGAAATGACCCAAAACATTCTGAGATGTTTTAAAACAATAATACAATAATTTATTAAGTTTGTACCTAAAAAGCGTGATTTTTAGTTTTTTTAAACTATAATTTATTTCAAATGCCAATTCAGGCCGTGATTGTATTTTAAAAAATTCATAAGAACTAAACTATTCCATAAATATTTATGAAAATCAATAGGGCATTACTCTGATAGTTGACCAATCGACAAAAAAAAGAATTACTAAAATCAGTCAAGAATTACGAGGTGTCACGTGTTCACATACGTACAGACTAAGGACGAATATTCATGTCATTTTTTTGAGGCAAATGTAGGCTGTAATAAATATTTTAAAAAATTAAAAAGCTGTATAATTTTTAGAGAAAGTCTATTTTTCACAAGATGCTTCATTAAAAGTTGATTCATAAAAACCCGAGTCCAGCGCGATAATCTGTAATTCAAAACACACCGCCGTGCGGGGATTTTTGTAGAAAATTATTCATAAAAATTAAACTAACCATCAAATCATTATGAAAATCAATAGAGCTCTGCTTTGATAGTTGATCAATCGATAAAGAAAAAGAATCACTAAATTTAATCAATAATTACGGGGTGTCACGTGTCCACATACGTACAGATTAAAGGACGAATATTCATGTCATTTTCTGAAGGCAAATGTAGGTCAATAAAAATTGAACTATTGAACAAATCATCATGAAAATCACTAGGCTTCTGCTCTGACAGTGGACCAGTCGATAAAAAAAAGAATCATTAAAATCAGTCAAAATTGCGAGTTTGTTTTTCAACGTCAAATTTTTAATCGTGAAATTGTTTAAAAATAAATATTAATATTTAGGTAACGCTTTGTAAGTTGATGAAAAATTAATACAAGTATGTTTGGAGACCTCTTGAACCCAAAAATTTGAATCTCCTTCAGGGCAAAGAAGCACTAGAGTCTGTCGTTCTTTTCTGCGTCTTTTATAACGTATTGTTTTCAGTGTGGCGCGCTTTTTTCATGCGCTGCGCCGTTTTGAAACTCGTTTGTTTGGCGGCGCCAGTGAGCACCGCTACTGAGATTTAGTGTTGTGAATTTATTGCCCTGTTTCTGTTCCGTTGGCTCCGGGCGAGAGCCCCCGGACTTCACTCTTTTTACTCCCAACTTTTTCAATTTTTCCTACTTTCTATTTTGTTTATTAGCTGCTTGATGTGAACATCATACTGGGAATCAACCGTTTATTGAGCCTTTTGGGTTATTCCTAAGTTTTGTGTAGATATTTTATCGTTTTTATTATTTTTTAGTTGTTGTTTTGAGTGGCTCACGAAATTGTGTGGAACCAATTATTTTTTTACCCTTGTAAAACAAACAATTGGAATATTTAGACAATTGAAGCTTTGTTGACAGTTGACCCTACCCAATCTACCAATGTACTTTAAAATAATTTATTTAGATTTTTTGAGATTGTCTAATTGGGTGTTTTTGTTTCAGTTCCCGGCGGTGTGGTAGGGGGCACGGTGGTGACAACATCCGTCGGTGGGGGCGGTGGTAGTGGTCGTCATGTGCCCCTCTATGGGCGGCTGATCGCCGAGGAGCAGCTAAGCGCGTCTTTAGGCGCCGCAGCCGGCACCCCATCCGATATTCAGGCAATGCAAGCGCGCATCCCGCATCATTTCCGCGAACCACACACCGCACCCCTTCGAAAACTTAGCGTCGATCTCATCAAAACTTACAAGCACATCAACGAGGTAAGTCACACACTTTTTACAATAATTTATATTTTCGATTTTTGCGAACAATTTATCTGGAAAACATTTCCTTGATTGTTCGTCTACCCATTTTACGAACCTCACAATGTTTACGGGGTAGAATTCGTAAATTTCATCTGTGCGCACGCCCATCGAGTCCCGCTACGTTAAATATTACACAATCAGTCGGATTGAAAAGAGATCAGAAAAATAAGATCCTCTTAAGCGACGCCGAATCAACATAAATATCACATGATTCTCCACCCACCCCTCGTGCAGACAATTCTTTATATTAGTGATTACACATTCAATGTTCACATCGATGTTCGACATAAAACGAATTGCTAGCTTCAACCAATGAATCCGCAATAAAATTTTAGATTCTTAACCGAATTACAACGCCAATAAATATTTTACAAATGCAGCGAAAGATATATACCACTTGGAAACCGATTCGACTCTAGTAAATCCGTAAAATCAGTTGGATTTTGCCAATAAAATCTTTACGTATTCTCAAATTCCACTTCACACGCAGCTATTGCACTTTATTATCTTTTAAAATGCTTTTGTGATCTTTCCTTTCGAAAATCTCACACTCACAAGAAGATATTGAATTTATTCACTTCTCAAGAAGTAATTAAAATACATAGCAACGACACGTCGGTTAAATAGGTGACAAACGCAACTGCCAAGGACGTGGTGACATCAGTATATTATTTCTACATCCTCCCTTAGTCAGACCTCAAAATTTTAAATTTTTCTGATCGCTGGCTCAGTCAAAAATAAATGATTTATCGTTAGAGGACATTTATTGCGATTTTTAGTTCAGAATACTATAATTTTGTGCAGGATTGATTGAACGCCATTTTATCTTCAGTATATTTTTTTTACATTTCCTTTTTGTCAGTTCTGACAATCTCATTTTTTTTTTATCATGTGGTCAATCAGAAATCTATAATTTAGCTCAAGAGGACAAATTCTTTTATATCTTTTGTAATTTTGACTTTCGAACATTATAATTGTGTGAAGATACATAAAACGTCATTCTATCTTTAGTATATTATTTGTACATCCTCCCTGAGTCAGCACTCACAATTTCAAATTTTTTGCACCTCTGGTTTAACCAGGAATCAATAATTTATCTCAAAAGGACAGATAGAATTGATTATCTACAATATTTTCGAGTTTTGAACACTATTATTGTATTAAGGATTACTTGAACGTTATTCTGTATTCAATATATTATTTCTACACCCTTCCTTAGTCAGCACTCACCATTTCAAATTTTTTGAATCACTGATTTAATCAGGAATTAATAATTTAGCTCAATAGAACTGAGGGACTTATTATATCAATTGTAATATTGAGTTAAGAACAATATAATTGCGTGAAAGACAACTAAAACGTCATTCTGTCTTTAGTTAAGTATTTTTTCATAATACCTGCATTGAAACAACGCGTTTCAACGCCTGTTTTGTCAGTCGAAACAAGACAATTGCAGACAAATGCGAGTGTAGCCGGGCAGGAACAGGCTTGTTTCTTCCCGAGGGGAGAAACAAGCTTGTTTCTGTCCGCTGAATTAATTTTTTACATCGTTTTATTCCTGGCAGAGTCGCATTTGTTCATTGTCAACCTCTGAATGAAAATCATATAACCTTAGTTAATTTGACAGTTGTTGTATTCGGAACTGTAAATTAAATTAAAAAGACGATTAGTTTCAAGAAAAAAAGTATTAATACGACAATTTTAAGTACACCACAACATCTTAATGATGAAGCACAAGCAGCTACTCTCGACTTGTTAGCTTGTTACCTGCAAAATCAAAAGAAAAATATTTACTTTGTTATGACAAATTTGTAATGTGGAAAGTTTCAATGCAGGTATTATGAAAAATACAGTGTGTGGCACGGGACAAAACACGATTTCAGCCGAAAGTGATGCCGGCCCTCGCTTCGCTCGGGCAAGCAACGCTCACCCTCAGCTGAAATCGTCTTGTTTCGTCCCTAGCCACACAATATACTATTACATCCTCCCTCAGTTAGAACTCACAATTTCAAATATTTTTGATCGCTGGTCTGATCAGGAATCAATAATTCATCTCAAGAGAACAGATAGGATTGATTATCTATTATGTTTTCCAGTTTTGAACAATATAATTGTGTGGAGGATAACTAGAACGCTTTTTTATGTCTGATATATTATTTCTACATCCTTCCTCAATCATAATTCACAATTTCAATTTTTTTCATTCGCTTGTTCGATCAGAAATTAATAATTATACTCAAGAAGACATGATTTTGAGTTTTGAACGCTATAATTGTGTGAAGGATAATTAGAATGTAATTTGGTCTTCAGTATATTATTTTTATATTCTCCCTTAGTCGTGCTTCACAATTTCAATTTTTTTCAATCACTAATTTTGTCAGGAATCAATAATTCAGCTGACAAGGACTAATTCTATCATATCCATTGTGACTTCCAGTTTTGAATGCTATAATTGTATGGAAGATAACAAGAACGTCATTCTATTTCTAATATATTATTTCGACATCCTCCCTCAGTCAGCACTTACAATTTCAAATTTTTTGAATCGCTAGTCTAACCAGAAATCAATTATTTATCTCAAGAGGACTGATAAGATTGATTTATCATTATATCTATTATGCTTTTAAGTTTCGATCACAATGATCGTGTGGAGGATTACTGGAACGTCATTCTGTAGTCAGTATATTATTTCTACATCCTTCCTTAGTCAGCACTCGCAATTTTAAAGTTTTTGAATCCCTGGTTTGATCAGGAATCTCTAATTTAGCCCAAGAGGGCTTATTAAATTAATTGTGATTTTGAGTTTAGAACTCTATACTTGGGTGAAACATAACTTCAATGTCATTATGTCTTCAGTTTATTATTCTTACATCCTTCCTAAATCAGAACTAATAATTTCAAATTTTTTGCATCACTGGTTTCAATCAAAAATCAATGATTTATCGCAAGACAGAATTATCACATTTATCGCGCTTCTTAGTTTAGAATACTATAATTTTGTACAGGATTGATTGAACGCCATTTTATCTCCAGTATATAATTTTTACATTCTTCCTTTGTCAGCACTAACAATTTCATTTTTTTTTTATCACGTGATCAATCAGAAATCAATTATTTAGCTCAAGAGGACAGAATCTTTTATATCTATTGTGATTTTAACTTTTGAACACTATAATTGTGTCATTTTATCTCTAGTATATTATTTCTACATCCTCCCTTAGTCAGCACTCACAATTTCAAATTTTTTGAATCGCTGGTTTAATCAGGAATCAATTTATCTTAAGAGAACAGATAGGATTATTACATTCAATGCGTTTTTGAGTTTAAAACACTTGAACGTCATTTTGTCTTCAGTATATTATTCCTACATCTTCTCTTGGTCAACATTAATAATCTCAAATTTTTGGAGTCACTGGTTTTGTCAGGAATCAATAATTTATCGCAAGAGAACAGGATTATTACATTTATTGCGTTTTGATTATAAAACACCATTCCCAAAATTTGATATCCTTTATTTCGTTTGTAATGAACAGAGCTTCCATTGTTACACGCCGGGTAAAAGGGTGGCAAACGCAACTGACTGCGCCAAAGACGTGGTGACGTAGTGACGTCTGGCAGTATTCATAAGTAGCCATAATAATAAAGGAATAAATAAGTGAGCTAGTCGAAATAAATAAGAAGAATTTAATTGTTGGATATTTTTAGTTCAATTGTTTTTTAATCAAAAATAAATTTCTTTCTTACTCTTTTATGTGATTAGAGACGTCATAATTTATCAAAATACTTTAATGATTCTCAATATTGAAATAAAATAAATAATCGTATAGTCAACAGGTTGCCTAAGCTACAAATTACAACAGAAAAACAAAAGAATCAAATCGTATTGACTATACGTGGAATGATTTGACCTCAGTACTTCACCTGAAAGGATTACAGCTATTAAAAGGTTTCGCAGCGACTGTTTGTTTAATTGACTTATGTTTTTTTAATCTTTCCTGTAGATAAATAGGAACAGTTAAGAATCAATTTAAAATCCTCATTTTTTTATTTTCAATACACCTGCAACTGTTTTAATAATAACAACTGCAAGGTCAGTAGCCTAATAGTCAGCTGAAACCAACTTAACAGCTCTGTTGTGCGGGTTGCAAATACATTACTTAAATTTGAACTAAATTATTAATAATTATTCATATTGGGTTTAATTTTAAGGCGTGGTTGTTCATTTCCCTTTTTCCTTTTATAATTTCTTCGCACAGTTTGAATATCGCACACTCAATTTTCGCTGTCGTCTCTTAGAAGCGCGCCCGAATTTTTCTTCTTGATTGTCTGTCAGCCCAAAGTGGAAAATAAGGTCAATGACGACGCGATCTTTGTTTTTTTTATTCACCCTCAACGCAGTGACCAGTGGCGTAACATTATCAATTCCCTCCAAAATGCACAATATATTATTCATTTTATTAAATAAAAAAAATATAATTCAATCAGTTTGGGCCACTCCAGTCCTGCTCCGTTATTTACCTACTATCCCAAGTGTTTTTACTCTCTTGAGTTTGATTCCTTCTCATTGCCAGCCTTTACTGTAACAGAAAGGCGGCCTGCGGTCTCTATTTAAATACGCTCTACTGCAATATTGTTTACTTCAGTTTCGATTTGTGTCGCTGTGTTTTTTATTTGGTATTTGTTTGTGGAAAAATAGGGTAGTAGAGCAGACATTGTTATTCTATTCAATTCTATTTTTGGATTTTCAGAATAAACAATTTTTAACGGCAACCCTAACTACAAATATGCAGTGAGGGTTGCATTTAAAATCAAAGCGTCAGATTTGTTTATCTCTGCTGTGACAAATATTGTATTTTAGCTACCCAATCACGGAATTCTCAGGGTAGCAATCTCTGAGTCGAGGTGAATCCATTTTTCCTTGTTTCTTCCTCTTTTCTTGTGCTTCGCAACCACAAACTATGCTCTGTGGATTTGTGGATATGAAAGGGTGTACACGCACATCCCTAGCTCAGAAATATTTGTTTTTGCAATTTGTTTATTGCACGAAAAATTACCTCAGGACAATCACAGAATTTTGAACACTTTGAATGTATTATACTGAGGTGCGTACAATACAGGGACGGATTTCACAATTTTTATACGAGATTGCTCAACAAAATAATTAATGAAACTGCGTAAGCGAATGTGTATTAATTAATTACGCACGCATATGTGTAATAATGCCCATGTTTCTATGCTTATCTTGGGTAGACAGAAACCACAAGGTTACAAACATAAGGAATTACGCGAACAAGAGAAAATATCTGATCAAGAAAGACAAATGACAACTAGATTGGGTGAAGGCTATTTTGGGGTGAATAAATTTGGTTATTTGCGAAAATTAATTATAACGTACGGATACGACACAGAAAATGGAATATAGTACAAGAGGAATCTTGGTGGGAGGAAGTAGCACCGGCAGAGGGGATTTACCCTCACTCCAACATTACCATTTATTGTTTTGCAGTACGAAAATTTGAACTTCTGAAATTGTAGAGAATATTCTCGTTTACATGGCAGCGGTAGAAATTACCAGATACTTGGCAATAAGTCCAGGAATTCGTCCAAATAATTGAAAATATTGAAAGTTATAATAAAACAAAGTTCTTTTCCTAATTTTTTTTATTGAAAATAAGGGACTGAAATACAAAAAACAAATTAGCGAAGCTAATGAATTTACATTTAAATTTTTATGTACATTGTAAATCAGGTTTTCTACCAATGGGCGATTAATATTCTAAGGTTTCTCCAATATTTCCTTTTATAATTACTTAATTAGGAGTAAAATATTGGGATAATCTGGAATAATGTACTTAAAGGATTTAAGGTTGAAGGTATCACTCTTATTAATGTTTTTTATCAGCTAACCTCAATTACGAATTTGTAAAGCGGTAATCTGCACCCCTAACACAAAATTTTCAATATATTAGCACAAAATTGTCATTCCTGAAAAATCTTTTAGAAGAAGCTTAAAAAAAAGAACAGTTGAATGGTTGCTGAAGGGCCTCACTTAGGCCAGAGGTGCAGTCAGGAAATTTACGAAGAAAATATCTTCGATTACTAATTAATATTATTTTTCTAGCTGTTTATTGATTGCAAACCACCAATACATGTGGGGCAGTCAAGTTTTATAATTTCAATTTTTCTGTGAATTCATGAGTGTTAAAAAAAGAAATTAGGGCCGTGGAAACATCTTATATGCAACATGAGACTCCTCCAAATGCAGGAGTTCAAAATTGAAATTTGTTGTGGTATTTTCTATGAGCATTTTGAAACAAAAAAATCTGCTGTGGACGGCACAGTACTTCCCCGATCATGAATTTTATGGCCAGTTTCGTATCAATTAATTGCATATTTCAAAGTGACAGCTGTCATAATCTGGTTGAGTTGTAAAAAAACAATTTTAAATTTCTACCAAGCTTGTCTCGTCAAGGGCTTAAATTGATACCAAACTAGACATCATTTAATTAATTTATGAAAAAAACAATTGACAATCGTTTGAATATAATTATTGACACTTTTACTAGAATTATTCTCGTAAGAGCATTATTTTGATACCAAACACGATAGAACCAAATTGTTCATTTTAAAAAAACAACTGACGAATGTCTGCATGTGACGTCCAAATATGAGTAATAATAACTCCAATTCCTCATGATTCTTATTATTTAATTTTTTCGCATGTTTCAGAAAAATATAACGAATTTTATGATAATTCAGATTTTAATCATATAGTAGAGGACTAGACTCACTTCGGTCTGAGTAGTAGGATTACCAATCGCACACTGCGTGGGGCTAGGACCTATAATCCAAAGGGCGGTATTGAAAATATTTTCCGTTATATATTTTCTGTATTTTCTAAATTTTCTATATTTTCTATCTTTTAAAATTCTTTATATTCTCTAAAATTTCTATACTCCCTTTATTCTCTGAATTTTTTATATTCTCTGAATTCTCTATAATCTCCATATTTTCTAAGCTTTCTAATTCCTTTATATTCTCCAAATTTTCTGTATTCTCTTTATTCTCTAAATTCTCTTTATTCCCTAACTTCTCTAAATTTTCTCTATTTCCTAAATTCTCCATGTTCTCTTTATTCCCGAAATTCTTTATATTCTCTTTCCCTAAATCCTGTATAATTCTTCCCATTCTCTATATTCTTCAAATGGTCCATATTCTCAATTCGCTCTATTCCCTAAATTCTCTAAATTGTCTATAGTCTATTTATTCTCCCAATTCTCTATATTTTCTTCATCCTCTAGATCTTCTATATTTTCTAAGCTTTTTAAATTCTCTTTATTCTCCAAAATCTCCATATCCTTTTTATTCCTTAAATTCTCTATATTCTTCAAATGGTCCATATTCTCAATTCGCTGTATTCCTTAAATTCTCTAAATTGTCTATATTTTATTTATTTTTCCAATTTTCTATATTTTCTTCATCCTCTAAATCTTCTATATTTTCTAAGCTTTTTAAATTCTCTTTATTCTCCAAAATCTCCATATCCTTTTTATTCCCTAAATTCTCTATATTCTTCAAATGGTCCATATTCTCAATTCGCTGTATTCCCTAAATTCTCTAAATTGTCTATATTCTATTTATTTTCCCAATTCTCTATATTTTCTTCATCCTCTAAATCTTCTATATTTTCTAAGCTTTTTAATTTCTCTGTATTCTCCAAAATCTCTATATCCTTTTTATTCCCTAAATTCTCTATATCTAAATCTTCTATATTTTCTAAGCTTTTTAAATTGTCTTTATTCTCCAAAATCTCTATATCCTTTTTATTCTCAAAATTCTCTATATTTTCTAAACTATCTAAATTCTTCATATCCTCTAAATTTTTTTGTCTTTATTTTCTGAATTCTCTAAATTCTCTAAATTTTCCACATTCTCTTTATTTCCTTAATCCTCTATATTCTCCAAATTCTCTATATTTTCTAGGCTGTCTAAATTCTATATATTCTGTAAACTTTCTATATTTTCTTTATTCCCTGCATTCTCTAAATTCTCTTCATTTCCTAACTCCCCAAATTTCCTCTATTTCCTAAATTCTCCATATTTTCTTTATTTCCGAAATTCTTCATATTCCCTTTCCCTAAATCCTTTATAATTCTCCCCATTCTGTATATTCTTCAAATTGTTTTTATCCTCTAAATTCTGTATATTCTCTTGATTCCCTAAATTTTTTTTTATTCTACATATCTGAACTTTCCGAATTCTTTATATTCTGTATTTCCTATATTCTCTTTATTCCCTAAACTCTTTATATTCTCTTTCCATAAATCCTTCATAATTCTCCTCATTCTCAATATTCTTCAAATTCTTTTTATTCTTTATATTCTTTTGATTCCCCAAATTGTGTTTATTCTCCATATTATCTGAGCTCTCCAAATTCTCCATATTCTCAATTCGCTGTATTCCCTAAACTCTCTAAATTGTCTAAATTCTATTTATTTCCTCAATTTTCTATATTTTCTTCATCCTCTAAATTTTCTATATTTTCTAAGCTTTTTAAATTCTCTTTACTCTCCAAAATCTCTATATTCTTTTTGTTCCCTAAATTCTCTATATTATCCTTATTCTCATAAAATTCTCTATATTTTCTAGACTATATAAATTCTTTATATTCTCTTAATTTTTTGTCATTTTTATGTCCTGAATTCTCAAAATTCTCTATATTCTCTAAGTTGTCTAGATTTATTTCCTCAATTCTCTATATTATCTCTTTCTCTAAATTCTTTATATTTTGTAAGCTGTATATCCTCTAAACTTTCTATATTTTATTTATTCCCTGCATTCTCCAAATTCTCTTTATTCTCTAAATTCTCTTTATCCCCTGAATTCACTATATTCTCTAAGTTTTAAATTGATTCTTGTTAACTGGACATAATGATTACGAAACTAAATTCCCCTGAACTAAAAGTGGCGCCTTCCTGCAGTAAAGTTGAAAGTCTGGCGATAGAGCAAAATTACTAGGGTGGGCAATTAGTTTTATAGGGTGGGCCGTCAGTATATAAAAAATTAGAGTGCGGCTCTAATATTCTGCAATATCTAATCGTCTACTATAACAAATGAACTGCTAATAATTTTGAAAAATGTTTTAAATAAATGTTGTTCCATATTATCTAAGGATCAGTTTCAGTTATCTCATATTTTATAATAAATATTACCGTTTATAAAATAAACGTAACAAACTAAAAAAAAAAGTGTCATCAAGCTTATTCTCGAACTTTAAACTAACTTCTTGATAAAAAACTTAAATATGAAATTTTAGCCGGAAATTCGTACGCTTTCTCAAGTTATCGTGCTTCCAGACGGACAGACTAATTTTTTTTAGGGTTTATTAGGATCTGTATTTAGAAGATGCATTAAAATCTCGAACTGTGAAAAAAATCATGACCACAATACTTCCTGTATTATACATTATAGGTCGGGAAAGTAAAAATAAGCAGGTCCTGAAGCAGGTGAACAACTGTCAACCTAAAATTGCATTTGATGTATAATCTATATAACTTGTGTAGTTCTCATTTCAATCACTGCAGCATTTGTGACATCATCAATAAATTTAAAATATAAAGTTTGAGTAAGATTACCAATCTTTAAAATTATTATTTTAAATTAAATTTCCAGAGAAAAAATGAAAAAAAAAATGAGGAGAACCTCATTCTGATGTTTATAAATTTAAGATTTTTGGTTGATTAAATTTGCGGGGAAGCTTGAATCCAACCCTTGCAAATGCACTAAAAGCTAGGTGATGTTGCATTGCTTTGTGGTTTGAGATGCATTTCAGTCGATAGACGTAAACACTACAATGTTCTAGAACTCCACTGCGCTAAGCATTAACTCCCTGTCGCTATGGGAATTACTTGATTGATTGGTTGCCGCAAAGACGTTCAATATTGCCTATCAAAGATTACAAATAAAACAGAAGAAATTAAATTGGTCTAGAGAAATTTCTAACAGTATTATTAAAGAAGAACGTTTGAGAGATTGACCTCAAATTACATATTAGCAACAAATCAACAACACCCACGTAATCTTTCACCATCTTAAGAACTATTCATTTGTAACCACTCAGTATTTGACACATGTCAAAAATTGAAAACCAAAATGTAAAATCAATATTTTGTGCGTCGTTATATATTCATCCAATGACGATCAGTTTTAGCAACTCGCCAGCAAAAACGTTAAAGTTCGCTGTCAATCACGAATCATCAATATTCTCATAAAGACGAGAAATATTTTCCAAGGGAAGCTCGGCTGTCAAACATTGTTTTTCTATCAAGTGGATTACTAGAGATTTTTCTTATCCCTTAAACAGGATAACGTGAACTGATCAGCAAAGGAAGAATTTGTTCCGTCACATTTAATCAAAAATACTTTTCTCTAAAGGTGCGAATATCCTTAAAACAATTGCATGTTTTAATAACAATTTCTTCTTTGAAGCATGACACCGAACCGCACGAACGTCACGCCACTTCAAGAAGCTACTCTTAATAATCATTTCATAATACCTAGACGTACCTAGTTTTAATTAAGCCTGTTATTCTGTACGCTTGTTGAATACGCGGTCATTATCTCTTCCAACCTGACTTGCTTTAACTCACAGAACTCACAATCCAAGAATTTGTTTGAATACATTTGTTGAATAGAAACAAAATATAGAACTAATGAAAGCGATTAGAAACAACAATAGAATTTTCTAGCTTAATACTGTAACGAAACTTGACTCGTTCGTGGATTTGTAAATTTATTTTCACTTGATGCTACAATAATATAACTAGGATATCCACTAATAAACGCTAAAATACTGCACTTATTTATTATCTACATAATCTGCTATTCATTTCCACTGCTTCTTATTTATTTTCACTCTTGCGCGCTCCCTATCCGAACTACTTACAATTACCTCCGCTCGATTTAGTCCCGGGTTTATATATCCCCGGTTACGGTTTATCGAAACTTTCAGAGATTTCTAGTGGCCAGATGTCACCAGGTCCTTGACGCATCAGTCAGTGCGTTTTCCACCCGTTTAACCGGCTTAAAACAGCTTATTTCATATATTTCCAATCTTAAAATCATAAATAATATGTTAAATTTGAAAATAGTTTCATAAGACATGATTTTAGAGCACTCGAGCGGCGAGTTTTTGAATGAACAAGTGACCTAAAATGTCCTATGAAACGTGTATCTTATATTGTTCTTTCTATTTAGGTTCATTTATGTCAAAAAATAATAAATTTTCTATTTTGAAAACATGAATATAGAATACTTCATTTTTTATTTGATTGTTGGTAACACTGAGACTTGACAGATAAGTAATTTGTGTAAATCAAAAATTCTTTGCAAAATTTGTTAATTTAATTGTTGTTTCTTTTTAAAAATAAATCAATATAAACCTAAACTATTTGAGAATTTTCATCAAAATATATTTTGACATATCAAAATGACAGTTAGGTTATCTAACAACGCAGCTACCAACCTAATATAAATTAAGTTTGAGTTTTATAAAGACGCACGTCACGATACTCAAACGAGTTCCATAAAATACACTTTATGATACCCAAATAAAAAAGTATACTTTTTTTGTTCATTGATTGTTTCTTTATAACGAAAATCTATGATTTGAACAGAAAAAAATTAATATTTGGAAAACTGTTCATACGTTTTCTTTCAAAAAAATATATTATATCCAAGAAACTTTTACTTACGAAATAAAATTGGTTTTACTGAAATTAAATAATAAAATTATGATAGAGAATAAAAATAGGGCAAATTGACATCAGAGAAGTACCCAAAATATTAAGAATTTTGAGATTAGAATTCAATGGCTGATGATGAAAAAAATTGTTATTTAAGAATATGAATATAATACTTTCAGAAGTCTACGAGATTATATCCCAAAAAACTGGATAGTGTTAGGGAAATTGATATCTTAGCACCGTTTATTTTTTTTCTTGAAAATGTATCTTACAATTTTGATGAAAAATTTATATGATAACCGCAGGTATAGTGCTTAGTATATATATTTTTTTGAGAAAAATCGTTCAAGCATTTTTTAAGATATCTGAATTTTTATATACACATCACTAGAAACTTTGTTAATTTATTATAAGAAAGTATCAAAACTTATTGCTACAAGATTTATCATTTTAAATTTCGCGCTAAAATAGTCTAATGTAAATTGAGGAGAATAATAGAGGAGCGGACACTCAGTTGGAAAACTTGCGGCAGGTGTGAGAGAAATAGCAAGAGTAGGCCCAACTTTGCATGCTTCAAATGCAAAAATCAGTTTATATTTTAATTTTTTCAATAAAATGCAATTGCCAGATAGATTTAATACTTGCATTACGTTAAAATACTTTATTATTTATTAATGAAAGGCAAAAGAAAAAAAAAATCAGCATTTCTATTCTTTAAAACCTGCAATGAAATAGTATATTATGAAACATGTTTTATAAACGTTTCTTTGGGCACGAGTCTTGTAATTATGAATTAAAATGTACACAAACAATTTTTATTCACCAGAAGAAAGATAGAAATGAGAATACCGTCTTTGGGTACAGAAAAAACATAATTTTTCTATCCATTTCTCAATATTTTTCAAAATGAAAATGCTAAGTGGAACGAAACCGCCATTTATCTCCATACAAACATGGGCCTAATCTAGCTATCTCTCAGTTACTTTCTCTCTCTACCAACCAATAAGAGTGCACTATTCTAATTCGTAATGGAAACTGATTCTAGCGCCAATTTAGTGGTTGAAAATAAAAGTTGTCTATTAAAAGTCAGTTTCAAACGGGAAAAAGATTATAGACGGCTTTAATATCGGTGACTTCCGGTAAACTGTCAAATATTTCCTTAATTTTCAAAAGCAATATCTGTTCGTTTGAAATAAGAAATTAATTTTAAATATTGTCTTGTAGGTTTACTACGCGAAGAAAAAACGAAGAGCGCAGCAGACCCAAGGAGAAGATAGTTCACACAAAAAGGAACGCAAACTTTACAACGAAGGCTACGATGACGATAACCACGATTACATAATTAAAAACGGTGAAAAGTTCCTGGACAGATATGAGATCGACTCCCTAATTGGTAAAGGCTCCTTTGGTCAAGTTGTTAAAGCTTTTGACCATGAGGAGCAATGCCATGTTGCCATCAAAATCATCAAGAACAAGAAACCATTCCTCAACCAGGCACAAATCGAGGTCAAGCTGCTGGAGATGATGAATCGAGCTGATGCCGACAACAAATATTACATAGGTAAATATTTATTGGAAAAAATATTGTTAGGTTCTTTAATGTGTGGTTTTTTCTTGCAGTAAAATTAAAACGACATTTCATGTGGCGGAACCACCTCTGCCTGGTATTCGAGCTCCTCTCTTACAACCTATACGACTTGCTGCGTAACACGAACTTCCGCGGCGTGTCGTTGAATCTCACACGCAAGTTTGCCCAGCAGTTGTGCACCGCGCTGCTGTTTCTTTCCACTCCTGAGCTCAATATCATCCACTGCGACCTCAAACCAGAGAACATCCTCCTCTGCAACCCCAAACGCTCCGCTATCAAGATCGTGGACTTTGGCAGCTCGTGTCAGCTCGGCCAGCGAATATACCAATACATCCAATCGCGATTTTACCGCTCACCGGAAGTACTACTTGGCATTCCTTACGACCTTGCCATCGACATGTGGTCGTTAGGTTGTATTTTAGTGGAAATGCACACTGGAGAGCCTCTTTTTAGCGGTGCAAATGAAGTTGACCAAATGAACAAAATTGTTGAGGTTTTAGGAATGCCCCCTAAACATCTTCTTGATCAAGCACACAAGACACGAAAATATTTCGATAAATTACCGGGAGATGGACGGTACGTCCTCAAGAAAAGCAAAGATGGCAAAAAATATAAACTACCTGGAACAAAGAAACTTCATAATATTCTAGGGGTTGAATTCGGAGGACCTGGGGGCCGGAGAGTAGGCGAACCTGGACATTCAATGTCAGATTACTTGAAATTCAAAGATCTTATTTTACGTATGCTCGATTTTGACCCGAAAACGAGGGTAACGCCGTATTATGCTTTACAACATAATTTTTTTAAGAGGACTGCCGACGAGAGCACAAACACAGCGAGTAGCACCAGCTCTAGTCCGGCAGTCGCACCTTTACAAGAAATCACTGGAGTCTCCAGCAGTCAACCTGGTAAGGGCACAAAACATACATAATTTTTTTTTAATATTATTCGCAGTAGTTTACACAAATTGCTAGATTTTTTTATTAAATACAATTTACGCTGAATCTTATCTATAAATTAAAAATATTAAAAATTCAGTCCTCCAATTCTTTGAGACTGCTTTTATTAATTTAGTTCCTGAAAAAAACGTTATATAATAATTGGGCTTGTTAAAAAATTAAACACATTTCTAAATTCTCAATCATAAAATTATTTGATTCGAATATGTCGTTGTGTTCTTGTTTGCTTAAATTGTGTAACTTGTCTGCGGCAGTCAATTGTTGATTGTGATGGGTGGCTGATGTGTGTACAGATATAACAGTGCCAAGTCAGTTTGTGTCTTCTCGATGACTAACACTCTCTCGCACGGGCGAGCCATAAGTCGGCCCTGTCTTCTCTAACAGCTGTAGGTAAACGATAATATTTATCGCATTCTTCATTTTTTATTCTCAGTAGTTTTAGCAAATAATCCCAACTTGTGCACTTGTGACAAATATTGGTTTGTATTTTAGTCGAATGATGTAATAAATTCTTGAAAATACATGCAGGGGCATAATCGACTCATTAAAGAGCTTTTTTAAACTATTTTTGACATTTGTTCTTCGAAATGCCTTTATTTGTTTTATAAACTCTTTAGGTACGCTTCACTCGTGATTAAAAACACGTAACTAAAACCATAATAAATATTTGATAAAATAAAGAATAATTCTAGCTTCTTTGAGCGGTGATTGAACGAAACACGTCACATGTCTTGGCCAATCAAAATGCAGTATCAGTCGATTATGTCTTCGTACGCCAGGGTTTCAATTCTAATTCGTAGACAGTTTCTTGACATCATTTTCAGTACTACCTAGCGGACAATTGGAAAAGTAATTTAATGTCGTCATCGTTGAAGACAGTCTTCTAGAAATAAGAGACATTATTAAGTCAGTTTTTTCAGCTAAATATCCGTTTTTGATATTTATATTTCATCAAATAATAATGAGTTGGAAATATTCAAGTGCCTATGAATGTAACTGTCTCTGCGAATTAGAATAGGATTCCAAATGTCTATTTTTTGTGCTGCATAAAAACAACAACAAATAGACTTCTGACAATTTTTTCATGCTGCATGTATGCTTTTTTCACCTAGGCTAAGCAAACAGCTTTTTATTTTTAGTTGCGTTTATTAGGTAGAGGGTATAATAATGTGTGAATTTTACTTAAACTGAAATTGCGTGTTTGTAGCCATTTTTTTAAACATTTCTAATCCATTAATCAGTAGGATATAAATATAATAATTTTTTTAAATTTAATTAAATAATAAATGCACTGTTGACAATTTTTATTTGTTAGTATATTTGAATATTTGTTGTAAATTAGTTTATTTAAGTTTTAATGACTATTTTCTTCAAATAGCGCCTGATTATAAAGTCTGTGCATACTGGTCGAAGCAAATTTCATATTTATACTACAAATTACGCCATAAGCTGGGGAAAAATCCTAATAAAATCAGTCAAACCCAATTTAGGCCAACAATTCTTTAAAAAAATTTCGCGGCTGTACAGACGCACTCATAAATTTATGAACAGCTCATGCGCGTCGTACAGATTTGTTAAAATTCTTTTAAATATTGACCACGAAGGAGAATAATAGAGGAACAGACACTCAGTTGAAAACATGAAGCCAAAAACGTAATACGGCAAGTGTGAGAGAGATAGCGAGAGTAGGCCCAGCTTTGCATGATTCATATGCAAAAATGTGACTATATTTTAATTTTTTTCAATAAAATATAATATTTTCATTACGTTAAATACTTCATTATTTATTAAATGAGAAAAAAAAGTAGAAGAAAATTAACATTCCTATTTATTAAAACCTGCAATGAAATAGGACATTATTAAACATGTTCTTTGGACACAAATTTTCTAATTATGAATTATAATAGACACATAAGCAATTTTAATTTACAATGGGCGGAATGAAATTGAAAAAATATAGACAAACAATTTCTTATTCACTAAAAGAAAGGTAGAAATAAAAAATGCTGCTCTGTAACTAATAATATGAAGGAAAATTAGGAAGGAAATTAAAATAATAATTAAAATTTCCAGTAATTAAAAAGAAAATATTTGATTGTACCCAGTATGCTCAGACTTCGTAATAATTAGATATTTTGTCTATTGCATTTGTTTAGTAACTGAAAATAGTTCATGACATCGAATGTGCCGAGATAAGTAGGTGCTAATTGCAGGAATGAATATGGTGAACAGCCGAAGCCGAGAGCACATGTACCCGGGATATAGTTCGGGCACGGTGCAGGCACAGACGGCCATGGAGTGCGAGCCGCTACCGCCGTCAATGAACCAGAGACATCAGCACACATCGCGGCGCTACGCCTCGCAGCAAGTACAGGTGCGCAGCATGAACTACGCCGAGCCCATGGTGGGTTTCTATCAGCCGTACGCGGGCCAACACCACAGCTTCAGCGGCATGGTGGCCCCTGATGCCAAACTGCAGGCCGCTAACGCAACCAACAACCAAGCAGAACGCGACGACAGCCCCATGGTCGGGGTGTGCGTGCAGCAGAGCCCTGTCGCAATCCACTAAACCAAACCTCACTCCTTTCATTCTCTCTTTTTATATGTCTCTCTTTCTGACATGTACAGACGAACCAAATTGGATCATTGGATACGAATAAAGAATCTGTAGTTGTACTAATAATATTAATAATAATATAAGTGACCGAAGCAGCGATATTTAGTGATAAGTGATGCTTCGGCAATGTCGTTGTCGTTGATTTTATTCTGATCGTATATTTATCAAGTCATGAAGACAGCTCGAATTGGTTTTATTGTGTTTATGTATCGATATCGAATCGACTATATTGTGACGTGATGTGAAAGTGATACAGCAAATGCAATGCACAGCAGTTGTCTACCTAACCTAATCTACCTACTAGTGATATATCATTAGGTTAATTTCTAGTGAAATCAAGAACTGTAACAGCAGACTGTGAGCTCTTGTGGAGTTGCCGGGAGCTCTGTTGTATGACGTGCATTTTAAATCTAATTATATAAATACATTGTGCAGCATCTCTTCATTTTATTTCACCGAGGGTTTTAAAATGAAATTTTTATTAGCTAATAATAAGTAACAATATGAAAACAACTGATAATAGTATTTAAATACATGAGTAATTATAGTGAATAAAGTGAATAAATTATGTATACAGATGATACATGTTTCCTATAAGTTTCTTATATCTACAATATACGCGCCCGAAACAAATCGGACAGAATCCACCGCCATCGATGGTGGCCAATGTGTTCAGAACCTCCTTGTAGCGTCACTATAACCATAGACCATACAAGTTCTCTTTGCTTACCTGCAGTATGTGATCTTCCCCAAAATTTTGTTTTTTTTATTTCCCTTCCCAACCAACTATTATTTTCACATTTTATATAATAACGAAACTCTGTGGGACTATTTACTTAATTCTTATTTATAAAAATACATTGCAACTAAGCTACAGATATTTATGATGGATTTAATTATTGAATTTAGGCTTTAAATTCAGCCAATATTCCTTTTACGTCCGCTCTAAATTTCTTTATTTCGAAAAAGAATTGTTTGATACATTTTTTTATTAGTATCCGGAAAGGAACTATTAAAAAATAACGAAAGAAAATTGGGAAAGCAGCAATTTAATTTAAAAAATGTGACAAATTTTACTGAATTTTCACAGTCTAGTACATGATTAAAGGCCGTTAGAAATGGCTCCATATATGCTGCATTCTTTTATTTATCACAAAAAATATTTATATTTGTCCAAATATTCAACAATCAGACATTATTGTTGAGCCTTTTTGAAGCTGAGGGGATGAATAAAAAACGTACGTGAACCGAGCTTCAATTCGGTACTATTCAAGAAGATTCTACGATTACTGTGGCGCCTCAATCTAATGATGAATTTTGGTGCAACTTTTCAAAGATTCAAATCTTGGTTTGGGTTATGTTTTCGGTAGGTTCTTTTCTCTATCCACAGCTTCATGTTTAGTAGGAACTTTTTACTAAGTTTCATCCATTTTGGAGCTGAGACAAGTAAGAGTAAACAAAAGAAAAGCACCGGAAGTGTAGTCTAAATCGAGTTTTTCAAGTTAACTACTATTTCAAAGAATAGTTGTACAAAAAACGATCATCAGATTGTCGAAGAAATTATTAAATTGCCCAATTTAATGGTCATTATTTATAATGACCAAAATTTATGAATACTGCCATGAATTATCAACAAATTAATATTAATGAACAGAAGTCGATGCGTTTTTATTAATTGGAAGAATGTTATAAACTTATTTAATTTTCTGTTGACGTTTATAGCATTAAAATGTAGGCATTTACTCGTGTCCAGACTCTGATTCTACGTTAATATTTGGGGCTGATGGAAATAATGATTAAAAACAAAAAAACTGGATTTATTTGATTTAAATCTGATTTTTTCGATTTTTTTTAATATTCCGATCTTTTTTAATTTGGAAGTAAGTTATTGTTGAGAAACTATTTTTTTTCATTTTAATAAATTATTAAATTAATAAAAATCGACAAACCAATTATTCTAAATGGCAGTCCTATTTAAAAAACACAGTAGCAGGCCCGTAACTAAAAGTTTTTTTGGAAGTTTGAAAGAGGGATTTTTTTGTCATTTTTTTTACCAGAACTCGTGATTCATATAATTTTAAATTAATACGACTGCGTTAGTGTGTATTCATTTCTTTTTTTTGCAAATAAATCAATTAATTCAATTAAATATGATTCAATAAAATTGGTTATTTGTAATAAACTTTCAAGCATTTGATACATTTAAATGAATTTAAGCTAAATTCCTCGAATTTTGGGGCTTCAGCCCCTCGAATTTTTCCCCTGCCTACGTGCCTGCCCAGTAGCATACTTATTTGTCATATTTAACAAACAAATATTTTAATTAATGATAAAATTAACAAAAAATCAATCAACACATCAGTTCTTCTAAAAGTCAGTCATTTTTTGAGAAACACAGTATAATTTTTATTTGTAATATTTAAAAAAATAAATGAACAAAACAGAAAGGGTCTCGTCGCCTGAAGTCCCAGTCATTCATATTTACGAAATTTAATTGTTTTTAGTGGTTTTGTAATTTGTTTGAATATTTTAAATTCAATTTTTCAGATAGAACACTAATTTGATCGCCGATTATAATTTTTTATTTGATTGAAATTTAGTTCGAATATTTAACTGTACTGGTCCAAAAATTCACGTTGTACTGGTTAATGGATAATTTGGAAAATTTAGGCCGCTGACGCCCGAGAAAACCGATCATATTTTAGTATTTGATTGAAATTTAATAGAATTATTCACATAATAAATTATATTTTGTCAAGATATTTAACTGTACTGGCCTAAAAATCCACGCTCTACTGATAATAATTAATTTGGGGAATTTAAGCCATTGGCGCCCGATAAAACCGAATGTAATTTAGTATTTGATTAAAATTTAGTTGAAATATTCACGTAATAAATTATATTGTACTGTACTGGCCCAAATATTGACATTCTCCCGATAAATACATAATTTAGAGAATTTAGGTCGAATTTAAGCCGCTGGCGCCCGAGCAAACCGATTGTAAATTAGTATTTTATTGAATTATATTTTCCCAAAATATTTAATTGTATTGTAATTTGTTTGAATACTTCGAATTCAATTTGTTCAGAAAGAACACTAATTTTACCGCCTTCTCGGTACCTAATTTTTTTCTTATTTCACTGTGCACCAAATTGAGTGCCGAAAATATTCTTTCGACTCCAGCGGAATTCTTCGGTTATACATTTTTTCATAAAATATATTTTAATTGTGATTTAAATCAAGTGATTTAAATCATCTCAACCATGTTTATTTTGCCGCAAGTGGCAATTTTGGCGGTAATTTTCAAAAATGATACATAATTAATAATAAGACAAATTCAAATTATAATGCACTACTTATACAATAATTTAAATGTTGTACCCAGCAAAGTATTTTGAATTGAGGGCTACCAGGAAGGATCCAGGATGTTAGAAATAACGTCTGAAACATTGCTGCCTTTTTTATAGCTTTCGTTATTATATTATGAAACGACCGGTTTCGGCAATTTAATATATTCCTCTGGTGGGGAAATGTTAATTATAGGAGACTCGATGAATCGAGAAAATTGGAATGATATTAGTTTGAACTATTTGTCACAGAATCTGTCTCTGAATCGAGTCTCCTAAAATTAATATCTACCTATCTGATAATGTTAATAAAATTGCCAAAACCGGTCGTTTAATAATAAAATAAAATAACGAAAGCTATAAGAAAAGAGGACAAAATGTTTTTTCTATTATGATAAATTCTTCCGGGTAACCTTCAACACTAATTATTAAATAATTTAGTTATTTTGAATTAAATTCCACAAACAAATTAATTTATACCTTCAGAAAACTCAAGAAAAACAAATGATATTCTCAGCTTTATAAGTTGCAGCGAAATATGAAACAAAAAATTATAGTGAAAAATGGGATCTGTTCTAATAAATAACATGAGAATGTAGCGTTCTAAATTGAAAATCTAATGGCTAGTGTATACTGGGAATCTTTTCGCAAAAGGAATAATTTACATTTACATGAGAAATGCATGATTTCAAAATAAAAATCTGTATGAGAAAATTGACCATAAATGTCATGATTTTTACTATTCTTTTCTAACGCAAATTGTCAACTCTTGTTTAAGCGTTATTCAAACAAAAATTGGAATAAATGAATATAGCGCTTTAGCAAAAATAATGAAATGAACAAAGACTGCATCTAATGTTGGAAAGAAGCGCTTCTTCAAGAGATGAGAATACTGGCATAAATAATTTGGATATTCCGATTCATACGTCAAGAGTTTGATGGAAAATGATCTTCAATAAAAAAAATTAGTTGAACAAGTGCTTCCTAAAAGTCAATAATTTGATTGTAATTTTTTGTCCATGAATTAAATCCATCACTAATTAAATCAAATTGATTGACGTGAATTTATCTCTTACAAAATTCGAAATATTTTTGGCTCAAGAACGCGTTGTATTCCTATAAATGAAAACTGTAATAATCCCGAAAAATTCCTACCACCCAATTATTTTTATTTCTTCTTTGCGTATATTCAACTGTTCCAAAACTACAACATTCAATCCATCTTTCGTATTACTGTACTATAAAAAATGTTTTAAATTAATTAAAATATGTTAGTTTTAGAACAATTGTATGTAAATCAAAGAGGCGCAATATTAAAAGTTCGTAATAAACACCAAATTGGAATCCTGTAAAGGCACTAATAATTCCAACCAGAATATTTTGAATAATGTTATTACGATGAGAATTCTGAGCAAACTTTTGTAATTGAGAATAATTTTATCGTTGAGTATGAATTTTAAAATGGGAAGACTCAGGGAAATCTTGATTCGTATTGCAGGTAAATATGATACTGTATTTGCTCTGACAAAAAAAAAATTACATTAAAATTGCAATTATGCAATAATTAGAAAATTATACTTTATTTGCGATTATGCTATATATAATTTTTAATGTTTTCTATGATAATCTAGATTAATTTGGTGTCCTTAATTATTATTATGAAGGCTATTGCCCAGACTGAATTTTTTTTTCAATTAACTAATCATGAATACAATTTTTTTGCGAATCAGTTGTTATAGCATTTCACAGTAACTTGCATAAATACCTTCAAATCCATGATTACTACATAAATAACATATTTTAATTATTTTTAGTATACAGGGCGTACTAAAACAACTTAATTAAATTAAAGAATTAAATATTACTTCAGTCAATAGGAAGTTAAATTCCAAATAATTTTTTGTTTTTGTTTATATTACGCGTTGTGATGCTCACCTGTGTATTTAAATTTGAATTAATTTTATAGCTTGTTATTTATCAAGTGATCATGTAATATCTTCCTGAGTGAATATGTATTGGATTCATATGCTGCAGAGTAACAGTGACTTTATTTTGTAAATAAGTAACACATATACACAGAGTTTGTATTTAATGACATAAATGACACATATTTATTTTGTTTGTATATAAGTAATTACATGTGCAGCATTCATATATTGTAATAGTAACGTCATCTTTAAATAATTATTTTAATTTGAAAATGATAAAGAATAAACTCGTTTTGTGGAAATTGCAGTAAGATATGTTAATATTATAAACTCCCATAATTTATTATGCGTTGGTATTAGCGAATGTCAGTGTAGGACGTTAACTTACATAGTAGACTTGGATAGATAATGCTGCCATCATTTATGAAGCCCGTTATTGGCTCTTTGTTATTTTAATAAAATTGCATAAACAAACCCATTTAATTTCTTCTGATTTCCTTTATTGTTCTTGATTGATTTCTTTTATTTAATTGTCTAAATTATTTTCCGACAAATTAAATTGTAAATCCTGATTTATTTCTGACAGGTAAGTAAAATCTGAGGAAGAACTAAATACAGATTCATATTTTACGTGAAGCTCTTAGAACTGGGGGCTTAAATCACTCAATATTATTTTAGGACCTACAGCATCTTGCGATAGAGAAGTAAGCAAAAAATTTCCTTCCAGCTTTTCTATCAGTTCATCATCATCCAGATTATCGACAGGACGTAAGTTGGCTGAAATATATTACTTTTTAGGTTCTAATTTATTTTTCTTTGAACTATTTTGTATTTTCAATGATCTATACATTTTTTTTCTATCCAAATTTTGTATATTTTCAATAATTTATATACTTGTCTTATTTATTTTTGTATCATTGTTTTTTCTGATGAAGACTTCTGGATATAAGGTCGAAACATCAAAAATAAATAATACAGAATTTGAACCAAAAAAATCCTCCAATTATTTTGTATTATTTTTCTGCAGTTTTCTAATCAATGTTCATGTTCATAGATCATTTACTGAGGATGAGCCAAGCAGCTAAAGAGAAAATACATCTCAAGGGATTTCAACGGGATAGTTGAAAAGTATTTCAAGACACCTGGAGCAGTTGAAACATCAGAAGCAGCAACTTCAACGAATAGATTTTGCTTTCTTTTCCAAATTGAAGTGAGTATCATCTCCTTATCCTATTTAAACTCAACTAAAATTTAATGAAATTAGCTTTGGCATTGAAATATATTGAAGATTAATGAATAATCTTGCATTTAGTACACAGAATGAATAAAAATATTCAGTAGATTTTCACATTTTCAGACTTAGAGTCACTGGTTTAGGACATAATACACTTTTACTCCGGAAAACAAATAAATTTTAATATTTCCAAGATCTATTTATTAATCATTAACAGAGTTTCCACATTTTCAAATTTTTAGAACCACTGATTTAGGTGATAATAAATACTTTTCCTCCGGATAACTGATAAATATTAATATTTTCAAGATATATTGATCAATAAATCATTAACAGATACAGTTGAAAAATTTCTTTTTCTATCACTCAAGCTGTCAACTCTACTCTAGCAGTATTCACATTTTCAGACTTTTAGAGTCACTGGTTGAGGATAATGAACACTTTTCTTTCGGAAAACAAATAAATTTTAGTATTTCCAAGATCTATTTATCAATAGATCATTAACAGAGATAGTTGGGGAATTCCTTCTTCTGTCACTCAAATTACCAACTGTATTCTACCAGTTTCCACATTTTTAGATTCTTAGAACCACTGGTTTAGGAGATAATGAATACTTTTCCTCCGGAAAACTAATAAATATTAGTATTCTCAAGATCTATTGATCAATAAATCATTAACAGATACAGTTGGAGAATCCCTTTTTCTATCACTTAAGCTGTCAACTCTTTTCTAGCAATATTCACATTTTCAGACTTTTAGAGTCACTGGTTGAGGAAATAATGAACACTTTTCTTCCGGAAAACAAATAAATTTTAGTATTTCTAAGATCTATTTATCAATAGATCATTAACAGAGATAGTTGGAGAATTCCTTCTTCTATCACTCAAATTACCAACTCTATTCTACCAGTATCCACATTCTCAGATTTTTAGAACCCCTGGCTTTGACAATAATAAACCCTTTTTCACCAGAAAACAAATAAATTTTAGCTTTTTGCAGATCTATGAATCAATAAATTATTAACTAAGATAGTTACAGAATTCCTCGTTCTGTCACTCAAACTACAAACTCTATTCTACCAGTATTCACATTATCAGATATTTAGAGTCACTGGTTTAAGAGATAACAAACACTTTTCCTCCAGAAAACAATTAAAGTATTTTGCAGATGTATTGATCAATAAATCATTAACAATGATTGTTGAAGAATCCATTTTTCTGTCACTCAGGCTACCAACTCTTTTCTACCAGTATCCATATTTTCAAATTTCTAGAACCACTGGCTTAGGAGATGATGAATACTTTTCCTCCGGAAAACTAATAAATATTAGTATTCTCAAGATCTATTGATCAATAAATCATTAACAGATACAGTTGGAGAATCCCTTTTTCTATCACTCAAGCTGTCAACTCTAATCTAGCAGTATTCACATTTTCAGACTTTTTGAGTCACTGGTTTAGAAAAAAATAAATACTTTTCCCTCTAAAGCAAATAAATTTTAGTATTTTCATGATCTATTGATCAATAAATTATTAACAGAGCTAGTTAGAGAATCCTTTCTTTTGTCACTTGAACTTTAAACTCTATTCTACCAGTATTCATATTTTCAGATTTTTAAAGCCACTGGTTTAGGAGATAATCAATACTTTTCCTCCGGAAAATGAAAAAATTTTACTATTTTCAGGATTTATTGGTCAATAGATCATTAAAAGAGATAGTTGGAGAATTCATTCTTCTGTCATTCAAATTACCAACTCTATTCTAAAAGTTTCTACATTTTCAGATTTTTAAAACCACTGGTTTAGGAGATAATAAATACTTTTCCTCCGGAAAACCAATAAATTTTAGTATTGTCAAGATCTATTGATCAATAAATCATTCACAAATATAGTTAGAAAATCCTTCTTTCTGCCACTCAAGTTGCCAACTCTATTCTACCAGTATTCACATTTTTAGAATTTTAAAACCACTGGTTTCAGAGATAATTAATTTTTTGTCTCCGAAAAGTGATTAAATTATAGTATTAACAGGATTTATTGATCAATGAATCATTAATAGGAACAACTTCAAATTTTAAGCTTTCGTTTGAATATTTTGACCATATTCTATAAGTGACCACAATTTGAAATGTTAGAGGACACTGGTTTAGATGACAATGAATTTTTTATTTTCCAAGAACACAGAAATTCAGTATATATTATTGAAGATAATTATTATTCAAACCCTTTTATTCACCTATATATTGCATTTATGCTTGTTTTGTACGACAATACATGTAAATGAACATTGTGACTATTGAGAAAACTTTTTCTCCCATAAAAATACATATTAAAATCTGTACTTCCAATATGAAACACATAATGCTAAAATTCGTCCAGGACTACTTAAGTTGTATGTGCAACTTCATGCTAGCGTTGCGCTAGGGCAAGTGCCCAAATCTTTTTGCAAAGTCCCTGCACATTTTGCTCGCCATCTCTGAGCACTTATGTGAACTATTTACCATTCAATACAGTGCACTGTTATTTACCTTACCGACTCGCTCAGAAAACATGGCTACTTAAATTACTTGGCACTTTGTTTCATAGATGGCCTTTGAATTACAGTTCACATCATTATCGACATTGTCGTTGTCGTTGTAGTTTGTTCACATAATGGCGACGGATTGTGATATCACGTAACGAAAGCAAGTTTGTTGGTTGGAGTATAGTTATTAGCATTAAAATATATTGCAATCAAGTTGAATATGAGGTGAATTTAAGTGAAATGTTATTATATTCGTTCTGGATTATGTGTTTCATTGAATTTGAAGTGATAATGTGATGGTACAAAGTAATTAGGCAGATTTCAGTTCACAGTTCAGTTTAGAACATTGAAACTCATTCAAGTTAAATACAAGGTAAATTTGAATAAAATTTTATTATATCTGTTCTGAATTGTGTGTTAATTCAATTCGTACAAAGTGACTTGGTAGATTATTTTGTTACGCAATCGATAAGTATTTAGATTGTGAATTTCACTTCGTTTTGGTTAGAAATTTTGTCAAATTCCAATTACTAATTGGTAATTTATTTTCGTTCTGTAAATACTTCAATTCTTTCCAATCATATTTACAAAGTTAAAACTAGGTTTACTCTCAAATCATGCAAAAAATTGAGAAATATTGTACTTTTTAATATTGTAATAATTGTCGAAAGAATCTTAATTAATTTCGGAATTCAAAAATTTATTACGTGATATTACGTTGTTTTATTTCATGCTTTATTAATGTTTGTAATGCGTAATTGTTTCTGAACAACGAAAAATATGATAAAAAGGTGTTTATTTCATTCAATAATACAAAACTAGTGTGAATATAAGCTTATAAAAAGTGTGTTCGTGTAAGTAATGGATTGAAATCTTTTACAGTATTCTTTGAATGCTAATTCCTTCAAGAACACCTCCAGAAGAAGATGACAAGAACGTCTATCATTTAGTTATTCAAAGTGGATCTACAAGCAGATTTGCAGTTTTTCCCACAAGTATTCAATCATCAGAATCTAATTGGCATCATAATGCGAACTCGCAGTATTCTTTCGAGTTGGGAACTTGATTGGGAGTCCTAAAAGTCATTCACAGATGTCTGGAAACAGCCCTTGGTTATGGATTTGAGTCAAGCCCCTATTGGATTAAAATGGATGGAGAGTGTAGCAGCCTTCGTATTCTGTTTCGAGAAGCATTCTAATCTTCAAGCTTAAGAGTGAGTAATTTATTTCAATTTTTCCATAGTTTCATTACAAATTAACAATTGCTTTTATTTTAAATATCAATTGGATTTGCAATCATTTCAATTATCAGATCATAAATACATAAATTTTTATGATGAGACATAAGCCTGATTTTGCAATGTTATACATATTTATACTTCCAAAATTTTTAAATGATGCTAATAAATTAATAGTTTCTACTTTCTGTAGTTTCTGAACGAGTTCAAAATTCATCAGTTGATGTACAGCAGTAGCGGAGAACATTTGGACGAATTAGGACACCTGCAGCAGCGATGGACAATAAATTCAACTACATCTGATTGCAGTGGCTGTACAGGATTCCCAATTGGAGTGGCAGTTCCTTCAGCACATACCTAAACTATAATCTCCGTATCATAAATTGCCTCATAGTGTTTTCTGAATGCATTCCGTTAATTAGAAACGAATCATTCAAAAATTCAATTCCTTTCAATGTTTTCCTATACTTGAAAAGATACTTTTTACCAATTAAATAATACGATACGGAATATGCTTACAATACATTTGGTAGTATGTTAATTATATTTAGGCAATTATGTAAATTGCTGTGTTATAACTTGCGCTTCTATCTCGCGTTTATTCAATTTTTTAAGTAGTTTAGAAAGTGCTGTAAATATATTTGGGTTTTGTATCGTGTTAACGTAGATATCAAAATTATTTTGAAACTAAATTGGGGTTTAAAGTTCGCGCATCCTAGTTTTTGGGCACTCTGCTCTCGGGCGTAATTAATCCGTTCTGAATATCCGTTTTGCTTTTTCTTTTGATTATTAAATAATTGTTTTGGTTTATTTTTTGTTTTCTTTTTTGATGTCCTTGTGCCGTAACTTGGGCCAACGTTGGATTTTTTCGGTACACGACCATATAGCTCTGGGAACACCCCGTTCCTAAACGACGGAACAGACGGAACTCTCAGACTATATGCCGGAGTCGATGCGGGATAGTATGGAACGCGCGTTTTGTCGGCGACGGTCCGGGTCTTGATGGGATCAGTGAACAAACAATATTCACACGTTATGTGTGAATAATGTTCTTCAGTGATGCCATGAAGAGTCCGACTTCTCGAGATGACGCTTAGTCGGCAACCGTACTCGTGTAACTAGGCGGAAACATCCGGGTCTCGGCTAGACAGACCACGAATTAGAGTCAATTTTGTTTTTGCTAAAACGAGCACAATCGGCTGCTTGTGGGTTGAATGTTAGAATCAGTAGTATAATATATTTCAGCATTTTTCTAAACAACTTTGTAACCTAAACAATTAAATTAATATAACACAGCAATCAAGAAAATAGCTAGCTTTAATTAGTATAAGATACAAGTCTCATAAAGCTTTATTTAAGGACAAGCGGAATATTTTAAAAATCAATGTAAAAGTGCCCTTAAATTTTTATTTGAATATCAGAGTACGTACCCACAATTTTAACTTTCTAGAACCCCTGATTTACTCAGAAATAATGAGTTTATAAATAAACATATCTTTTTGAATATAAGATATTCAATTCTCAAGCCTGTAACTCGTACACCAATAATAATTGGTAGTTAATATTATTTCTGCATAAACCTACACTCCCCCTTAATACGTACCTACATTTTTAATGTTCTAGAACCTCTGGTTTACTCAAAAATATTAAGTTTGTAATTAGTTATTGAAATATTCAATTCCCAAGCCTGTGGCTCTTACATCAATAATAATTGATAGCTAATATTATTTCTGCATAAACCTACATCCCTCCTTAATACGTACTTATAATTTGAATGTTTTAGAATCTCTGGTTCACTCAGAAATAATTAGTTTGTAATTAGTTGATGGAATATCTAATTCTGAAGCCTGTAGGTCGTACACCAGTAACAATTGGTAATTAATATTATTTCTGCATAAACCTACATCCCTCCTCAATACGTGCTCATAATTTGAATGTTCTAGAAGCTCTGGTTTACTCAAGAATAATAAATTTGTGATTAATTATTGAAATATTCAATTCCCAAGCCTGTACCTTGTACACCAATATTAATTAGTAATTAATTTTATTCCTGCATAAACCTACATCTCCCCTTAATACGTACCTATAATTTTAATGTTGTAGAACCTCTGGTTTGTTCAGAAATAATAAGTTTGTAATTAATTAATGAAATATTCAATTCTCAAACCTGTGGCTCGTACACCAATAATAATTAGTAGTTGATATCATTGCTACATAAGTCTACATCCCCCCTAAGTACGTACTCAAAATTTGAATGTTCTAGAACCTCTGGTTTATTCAGAAATAATAAGTTTATAATTAGTTGATGAATTATTTAATTCTCAAGCCTGTGGCTCGTACACCAATAATAAATGCTTGAACCTTCATTCCCCTTCAATACGTACCTATAATTTGAATGTTCTAGAACCTCTGGTTTACTCAAACATTATGAGTTTGTAATTAGTTAATGAAATATTCAATTCCCAAGCCTGTAGCTCGTACACCAATATTAATTAGTAATTAATTTTATTCCTGCATAAACCTACATCTCCCCTTAATACGTACCTATAATTTTAATGTTGTAGAACCTCTGGTTTGTTCAGAAATAATAAGTTTGTAATTAATTAATGAAATATTCAATTCTCAAACCTGTGGCTCGTACACCAATAACAATTAGTAGTTGATATCATTGCTACATAAGTCTACATCCCCCCTAAGTACGTACTCAAAATTTGAATGTTCTAGAACCTCTGGTTTATTCAGAAATAATAAGTTTATAATTAGTTGATGAATTAATTAATTCTCAAGCCTGTGGCTCGTACACCAATAATAAATGCTTGAACCTTCATTCCCCTTCAATACGTACCTATAATTTGAATGTTCTAGAACCTCTGGTTTACTCAAAAATTATGAGTTTGTAATTAGTTAATGAAATATTCAATTCCCAAGCCTGTAGCTCGTACACCAAATTACAATTGGTAGTTCATATTATTTCTGCATAAACCTACATCCCTCCTTAATACGTACTTATAATTTGAATGTTCTAGAACCTCTGGTTTACTCAAAAAAAAATTAGCTTGTAATTAGTTAATGAAATATTCAATTCCCAAGCCTGTAGCTCGTACACCAAATTACAATTGGTAGTTCATATTATTTCTGCATAAACCTACATCCCTCCTTAATACGTACTTATAATTTGAATGTTCTAGAACCTCTGGTTTACTCAAAAAAAAATTAGCTTGTAATTAGTTAATGAAATATTCAATTCCCAAGCCTGTAGCTCGTACACCAATAACAATTGGTAGTTAATATTATTTCTGCATGAACCTACATCCCTCCTTAATACGTACTTATAATTTGAATGTTCTAGAACCTCTGGTTCACTCAAAAATAATTAGTTTGTAATTAGTTAATGAAATACTCAATTCCGAAGCCTGTAGCTCGTACACCAATAACAATGGGTAGTTTATATCATTACTACATAAGCCTATATCCTCCGTAAGTACGAACTGAAAATTTTAATGTTTTAGAACCTCTGGTTCACTCAAAAATAATTATTTTATCTTGAATTAGCGTAATTTTCATATTTATAACTCATGTGCCAATAATAATCATATTTATTCATAAACTGTATCATATTATACTATAATAATAGATAATATTATAATTCCACATATTATTGTACCAATTTATACATGAATAAGAGCTTCTTGTACGCCTTTTATATCTTATTATTAAATAAAAAATATAAATATTTTTGTATTGTATAGTAACGAAAATAAATTGAGTAAAGTAAATAATGACATAATTTTTAACAATTTCCTTTCAAATTATTCAGGAATTAATTATTGAATTCACAAATAGTTCCATATTTCTCCACCAGGTAACAGCATCTGTCGATAGTACAATCAGCGCCATCTATTGTTCACTTTGCAAACTGAGAAAAATGTGTTCAATTGGAAAAAAAATGATCACACGTATAAAGTTCAAAAAAGTGCCGCAAGAGGGCAGCACCTGTCAATAACACCAATTAGCAAACATCTCTCATTAGGAAAAATGATGACTACTTGACGAAATTTGTGCCTTCTAAAAATCCAAATTTTGTATCAGGAACACAGGAGTCGTAAGAGAAAACCAAGAAATTAATTAGCGATTTTCTCGAGAACTAGAGACATTAGGGGAAAATGTTTCAAATAAAAGTTACATAACTTTCAATGCTCTACAAGATTTATTGAAAACATTTTCTTCTAGGGCTCATAGTTCACGAGAAACGATATACTACTACCCTTAATTTAAGGGTTGGAAAGAAATTCCATCTATCTTTTTGATAGCCCTTTCAAAGCTGCGTATGGTGATGTAATTGATTTTCCCGTAAGGGCTGTGGTTCAGGAATAAATCAATAAAAACACTTTTTATTAATTGGTGATGAATTTTCTTGTCGCCAAAAAATCCAAAATTTGTATTAGGATAGCAGAATTTGTAAGAGCGATTTCAAAGGTTTTCGGGAAGTGTTTTTCTTGATTTACTCCGGAACTATGGCCCTTAGGGAAAATTTAATCACATCACCATACGCAGCTTTGAAAGGGCTATCAAAACGGTGGATAAAATTTCTTTCCAACCCTTTAAATAAGGGTAGTAGTATATCGTTTCTCGTGAACTATGAGCCCTAGAAAAAAATGTTTCAGATAAATCTTGTAGAGCAGTGAAAGTTACGTAACTTTTATTTAAAACATTTTCCCCTATTCACTCTAGTTCTCGAGAAAATCGCAAAAATCGCTAATTAATTTCTTGGTTTTCTCTTGCGACTCCTATGTTCCTGATACAAAATTTGGATTTTTAAAAGGCACAAATTTCGTCAAGTAGTCATCATTTTTCCTAATGAAAGAGATGTTTGCTAATTGGTGTTATTGACAGGTGCTGCCCCCTTGCGGCACTTTTTTGAACTGTATACGTGTGATCATATTTTTTCCAATTGAACACATTTTTCTCAGTTTGCAAAGTAAATAATAGATGGCGCTGATTGTACTATCGACAGATGCTGCCAACTGGCGGAGAGATTCAGAACTATTTCGAATATAATAAAGGATAGTATTTTAAATAAAAATCATATATTTTTAACATATAATAGCTTATATTCTTGCATAAATTGATACAATAATACATAAAATTACAGAATTATTAATTATTACAATAAAATAATGTTACATTATAGAACTTTGTATAACATAATATTATAAATAATTTTTTATCTCTAATATTCATATATAAGGGTGGATTAGGAGGGTGGCGAGCGAAATCTTCCTCACATATTTCACTTTTCCGTCCAAGGACTCATCACGCTAGGAGCTGGCCAGGAAAATTTGTACAGCAACTGTAACAAACAAATAATTATTAAAAAATGAATAGTGGAAGATAAAATAATCATTATTTTCTAAACCAGTGGTTCCAAAAATTTAAAAATGTGGATACTGGTAGTGTAGTGTCTGGAGCTGCTGATATTAAAGCTATGATTTTTTTCCTATTTTTATTAATGATTTATTGATCAATAGACTCAAAACATATTGAATTTGTATGCTCTTAGACGTTAAAATAATGAATATCTTCTAAACAAAAGGTTCAAAAAATTCAAAAATGTGGATACGGGAAGTGTAGCGTCTGAAGCCTCTGATATTAAAGCTATGATTTTTTACCTATTTTTATTAATGATTTATTGATCAACAGACTCAAAACATATTGAATTTGTATGCTCTTAGAAGTTAAAATAATGAATATCTTCTAAACCAGTGGTTCAAAAAATTCAAAAATGTGGATACGGGAAGTGTAGCGTCTGGAGCCTCTGATATTAAAGCTATGATTTTTTACCTATTTTTATTAATGATTTATTGATCAACAGACTCAAAACATATTGAATTTGTATGCTCTTAGAAGTTAAAATAATGAATATCTTCTAAACCAGTGGTTCAAAAAATTCAAAAATGTGGATACGGGTAGTGTAATGTATGGAGCTTCTGATATTGAAGCTATGATTTTTTTTTTATTTTTATTAATGATTTATTGATCAATAGTCTCAAAACATATTGGATTTGTATGCTCTAAGAAGTTAAAATAATGAATATCTTCTAAACCAGTGGTTCAAAAAATTCAAAAATGTGGATACAGGTAGTGTAGTGTATGGAGCTTCTGATATTGAAGCTATGAATTTTTTCCTATTTTTATGAATGATTTTTTGATCAATAGACTCAAAACATATTGAATTTGAATGCTCTTAGAAGTTAAAATAATGAATATCTTCTAAACCAGTGGTTCAAAAAATTCAAAAATGTGGATACGGGTAGTGTAGTGTATGGAGCTTCTGATATTAGAGCTATGATTTTTCTCCTATTTTTATTAATGATTTATTGATCAATAGACTCAAAACATATTGAATTTGTATGCTCTTAGAAGTTGAAATAATTAATATCTTCTAAACTAGTGGTTCAAAAAATTCAAAAATGTGGATACGGGTAGTGTAGTGTATGGAGCTTCTGATATTAGAGCTATGATTTTTTTCCTATTTTTATTAATGATTTATTGATCAATAGACTCAAAAAATATTGAATTTGTATGCTCTTAGAAGTTGAAATAATGAATATCTTCTAAACCAGTGATTCAAAAAATTCAAAAATGTGGATACAGGTAGTGTAGTGTCTGGAGCTTCTGATCTTAAAGCTATGATTTTTTTCCTATTTTTATTAATGATTTATTGATCAATAGACTCAAAACATATTGAATTTGTATATTCTTAGAAGTTAATATAATGAATATCTTCTAAACCAGTGGTTCAAAAAATTCAAAAATGTGGATACAGGTAGTGTAGCGTCTGGAGCTCCTGATATTGAAGCTATGATTTTTTTCCTATTTTTATTAATGATTTATTGATCAATAGACTTAAAACATATTGAATTTGTATATTCTTAGAAGTTAAAATAATGAATATCTTCTAAACCAGTGGTTCAAAAAATTCAAAAATGTGGATACAGGTAGTGTAGCGTCTGGAGCTCCTGATATTAAAGCTATAATTTTTTCTTATTTTTATTAATGATTTATTGATTGATAGACTTAAAGCATATTGAATTTGTATATTCTTAGAAGTTAAAATAATGAATATCTTCTAAACCAGTGGTTCAAAAAATTCAAAAATGTGGATACGGGTAGTGTAGTGTATGGAGCTTCTGATATTAAAGCTATGATTTTTCTCCTATTCTTATTAATGATTTATTGATCAATAGACTCAAAACATATTGAATTTGTATGCTCTTAGAAGTTGAAATAATGAATATCTTCTAAACCAGTGGTTCAAAAAATTCAAAAATGTGGATACGGGTAGTGTAGTGTATGGAGCTTCTGATATTAAAGCTATGATTTTTCTCCTATTCTTATTAATGATTTATTGATCAATAGACTCAAAACATATTGAATTTGTATGCTCTTAGAAGTTAAAATAATGAATATCTTCTAAACCAGTGGTTCAAAAACTTCAAAAATGTGGATACAGGTAGTGTAGTGTCTGGAGCTTCTGATATTAGAGCTATGATTTTTTTCCTATTTTTATTAATGATTTATTGATCAATAGACTTAAAACATATTGAATTTGTATATTCTTAGAAGTTAATATAATGAATATCTTCTAAACCAGTGGTTCAAAAAATTCAAAAATGTGGATACAGGTAGTGTAGCGTCTGGAGCTCCTGATATTAAAGCTATGATTTTTTTCCTATTTTTATTAATGATTTATTGATCAATAGACTTAAAACATATTGAATTTGTATATTCTTAGAAGTTAAAATAATGAATATCTTCTAAACCAGTAGTTCAAAAAATTAAAAAATGTGGATACGAGTAGTGTAGTGTATGGAGCTTCTGATATTAGAGCTATGATTTTTTTCCTATTTTTATTAATGATTTATTGATCAATAGACTTAAAACATATTGAATTTGTATGCTCTTAGAAGTTGAAATAATGAATATCTTCTAAACCAGTGGTTCAAAAAATTCAAAAATGTGGATACGGGTAGTGTAGCGTCTGGAGCTTCTGATATCAAAGCTATGATTCTTTTCCTATTTTTATTAATGATTTATTGATCAATAGACTCAAAACATATTGAATTTGTATGCTCTTAGAAGTTGAAATAATGAATATCTTCTAAACCAGTGATTCAAAAAATTCAAAAATGTGGATACAGGTAGTATAGTGTCTGGAGCTTCTGATATTAAAGCTATGATTTTTTTCCTATTTTTATTAATATTTATTGATCAATAGACTTAAAACATATTGAATTTGTATATTCTTAGAAGTTAATATAATGAATATCTTCTAAACCAGTGGTTCAAAAAATTCAAAAATGTGGATACAGGTAGTGTAGCGTCTGGAGCTCCTGATATTGAAGCTATGATTTTTTTCCTATTTTTATTAATGATTTATTGATCAATAGACTTAAAACATATTGAATTTGTATATTCTTAGAAGTTAAAATAATGAATATCTTCTAAACCAGTGGTTCAAAAAATTCAAAAATGTGGATACAGGTAGTGTAGCGTCTGGAGCTCCTGATATTAAAGCTATAATTTTTTCTTATTTTTATTAATGATTTATTGATTAATAGACTTAAAGCATATTGAATTTGTATATTCTTAGAAGTTAAAATAATGAATATCTTCTAAACCAGTGGTTCAAAAAATTCAAAAATGTGGATACGGGTAGTGTAGTGTATGGAGCTTCTGATATTAAAGCTATGATTTTTCTCCTATTCTTATTAATGATTTATTGATCAATAGACTCAAAACATATTGAATTTGTATGCTCTTAGAAGTTGAAATAATGAATATCTTCTAAACCAGTGGTTCAAAAAATTCAAAAATGTGGATACGGGTAGTGTAGTGTATGGAGCTTCTGATATTAAAGCTATGATTTTTCTCCTATTCTTATTAATGATTTATTGATCAATAGACTCAAAACATATTGAATTTGTATGCTCTTAGAAGTTAAAATAATGAATATCTTCTAAACCAGTGGTTCAAAAACTTCAAAAATGTGGATACAGGTAGTGTAGTGTCTGGAGCTTCTGATATTAGAGCTATGATTTTTTTCCTATTTTTATTAATGATTTATTGATCAATAGACTTAAAACATATTGAATTTGTATGCTCTTAGAAGTTGAAATAATGAATATCTTCTAAACCAGTGGTTCAAAAAATTCAAAAATGTGGATACGGGTAGTGTAGTGTATGGAGCTTCTGATATTAGAGCTATGATTTTTTTCCTATTTTTATTAATGATTTATTGATCAATAGACTTAAAACATATTGAATTTGTATGCTCTTAGAAGTTGAAATAATGAATATCTTCTAAACCAGTGGTTCAAAAAATTCAAAAATGTGGATACGGGTAGTGTAGCGTCTGGAGCTTCTGATATCAAAGCTATGATTTTTTTCCTATTTTTATTAATGATTTATTGATCAATAGACTCAAAACATATTGAATTTGTATGCTCTTAGAAGTTAAAATAATGAATATCTTCTAAACCAGTGGTTCAAAAAATTCAAAAATGTGGATACGGGTAGTGTAGTGTATGGAGCTTCTGATATTAAAGCTATGATTTTTCTCCTATTCTTATTAATGATTTATTGATCAATAGACTCAAAACATATTGAATTTGTATGCTCTTAGAAGTTGAAATAATGAATATCTTCTAAACCAGTGGTTCAAAAAATTCAAAAATGTGGATACGGGTAGTGTAGTGTATGGAGCTTCTGATATTAAAGCTATGATTTTTTTCCTATTTTTATTAATGATTTATTGATCAATAGACTTAAAACATATTGAATTTGTATGCTCTTAGAAGTTAAAATAATGAATATCTTCTAAACCAGTGGTTCAAAAAATTCAAAAATGTGGATACGGGTAGTGTAGTGTATGGAGCTTCTGATATTAAAGCTATGATTTTTCTCCTATTTTTATTAATGATTTATTGATCAATAGACTCAAAACATATTGAATTTGTATGCTCTTAGAAGTTGAAATAATGAATATCTTCTAAACCAGTGGTTCAAAAAATTCAAAAATGTGGATACGGGTAGTGTAGTGTATGGAGCTTCTGATATTAAAGCTATGATTTTTTTCATATTCTTATTAATGATTTATTGATCAATAGACTCAAAACATATTGAATTTGTATGCTCTTAGAAGTTGAAATAATGAATATCTTCTAAACCAGTGGTTCAAAAAATTCAAAAATGTGGATACAGGTAGTGTAGCGTCTGGAGCTCCTGATAATAAAGCTATGATTCTTTTCCTATTTTTATTAATGATTTATTGATTAATAGACTTAAAGCATATTGAATTTGTATATTCTTAGAAGTTAAAATAATGAATATCTTCTAAACCACTGGTTCAAAAAATTCAAAAATGTGGATACAGGTAGTGTACCGTCTAGAGCTCCTAATATTAAAGCTATGATTTTTTTCCTATCTTTATTAATGATTTATTGATCAATAGACTTAAGACATATTGAATTTGTATATTCTTAGAAGTTAATATAATGAATATCTTCTAAACCAGTGGTTCAAAAAAATCAAAAATGTGGATACAGGTAGTGTACCGTCTAGAGCTCCTGATATTAAAGCTATGATTTTTTTCCTATCTTTATTAATGATTAATTGATCAATAGACTTAAGACATATTGAATTTGTATATTCTTAGAAGTTAATATAATGAATATCTTCTAAACCAGTGGTTCAAAAAATTCAAAAATGTGGATACAGGTAGTGTAGCGTCTGGAGCTCCTGATATTAAAGCTATGATTTTTTTCCTATTTTTATTTATGATTTATTGATTAATAGACTTAAAACATATTGAATTTGTATATTCTTAGAAGTCAATATAATGAATATCTTCTAAGCCAGTGGTTCAAAAAATTCAAAAATGTGGATACTGGTAGTGTAGTGTCTGGGGATCAAGTTACGAAAGCTATGATTTGCTAGATTTTTTAATGATTTATTGAATAATAGATTCAAGGCATACCGATTTTTTTTTTTGTTTCAGGAGGACAAAACCAAATATTTTTTTTGAAGATGGTGCTCTGATGCTTGTACTGCTCCAGGTGTCCTAGCTGCTTCAGGTTTCTGGAAGGGTCGAAATTCTCTGCGGTGTCTTTCCTCTCCAGCAAATGATCCATAAACATAGAAAAATAGATTAGAATCTTATAAACAATATATTTTAATCAGCTTACCTTTTGTCAATAATTGTGCTGTTGGAAATGATGTATTTTATTGAAAATTTATTCCTGTAAAATAATTAATAAAGGTTTTTGAATTGAATAAAACACAAGTCAATTTTTTGGGAAGGTATTTATTTGGGAATTTGGAAGTAGTTACAAGAACAAGGGATATTTTAAGTTTGAGGGAAGCAATTTGGGAATTTCGAAGTAGTAACAGCAACAAGAGGCATTTTAAGCCTTGTTTCGTCTCCAGGCAATTGCGTAGGGGAAAGAGACGAACCTTCCTCCGAGAATTCTCCCTTACGGTCTAGGGAAACCCCAGCAAAACCTAGACTAGAGGAATGGCTTCTTCGCTGCTGCATCTGTAACAAAAAATTAATATTATAATCAAATACAAATTATTGAAAAGAAGTTAAAAATAATATGAAGCTAAATAAATCAAAATCTTACTTGAGCTTTGCAAGCAGCGGACAGAAAGGGCTTTGAAGACTTTTTTGGACATCTTCGAAGTTTTCTGGGCTCTGGTTGATAGTGCAGCTGCAAGTTGCTATCTCCTGAAGTTCCGAGACTGTAAATTTAAATAATAAATGCGATTAGACAAATTAGTTATATAATGCACAATATTATATTACCTAGTTGATGATGTAATGATGTTATGATGATTGACGACCGGCAATCTGAAACAGAAACTTAAAACAAATTTTGGTGAATCGTATTCAACAAAAAAAAATATTGAGAGTTGATTTTGGCAGCTGGGCTCATCCTCAGCTCCTCCCACGTTGTCCATTCCCTCGATGTCCATCCACCTCAACAGCTGGGCTCATCCTCAGCAAATGATCTGAAAAAATACAAATTAATTAGAAATCTGCGTGAAAAAATACAAAATAGCTGAAATAAAAATAGATTAAAACCTGAAAAGCAAAGTTTATTAGTCAACTTACGTCCTTTAGTTAATTTGTTGAAGGTGGTCATGATGAATTGAGAAGCTGAAAGGGAACTTTTTTTGATTAGTTGCATTCATTCAACATTCGTTCAACATTCAAATGTGTAATGTGTGTTGGTTTGTTTGTTGCGCGTTTTTTTTTTTTCGATTACGCGATTGATTGTTGCTTTATTACTTCATGAGGTTACTTAAAAGTGTTCGGCTATATTATGCTACTGATATTGACTCTACTTTACTACCCCAATGAGTGCCTGAGCGCTCAAACACCCAAGCACCGGTGTGCTCGTCGTTTGCAAAAAAAAAATACGTAGTTTGAATACGTGGCCAATGCATATTCCGAGGCCCGCGATACCGCCTAATTACGCGATATGGTAACCTTAAGTAACGGTCTCAGCTAATGTTGTTTCTTGAACTTAATCAAGGACCCCCGCCAGCTACCATATTTTCCCGACTTCCGATAGGTACATATCGAGAGTATGCCGTTACTCCCCAGTTAATTCGCTCGTTCGCCCTAGAACTCATTGCAAATCCACGCGATGGTGTTCACCAGGGGGGGTGCCTCTCGTAGCGGTACCTACGTGTGCACCGATTCCCACGTTGGACCTTTCATTACAGGCCTTTGCAAAAAAACCAAGACATTTTATCAATTTAATACATAATAAAAGCAAAGACTAACATCGCAAATACGTGCCCCTAACGGACACGCAATGCGGAACAAATTCACCCCAATTTACATATTTAAATACACAAAATTTTGATCTCTACGTTAATAAGCAATATTCAAAACCCCAAATATAACACTTGAACACTTTTAAACAACTTTAAATTAACAATTTGTTCTAGATTCACGCGACGTACATGCGAACAGTACGAATTTTAAAGCAACAATGCCATATACAAAGCTGTATGCTGGCCTGAACACCTGCAGCCAAGCAAGTTGAAACTTCGCTACGAGATATAACCAAATTACACAAGAATGTTTTAATCAATAAATTTGTATACAAATATACTTTTAAAATAAAAATAGCCAATACATGACCTCCCGTTCTAAATATTTAGCAATATTATTTATTTTTTATCTAAACAGGAACAAATCAATTGTAAAATAATTTTTTAAAGAGTAAAATATTTCCTAAAATGTAATAATTCTTTTCTCAAAAATCATTGAAATATTATTTATTCAACGAATGAAAAATATACTTTTTATGAGGTTGAAATACCTCCTCAAATAAAATTCATAAATGTCTAACAAATGCCTTTCTTGATTCACTCCTCAACTATATAGCTTTTGGAGAAAATTGAATTACATTAATTAACGCATGTTTTAAAATGATACCAAAAAATTAGATAACATTTTCTTCCAAATTTTGAATTAGGGGCAGTAACATAACGTTCAACAATGGCCATGAATTTTAAATTAAAATTAAAATTGAAATTAATTATGGGCAAGTTCCTGGATTTCATCCCTCTGGTGTCCATAGATATTCTTGACATACTATAACAAAAAAAAAATATTGGCAAGGGTTCTTCTAAGATAAAATATTCATCATTCAATAAACCATTGGTTCAAAAAATGTAAAACTGTGGCAAGTAATAGTGTAGGGTCAGGGGCTCAATATACAAATCCATGATTTTCTAGCTATCTCTGTTAATTATTTATAGATCAATAGATCCAAGAGATACTGAATTTTTATGCTCTTGGAAGATAAAATATCCATTATCTCTTAAGTCAGTGGTTCAAAATATAAAAAAATGTGGCTACTGGTAATGTAGTGTTAGGGGCTCAGGTTACCAAAGCTATGATTTCTCAACTATCCTCGTTATTGATTTATTATCAATAGATCCAAGACTTATTTAATTTTTAAGTTTTTGGAAGAAAAATATTTATTATTTCTTAAACCACCTATCTTTGTTATTGATTTATTGATCAATAGATCCAAGAAATACTTAATTTGACTTTTGGAGACGATCGTGATAAAATTAATCGATCGAATTTTTGAGCACAAGAACTTCATTCCGGGAACGCTTTTTGAATTACCGTTCAAGATATCACTTTATGCTAATGTGATTACATATTTGATATTAAAAGTATGATCAATAACTAATACATAGTATTAATTTGAAGCATGAATCCTACGTATTTGGTGTTTGAATTTATGGAGAAAAATGTGTGGGGGCTTTATAAAGTGCTTATATATTTGATATAGAGAGTATGATATATAACTAATACTAAGTATTGATTTTAAAAATAAAACCTACAAATTTTAAGTTCGAATTTATAAAGAATAATTTGTGGGGGCTTTATAATGTGTTTACATATTCGATATGAGAAGTATGATCGACAACTAACACAAAGTATTAATTTTAACCATAAACCCTCCGTATTTAGCATTTGAATTTGTAGAGAAAAATGTGTGGGCGCTTCAAAATGTGTTTACATATTTGATATAGGGAGTATGATCAATAACTGATACATAGTATCAATTTTAACAATAGACCCTACGTATTTGGTATTTGAATTTATAAAGAAAAATGTGTGAGGGCTTTATAATGTGTCTACATATTTCCTATAGAGAATATGGTCAATAACCAATACATAGTATTAATTTTAACCATAAACCCTCCGTATTTAGCATTTGAATTTGTAGAGAAAAATGTGTGGGGGCTTTATAATGAGTTTACATATTTGATATAGGAAGAATGATCAATAACTAATACATGGTGTCAATTTTAACCATGAACCCTACGTATTTAGTGTTTCAATTTATAGAGAAAAATGTGTAGGGGCCATATAATGTGTTCACATATTTGATATAGGGAGTATGATCCTTAACTAATACATAGTATTGACTTTTATTCATCAGCAAAAATTTAGAGGGGTTGTAAAGATACTTACATCGGAAATTACTTTATTTGAAAAGTCACTTACCGATATTATTCACAAAAAGGAGGCAGATGCTTGGGGCTATAGGAATTTAGAAATGACGTGCAAAAATTGCTTACATTCAAAGGGGTGTGTAGGATATATAGGTGTGTGTATGTTATTTATCAGCAAAAATTTAGAAGGGTTGTGAAGTTACTTACATCGGGAATTGCTTTATTCGAAAAGTCACTTCCCGATATTATTCGCAAAAGGGAGGCAGCGGCTTTAGGAATCTGAGAATGACGTGCAAAAATTGCTGACACTCAAAGGAGTGTGTAGGATATATAAGTGTGTGTATTTTATTTATCAGCATAAATTTAGAGGGGTTGTAAAGTTACTTACATCGGGAATTGCTTTATTTGAAAAGTCACTTCCCGATATTATTCGCAAAAGGGAGGCAGGGGCTATAGGAATTTAGTAATGACGTGCAAAAATTGCTGACATTCAAAGGGGTGTATAGGATATATGAGTGTGTGTATTTTATTTATCAGCACAAATTTAGAGGGGTTGTAAAGTTACTTACATCGGGAAATGCTTTATATGAAAAAACACTTCCCGATATTATTCGCAGAAGGGAGGCAGGTGCTATAGGAATTTAGTAATAACGTGCAAAAAATGCTGACATTCAAAGGGGTGTGTAGGAAATATATGAGTGTGTATTTTATTTATCGGCAAAAATTAAGAGGGGTTGTAAAGTTACTTAAATCGAGATAGCTTCATTTGAATAAACACTTCTCGATATTATTCGCAAAAGGGAGATAGGGGCTATAGGAATTTAGTAATGACGTGCAAGAATTGCTGACATTCAAAGGAATGTGTGGGATATATGGGTGTGTGTATTTTATTTATCAGCAAAAATTTAGAGGGGTTGTAAAGTTACTTACATCGGGAATTGCTTTATTTAAAAAGTCACTTCCCGATATTATTCGCAAAAGGAAGACAGGGGCTATAGGAAATTAGTAATGACGTGCAAAAATTGCTGACATCCAAAGGAGTGTGTAGGATATATGGGTGTGTGTATTTTATTTATCAGCACAAATTTGGAGGGGTTGTAAAGTTACTTACATCGGGAATTGCTTTATTCAAAAAGTCACTTCCCGATATTATTCGCAAAAGGAAGGCAGGGGCTATAGGAATTTAGTAATAACGTGCAAAAATTGCTGACATTCAAAGGGGCGTGTAGGATACATATGTGTGTGTGTATTTTATTCATCAGCAAAAATTAAGAGGTGTTGTAAAGTTACTTCCATCGGGAATTGCTTTATTTAAAAATTCACTTTCCGATATTATTCGCAAAAGGGAGGCAGGGGCTATTTTAGTAATAACGTGCAAAAATTGCTGACATTCAAAGGGGTGTGTAGGATACATATGTGTGTGTATTTTACTTATCAGCAAAAACTTAGAGGGGTTGTGAAGTTACTTCCATCGGGAATTGCTTTATTTAAAAAGTCACTTCCCGATATTATTCGCAAAAGGAAGGCAGGGGCTATAGGAATTTAGTAATGACGTGCAAAAATTGCTGACATTCAAAGGGGTGTGTAGAATATATGGGTGTGTGTATTTTATTCATCAGCTAAAATTGAGAGGAGTTGTAAAGTTACTTACATCGGGAATTGCTTTATTTAAAAAGTCACTTCCCGATATTATTCGCAAAAGAGAGGCAGGGGCTATAGGAATTTAGTAATGACGTGCAAAAATTGATGACATTCAAAGGGGTGTGTAGGATACATATGTGTATGTATTTTATTCATCAGCAAAAATCTATAGGGGTTGTAAAGTTACTTACATCGAGAATTGCTTTATTTAAAAAGTCACTTCCCGATATTATTCGCAAAAGGGAGGCAGGGACTATAGGAATTTAATAATGACGTGGAAAAATTGCTGACATTCAAAAGGGTGTATAGGATATATGAGTGTGTGTATTTTATTTATCAGCAAAAATTTAGAGGGGTTGTAAAGTTACTTACATTGGGAAATGCTTTATATGAAAAAACACTTCCCGATATTATTCGCAGAAGGGAGGCAGGTGCTATGGGAATTTAGTAATGACGTGCAAAAAATGCTGACATTCAAAGGGGTGTGTAGGATATATATGAGTGTGTATTTTATTTATCGGCAAAAATTAAGAGGGGTTGTAAAGTTACTTAAATCGAGAATAGCTTCATTTGAAAAAACACTTCTCGATATTATTCGCAAAAGGGAGACAGGGGCTATAGGAATTTAGTAATGACGTGCAAGAATTGCTGACATTCAAAGGAATGTGTGGGATATTTGGGTGTGTGTATTTTATTTATCAGCAAAAATTTAGAGGGGTTGTAAAGTTACTTACATCGGGAATTGCTTTATTTAAAAAGTCACTTCCCGATATTATTCGCAAAAAGGAGGCAGGGGCTATAGGAATTTAGTAATGACGTGCAGAAATTGCTGACATTCGAAGGGGTGTGTAGGATAATATGTGTGTGTATTTTATTTATCAGCAAAAATTTATAGGGGTTGTAAAGTTACTTACATCGGGAATTGCTTTATTTAAAAGGTCACTTCCCGATATTATTCGCAAAAGGGAGGCAGGGGCTATAGGAATTTAGTAATGACGTGCAAAAATTGCTGACATTCAAAGGGGTGTGTAGGATACATATGTGTATGTATTTTATTTATCAGCAGAAATCTATAGGGGTTGTAAAGTTACTTACATCGGGAATTGCTTTATTTAAAAAGTCACTTCCCGATATTATTCGCAAGAGGAAGGCAGGGGCCATAGGAATTCAGTAATGACGTGCAAAAATTGCTGACATTCTAAGGGGTGTGTAGGATACATATGTGTATGTATTTTATTTATCAGCAAAAATCTATAGGGGTTGTAAAGTTACTTACATCGGGAATTGCTTTATTTAAAAAGTCACTTCCCGATATTATTCGCCAGAGGGAGGCAGGGGCTATAGGAATTTAGTAATGACGTGCAAAAATTGCTGACATTCAAAGAGGTGTGTAGGATACATATGTGTGTGGTTTTTATTCATCAGCCAAAATTTATAGGGGTTGTAAAGTTACTTACATCGGGATTTGCTTTTTTTAGAAAAACACTTCCCGATATTATTCGCAAAAGGGAGGCAGGAACTTTAGGAATTTAGTAATGACGTGCAAAAATTGCTGACATTCAAAGGGGTATGTAGGATACATATGTGTGTGTATTTTATTTACCAGCAAAAAATTATAGGGGTTGTAAGTTACTTACATCGGAAATTGCTTTATTTAAAAAGTCACTTCCCGATATTATTCGCAAAAGGGAGGCAGGGGCTATAGGAATTTAGTAATGACGTGCAAAAATTGCTGACATTCAAAGGGGTGTGTAGGATACATATGTGTGTGTATTTTATTTATCAGCAAAAATTCATAGGGGTTGTAAAGTTACTTATATCAGGAATTGCTTTATTTAAAAAGTCACTTCCCGATATTATTCGCAAAAGGGAGGCAGGGGCTATAGGAATTTAGTAATGACGTGCAAAAATTGCTGACATTCAAAGGGGTGTGTAGGATACATATGTGTATGTATTTTATTTATCGGCAGAAATTAATAGGGGTTGTAAAGTTACTTACATCGGGAATTGCTTTATTTAAAAAGTCACTTCCCGATATTATTCGCAAAAGGGAGGCAGGGGCTATAGGAATTTAGTAATAACGTGCAAAAATTGATGACATTCAAAGGGGTGTGTAGGATACATGGGAGTGTGTTTTTCATTTATCAGCAAAAATTTATAGGGGTTGTAGAGTTACTTATATCGGGAATTGCTTTATTTAAAAAGTCACTTCCCGATATTATTCGCAAAAGGGAGGCAGGGGCTATAGGAATTTAGTAATGACATGCAAAAATTGATGACATTCAAAGGGGTGTGTAGAATACATATGTGTATGTATTTTATTTATCAGCAAAAATCTATAGGGGTTGTAAAGTTACTTACATCGGGAATTGCTTTATTTAAAAAGTCACTTCCCGATATTATTCGCAAAAGGGAGGTAGGGGCTATAGAAATTTAGTAATGACGTGCAAAAATTGCTGACACTCAAAAGGGTGTGTAGGATACATGGGTGTGTGTATTTTATTTATCAGCAAAAATTTATAGGGCATGTAAAGTTACTTACATCGGGAATTGCTTCATTTAAAAAGTCACTTCCCGATATTATTCGCAAAAGGGAGGCAGGGGCTATAGGAATTTAGTAATGACGTGCAAAAATTGCAGACATTCAAAGGGGTGTGTAGGATACATATGTGTATGTATTTTATTTATCAGCAGAAATCTATAGGGGTTGTAAAGTTACTTACATCGGGAATTGCTTTATTTAAAAAGTCACTTCCCGATATTATTCGCAAGAGGAAGGCAGGGGCCATAGGAATTCAGTAATGACGTGCAAAAATTGCTGACATTCAAAGGGGTGTGTAGGATACATATGTGTATGTATTTTATTTATCAGCAAAAATCTATAGGGGTTGTAAAGTTACTTACATCGGGAATTGCTTTATTTAAAAAGTCACTTCCCGATATTATTCGCAAAAGGGAGGCAGGGGCTATAGGAATTTAGTAATGACGTGCAAAAATGGCCGACATTCAAATGGGTGTGTAGGATACATATGTGTGTGTAATTTATTTATCTTAAAAAATTTATAGGGGTTGTAAAGTTACTTACATCGGGAATGGCTTTATTTAAAAAGTCACTTCCCGATATTGTTCGCAGAAGGGAGACAGGAGCTATAGAAATTTAGTAATGACGTGCAATAATTGCTGACATTCAAAGGGGTGTGTAGGATACATATGTGTATGTATTTTATTTATCAGCAAAAATCTATAGGAGTTGTAATGTGACTTACATCGGGAATTGCTTTATTTGAAAAATCACTTCCCAATATTATTCGCAAAAGGGAGGCACGGGCTATAGGAATTTAGTAATGACGTGCCAAAATTGCTGACATTCAAAGGGGTGTGTAGGATACATATGTTTGTGTAATTTATTTATCAGCAAAAATTTATAGGGGTTGTGAAGTTACTTACATCGGGAATTGCTTTATTTAAAAAGTCACTTCCCGATATTATTCGCAAAAGGGAGGCAGAGGCTATAGGAATTTAGTAATGACGTGCAAAAATTGCTGACATTCAAAGGGGTGTATAGGATACATGGGTGTGTGTATTTTATTTATCAGCAAAAATTTAGAGGGATGTTAAAGTTACTTACACCAGGAATTGCTTTACTTAAAAAGTCACTTCCCGGTATTATTCGCAAACAGGGTGGCAGGGGGAGGGAATAAAAATTTAATAATGACGTGCACATATTGTTAACATTCGACGGGGTGTGTAGGATATATGTGTGGGTGTATTTTATTCATCAGCAAAAATTTAGAGGGGTGTTAAAGTTACTTACACTAGGAATTGCTTTACTTAAAAAGTCACTTCCCGGTATTATTCGCAAACAGGGTGGCAGGGGGAGGGAATAAAAATTTAATAATGACGTGCACATATTGTTAACATTCGACGGGGTGTGTAGGATATATGTGTGGGTGTATTTTATTTATCAGCAAAAATTTAGAGAGGTGTTAAAGTTACTTACACTAGGAATTGCTTTACTTAAAAAGTCACTTCCCGGTATTATTCGCAAACAGGGTGGCAGGGGGAGGGAATAAAAATTTAATAATGACGTGCACATATTGTTAACATTCGACGGGGTGTGTAGGATATATGTGTGGGTGTATTTTATTTATCAGCAAAAATTTAGAGGGGTGTTAAAGTTACTTACACTAGGAATTGCTTCACTTAAAAAGTCACTTCCCGGTATTATTCGCAAACAGGGTGGCAGGGGGAGAGAATAAAAATTTAATAATGACGTGCACATATTGTTAACACTCGACGGGGTGTGTAGGATATATGTGTATGTGTATTTTATTTATCAGCAAAAATTTAGAGGGGTGTTAAATTTACTTACACTAGGAATTGCTTTACTTAAAAAGTCACTTCCCGGTATTATTCGCAAACAGGGTGGCAGGGGGAGGGAATAAAAATTTGATAATGACGTGCACATATTGTTAACATTCGACGGGGTGTGTAGGATATATGTGTGGGTGTATTTTATTTATCAGCAAAAATTTAGAGGGGTGTTAAATTTACTTACACTAGGAATTGCTTTACTTAAAAAGTCACTTCCCGGTATTATTCGCAAACAGGGTGGCAGGGGGAGGGAATAAAAATTTAATAATGACGTGCACATATTGTTAACATTCGACGGGGTGTGTAGGATATATGTGTGGGTGTATTTTATTTATCAGCAAAAATTTAGAGGGGTGTTAAATTTACTTACACTAGGAATTGCTTCACTTAAAAAGTCACTTCCCGGTATTATTCGCAAACAGGGTGGCAGGGGGAAAGAATAAAAATTTAATAATGACGTGCACATATTGTTAACACTCGACGGGGTGTGTAGGATATATGTGTGGGTGTATTTTATTTATCAGCAAAAATTTAGAGGGGTGTTAAATTTACTTACACTAGGAATTGCTTTACTTAAAAAGTCACTTCCCGGTATTATTCGCAAACAGGGTGGCAGGGGGAGGGAATAAAAATTTAATAATGACGTGCACATATTGTTAACATTCGACGGGGTGTGTAGGATATATGTGTGGGTGTATTTTATTTATCAGCAGAAATTTAGAGGGGTGTTAAAGTTACTTACACTAGGAATTGCTTTACTTAAAAAGTCACTTCCCGGTATTATTCGCAAACAGGGTAGCACGGGGGAGGGAATAAAAATTTAATAATGACGTGCACATATTGTTAACATTCGACGGGGTGTGTAGGATATATGTGTGGATGTATTTTATTTATCAGCAAAAATTTAGAGGGGTGTTAAAGTTACTTACACTAGGAATTGCTTTACTTAAAAAGTCACTTCCCGGTATTATTCGCAAACAGGGTGGCAGGGGGAGGGAATAAAAATTTAAAAATGACGTGCACATATTGTTAACATTCGACGGGGTGTGTAGGATATATGTGTGAATGTATTTTATTTATCAGCAAAAATTTAGGGGGGTGTTAAAGTTACTTACACTAGGAATTGCTTTACTTAAAAAGTCACTTCCCGGTATTATTCGCAAACAGGGTAGCACGGGGGAGGGAATAAAAATTTAATAATGACGTGCACATATTGTTAACATTCGACGGGGTGTGTAGTATATATGTGTGGGTGTATTTTACTTATCAGCAAAAATTTAGAGGGGTGTTAAATTTACTTACACTAGGAATTGCTTTACTTAAAAAGTCACTTCCTGGTATTATTCGCAAACAGGGTAGCACGGGGGAGGGAATAAAAATTTAATAATGACGTGCACATATTGTTAACATTCGACGGGGTGTGTAGGATATATGTGTGGGTGTATTTTATTTATCAGGAAAAATTTAGAGGGGTGTTAAATTTACTTACACTAGGAATTGCTTTACTTAAAAAGTCACTTCCCGGTATTATTCGCAAACAGGGTGGCAGGGGGAGGAAATAAAAATTTGATAATGACGTGCACATATTGTTAACATTCGACGGGGTGTGTAGGATATATGTGTGGGTGTATTTTATTTATCAGCAAAAATTTAGAGGGGTGTTAAATTTACTTACACTAGGAATTGCTTCACTTAAAAAGTCACTTCCCGGTATTATTCGCAAACAGGGTGGCAGGGGGAAAGAATAAAAATTTAATAATGACGTGCACATATTGTTAACACTCGACGGGGTGTGTAGGATATATGTGTGGGTGTATTTTATTTATCAGCAAAAATTTAGAGGGGTGTTAAATTTACTTACACTAGGAATTGCTTTACTTAAAAAGTCACTTCCCGGTATTATTCGCAAACAGGGTGGCAGGGGGAGGGAATAAAAATTTAATAATGACGTGCACATATTGTTAACATTCGACGGGGTGTGTAGGATATATGTGTGGGTGTATTTTATTTATCAGCAGAAATTTAGAGGGGTGTTAAAGTTACTTACACTAGGAATTGCTTTACTTAAAAAGTCACTTCCCGGTATTATTCGCAAACAGGGTAGCACGGGGGAGGGAATAAAAATTTAATAATGACGTGCACATATTGTTAACATTCGACGGGGTGTGTAGGATATATGTGTGGATGTATTTTATTTATCAGCAAAAATTTAGAGGGGTGTTAAAGTTACTTACACTAGGAATTGCTTTACTTAAAAAGTCACTTCCCGGTATTATTCGCAAACAGGGTGGCAGGGGGAGGGAATAAAAATTTAAAAATGACGTGCACATATTGTTAACATTCGACGGGGTGTGTAGGATATATGTGTGAATGTATTTTATTTATCAGCAAAAATTTAGGGGGGTGTTAAAGTTACTTACACTAGGAATTGCTTTACTTAAAAAGTCACTTCCCGGTATTATTCGCAAACAGGGTAGCACGGGGGAGGGAATAAAAATTTAATAATGACGTGCACATATTGTTAACATTCGACGGGGTGTGTAGTATATATGTGTGGGTGTATTTTACTTATCAGCAAAAATTTAGAGGGGTGTTAAATTTACTTACACTAGGAATTGCTTTACTTAAAAAGTCACTTCCTGGTATTATTCGCAAACAGGGTAGCACGGGGGAGGGAATAAAAATTTAATAATGACGTGCACATATTGTTAACATTCGACGGGGTGTGTAGGATATATGTGTGGGTGTATTTTATTTATCAGGAAAAATTTAGAGGGGTGTTAAATTTACTTACACTAGGAATTGCTTTACTTAAAAAGTCACTTCCCGGTATTATTCGCAAACAGGGTGGCAGGGGGAGGAAATAAAAATTTGATAATGACGTGCACATATTGTTAACATTCGACGGGGTGTGTAGGATATATGTGTGGGTGTATTTTATTTATCAGCAAAAATTTAGAGGGGTGTTAAATTTACTTACACTAGGAATTGCTTTACTTAAAAAGTCACTTCCTGGTATTATTCGCAAACAGGGTGGCAGGGGGAGGAAATAAAAATTTGATAATGACGTGCACATATTGTTAACATTCGACGGGGTGTGTAGGATATATGTGTGGGTGTATTTTATTTATCAGCAAAAATTTAGAGGGGTGTTAAATTTACTTACACTAGGAATTGCTTTACTTAAAAAGTCACTTCCCGGTATTATTCGCAAACAGGGTGGCAGGGGGAGGGAATAAAAATTTAATAATGACGTGCACATATTGTTAACATTCGACGGGGTGTGTAGGATATATGTGTGGGTGTATTTTATTTATCAGCAGAAATTTAGAGGGGTGTTAAAGTTACTTACACTAGGAATTGCTTTACTTAAAAAGTCACTTCCCGGTATTATTCGCAAACAGGGTAGCACGGGGGAGGGAATAAAAATTTAATAATGACGTGCACATATTGTTAACATTCGACGGGGTGTGTAGGATATATGTGTGGATGTATTTTATTTATCAGCAAAAATTTAGAGGGGTGTTAAAGTTACTTACACTAGGAATTGCTTTACTTAAAAAGTGACTTCCCGGTATTATTCGCAAACAGGGTGGCAGGGGGAGGGAATAAAAATTTAAAAATGACGTGCACATATTGTTAACATTCGACGGGGTGTGTAGGATATATGTGTGAATGTATTTTATTTATCAGCAAAAATTTAGGGGGGTGTTAAAGTTACTTACACTAGGAATTGCTTTACTTAAAAAGTCACTTCCCGGTATTATTCGCAAACAGGGTAGCACGGGGGAGGGAATAAAAATTTAATAATGACGTGCACATATTGTTAACATTCGACGGGGTGTGTAGTATATATGTGTGGGTGTATTTTACTTATCAGCAAAAATTTAGAGGGGTGTTAAATTTACTTACACTAGGAATTGCTTTACTTAAAAAGTCACTTCCTGGTATTATTCGCAAACAGGGTAGCACGGGGGAGGGAATAAAAATTTAATAATGACGTGCACATATTGTTAACATTCGACGGGGTGTGTAGGATATATGTGTGGGTGTATTTTATTTATCAGCAAAAATTTAGAGGGGTGTTAAATTTACTTACACTAGGAATTGCTTTACTTAAAAAGTCACTTCCCGGTATTATTCGCAAACAGGGTGGCAGGGGGAGGGAATAAAAATTTAATAATGACGTGCACATATTGTTAACATTCGACGGGGTGTGTAGGATATATGTGTGGGTGTATTTTATTTATCAGCAAAAATTTAGAGGGGTGTTAAATTTACTTACACTAGGAATTGCTTTACTTAAAAAGTCACTTCCTGGTATTATTCGCAAACAGGGTAGCACGGGGGAGGGAATAAAAATTTAATAATGACGTGCACATATTGTTAACATTCGACGGGGTGTGTAGGATATATGTGTGGGTGTATTTTATTTATCAGCAAAAATTTAGAGGGGTGTTAAATTTACTTACACTAGGAATTGCTTTACTTAAAAAGTCACTTCCCGGTATTATTCGCAAACAGGGTGGCAGGGGGAGGAAATAAAAATTTGATAATGACGTGCACATATTGTTAACATTCGACATGGTGTGTAGGATATATGTGTGGGTGTATTTTATTTATCAGCAAAAATTTAGAGGGGTGTTAAATTTACTTACACTAGGAATTGCTTTACTTAAAAAGTCACTTCCTGGTATTATTCGCAAACAGGGTAGCACGGGGGAGGGAATAAAAATTTAATAATGACGTGCACATATTGTTAACATTCGACGGGGTGTGTAGGATATATGTGTGGGTGTATTTTACTTATCAGCAAAAATTTAGAGGGGTGTTAAATTTACTTACACTAGGAATTGCTTTACTTAAAAAGTCACTTCCTGGTATTATTCGCAAACAGGGTAGCACGGGGGAGGGAATAAAAATTTAATAATGACGTGCACATATTGTTAACATTCGACGGGGTGTGTAGGATATATGTGTGGGTGTATTTTACTTATCAGCAAAAATTTAGAGGGGTGTTAAATTTACTTACACTAGGAATTGCTTTACTTAAAAAGTCACTTCCTGGTATTATTCGCAAACAGGGTAGCACGGGGGAGGGAATAAAAATTTAATAATGACGTGCACATATTGTTAACATTCGACGGGGTGTGTAGGATATATGTGTGGGTGTATTTTATTTATCAGCAAAAATTTAGAGGGGTGTTAAATTTACTTACACTAGGAATTGCTTTACTTAAAAAGTCACTTCCTGGTATTATTCGCAAACAGGGTAGCACGGGGGAGGGAATAAAAATTTAATAATGACGTGCACATATTGTTAACATTCGACGGGGTGTGTAGGATATATGTGTGGGTGTATTTTATTTATCAGCAAAAATTTAGAGGGGTGTTAAAGTTACTTACACTAGGAATTGCTTCACTTAAAAAGTCACTTCCCGGTATTATTCGCAAACAGGGTAGCACGGGGGAGGGAATAAAAATTTAATAATGACGTGCACATATTGTTAACATTCGACGGGGTGTGTAGTATATATGTGTGGGTGTATTTTACTTATCAGCAAAAATTTAGAGGGGTGTTAAATTTACTTACACTAGGAATTGCTTTACTTAAAAAGTCACTTCCTGGTATTATTCGCAAACAGGGTAGCACGGGGGAGGGAATAAAAATTTAATAATGACGTGCACATATTGTTAACATTCGACGGGGTGTGTAGGATATATGTGTGGGTGTATTTTATTTATCAGCAAAAATTTAGAGGGGTGTTAAATTTACTTACACTAGGAATTGCTTTACTTAAAAAGTCACTTCCTGGTATTATTCGCAAACAGGGTAGCACGGGGGAGGGAATAAAAATTTAATAATGACGTGCACATATTGTTAACACTCGACGGGGTGTGTAGGATATATGTGTGGGTGTATTTTATTTATCAGCAAAAATTTAGAGGGGCGTTAAAGTTACTTACACTAGGAATTGCTTCACTTAAAAAGTCACTTCCCGGTATTATTCGCAAACAGGGTGGCAGGGGGAGGGAATAAAAATTTAATAATGACGTGCACATATTGTTAACATTCGACGGGGTGTGTAGGATATATGTGTGGGTGTATTTTATTTATCAGCAAAAATTTAGAGGGGTGTTAAATTTACTTACACTAGGAATTGCTTCACTTAAAAAGTCACTTCCCGGTATTATTCGCAAACAGGGTAGCACGGGGGAGGGAATAAAAATTTAATAATGACGTGCACATATTGTTAACATTCGACGGGGTGTGTAGGATATATGTGTGGGTGTATTTTTTTTATCAGCAAAAATTTAGAGGGGTGTTAAATTTACTTACACTAGGAATTGCTTCACTTAAAAAGTCACTTCCCGGTATTATTCGCAAACAGGGTGGCAGGGGGAGGGAATAAAAATTTAATAATGACGTGCACATATTGTTAACACTCGACGGGGTGTGTAGGATATATGTGTGGGTGTATTTTATTTATCAGCAAAAATTTAGAGGGGTGTTAAAGTTACTTACACCAGGAATTGCTTTACTTAAAAAGTCACTTCCCGGTATTATTCGCAAACAGGGTGGCAGGGGGAGGGAATAAAAATTTAATAATGACGTGCACATATTGTTAACACTCGACGGGGTGTGTAGGATATATGTGTGGGTGTATTTTATTTATCAGCAAAAATTTAGAGGGGTGTTAAATTTACTTACACTAGGAATTGCTTTACTTAAAAAGTCACTTCCCGGTATTATTCGCAAACAGGGTGGCAGGGGGAGGGAATAAAAATTTAATAATGACGTGCACATATTGTTAACATTCGACGGGGTGTGTAGGATATATGTGTGGATGTATTTTATTTATCAGCAAAAATTTAGAGGGGTGTTAAAGTTACTTACACTAGGAATTGCTTTACTTAAAAAGTCACTTCCCGGTATTATTCGCAAACAGGGTGGCAGGGGGAGGGAATAAAAATTTAAAAATGACGTGCACATATTGTTAACATTCGACGGGGTGTGTAGGATATATGTGTGAATTTATTTTATTTATCAGCAAAAATTTAGGGGGGTGTTAAAGTTACTTACACTAGGAATTGCTTTACTTAAAAAGTCACTTCCCGGTATTATTCGCAAACAGGGTAGCACGGGGGAGGGAATAAAAATTTAATAATGACGTGCACATATTGTTAACATTCGACGGGGTGTGTAGGATATATGTGTGGGTGTATTTTATTTATCAGCAAAAATTTAGAGGGGTGTTAAATTTACTTACACTAGGAATTGCTTTACTTAAAAAGTCACTTCCTGGTATTATTCGCAAACAGGGTAGCACGGGGGAGGGAATAAAAATTTAATAATGACGTGCACATATTGTTAACATTCGACGGGGTGTGTAGGATATATGTGTGGATGTATTTTATTTATCAGCAAAAATTTAGAGGGGTGTTAAAGTTACTTACACTAGGAATTGCTTTACTTAAAAAGTCACTTCCCGGTATTATTCGCAAACAGGGTGGCAGGGGGAGGGAATAAAAATTTAAAAATGACGTGCACATATTGTTAACATTCGACGGGGTGTGTAGGATATATGTGTGAATTTATTTTATTTATCAGCAAAAATTTAGGGGGGTGTTAAAGTTACTTACACTAGGAATTGCTTTACTTAAAAAGTCACTTCCCGGTATTATTCGCAAACAGGGTAGCACGGGGGAGGGAATAAAAATTTAATAATGACGTGCACATATTGTTAACATTCGACGGGGTGTGTAGGATATATGTGTGGGTGTATTTTATTTATCAGCAAAAATTTAGAGGGGTGTTAAATTTACTTACACTAGGAATTGCTTTACTTAAAAAGTCACTTCCTGGTATTATTCGCAAACAGGGTAGCACGGGGGAGGGAATAAAAATTTAATAATGACGTGCACATATTGTTAACATTCGACGGGGTGTGTAGGATATATGTGTGGGTGTATTTTATTTATCAGCAAAAATTTAGAGGGGTGTTAAATTTACTTACACTAGGAATTGCTTTACTTAAAAAGTCACTTCCCGGTATTATTCGCAAACAGGGTGGCAGGGGGAGGAAATAAAAATTTGATAATGACGTGCACATATTGTTAACATTCGACGGGGTGTGTAGGATATATGTGTGGGTGTATTCTATTTATCAGCAAAAATTTAGAGGGGTGTTAAATTTACTTACACTAGGAATTGCTTTACTTAAAAAGTCACTTCCCGGTATTATTCGCAAACAGGGTGGCAGGGGGAGGGAATAAAAATTTAATAATGACGTGCACATATTGTTAACACTCGACGGGGTGTGTAGGATATATGTGTGGGTGTATTTTATTTATCAGCAAAAATTTAGAGGGGCGTTAAAGTTACTTACACTAGGAATTGCTTCACTTAAAAAGTCACTTCCCGGTATTATTCGCAAACAGGGTGGCAGGGGGAGGGAATAAAAATTTAATAATGACGTGCACATATTGTTAACATTCGACGGGGTGTGTAGGATATATGTGTGGGTGTATTTTATTTATCAGCAAAAATTTAGAGGGGTGTTAAAGTTACTTACACTAGGAATTGCTTCACTTAAAAAGTCACTTCCCGGTATTATTCGCAAACAGGGTAGCACGGGGGAGGGAATAAAAATTTAATAATGACGTGCACATATTGTTAACATTCGACGGGGTGTGTAGGATATATGTGTGGGTGTATTTTTTTTATCAGCAAAAATTTAGAGGGGTGTTAAATTTACTTACACTAGGAATTGCTTTACTTAAAAAGTCACTTCCCGGTATTATTCGCAAACAGGGTGGCAGGGGGAGGGAATAAAAATTTGATAATGACGTGCACATATTGTTAACATTCGACGGGGTGTGTAGGATATATGTGTGGGTGTATTTTATTTATCAGCAAAAATTTAGAGGGGTGTTAAATTTACTTACACTAGGAATTGCTTTACTTAAAAAGTCACTTCCCGGTATTATTCGCAAACAGGGTGGCAGGGGGAGGGAATAAAAATTTAATAATGACGTGCACATATTGTTAACATTCGACGGGGTGTGTAGGATATATGTGTGGGTGTATTTTATTTATCAGCAAAAATTTAGAGGGGTGTTAAATTTACTTACACTAGGAATTGCTTTACTTAAAAAGTCACTTCCCGGTATTATTCGCAAACAGGGTGGCAGGGGGAGGGAATAAAAATTTAATAATGACGTGCACATATTGTTAACATTCGACGGGGTGTGTAGGATATATGTGTGGGTGTATTTTATTTATCAGCAAAAATTTAGAGGGGTGTTAAATTTACTTACACTAGGAATTGCTTTACTTAAAAAGTCACTTCCCGGTATTATTCGCAAACAGGGTGGCAGGGGGAGGGAATAAAAATTTAATAATGACGTGCACATATTGTTAACATTCGACGGGGTGTGTAGGATATATGTGTGGGTGTATTTTATTTATCAGCAAAAATTTAGAGGGGTGTTAAATTTACTTACACTAGGAATTGCTTTACTTAAAAAGTCACTTCCCGGTATTATTCGCAAACAGGGTGGCAGGGGGAGGGAATGAAAATTTGATAATGACGTGCACATATTGTTAACATTCGACGGGGTGTGTAGGATATATGTGTGGGTGTATTTTATTTATCAGCAAAAATTTAGAGGGGTGTTAAATTTACTTACACTAGGAATTGCTTCACTTAAAAAGTCACTTCCCGGTATTATTCGCAAACAGGGTGGCAGGGGGAGGGAATAAAAATTTAATAATGACGTGCACATATTGTTAACACTCGACGGGGTGTGTAGGATATATGTGTGGGTGTATTTTATTTATCAGCAAAAATTTAGAGGGGTGTTAAAGTTACTTACACCAGGAATTGCTTTACTTAAAAAGTCACTTTCCGGTATTATTCGCAAACAGGGTGGCAGGGGGAGGGAATAAAAATTTAATAATGACGTGCACATATTGTTAACACTCGACGGGGTGTGTAGGATATATGTGTGGGTGTATTTTATTTATCAGCAAAAATTTAGAGGGGTGTTAAAGTTACTTACACTAGGAATTGCTTTACTTAAAAAGTCACTTCCCGGTATTATTCGCAAACAGGGTGGCAGGGGGAGGGAATGAAAATTTAATAATGACGTGCACATATTGTTAACATTCGACGGGGTGTGTAGGATATATGTGTGGGTGTATTTTATTTATCAGCAAAAATTAAGAGGGGTGTTAAAGTTACTTACACTAGGAATTGCTTTACTTAAAAAGTCACTTCCCGGTATTATTCGCAAACAGGGTGGCAGGGGGAGGGAATGAAAATTTAATAATGACGTGCACATATTGTTAACACTCGACGGGGTGTGTAGGATATATGTGTGGGTGTATTTTATTTATCAGCAAAAATTTAGAGGGGTGTTAAATTTACTTACACTAGGAATTGCTTTACTTAAAAAGTCACTTCCCGGTATTATTCGCAAACAGGGTGGCAGGGGGAGGGAATAAAAATTTGATAATGACGTGCACATATTGTTAACATTCGACGGGGTGTGTAGGATATATGTGTGGGTGTATTTTATTTATCAGCAAAAATTTAGAGGGGTGTTAAATTTACTTACACTAGGAATTGCTTCACTTAAAAAGTCACTTCCCGGTATTATTCGCAAACAGGGTGGCAGGGGGAGGGAATAAAAATTTAATAATGACGTGCACATATTGTTAACACTCGACGGGGTGTGTAGGATATATGTGTGGGTGTATTTTATTTATCAGCAAAAATTTAGAGGGGTGTTAAAGTTACTTACACCAGGAATTGCTTTACTTAAAAAGTCACTTCCCGGTATTATTCGCAAACAGGGTGGCAGGGGGAGGGAATAAAAATTTAATAATGACGTGCACATATTGTTAACACTCGACGGGGTGTGTAGGATATATGTGTGGGTGTATTTTATTTATCAGCAAAAATTTAGAGGGGTGTTAAAGTTACTTACACTAGGAATTGCTTTACTTAAAAAGTCACTTCCCGGTATTATTCGCAAACAGGGTGGCAGGGGGAGGGAATGAAAATTTAATAATGACGTGCACATATTGTTAACATTCGACGGGGTGTGTAGGATATATGTGTGGGTGTATTTTATTTATCAGCAAAAATTAAGAGGGGTGTTAAAGTTACTTACACTAGGAATTGCTTTACTTAAAAAGTCACTTCCCGGTATTATTCGCAAACAGGGTGGCAGGGGGAGGGAATGAAAATTTAATAATGACGTGCACATATTGTTAACATTCGACGGGGTGTGTAGGATATATGTGTGGGTGTATTTTATTTATCAGCAAAAATTAAGAGGGGTGTTAAAGTTACTTACACTAGGAATTGCTTTACTTAAAAAGTCACTTCCCGGTATTATTCGCAAACAGGGTGGCAGGGGAAGGGAATGAAAATTTAATAATGACGTGCACATATTGTTAACATTCGACGGGGTGTGTAGGATATATGTGTGGGTGTATTTTATTTATCAGCAAAAATTTAGAGGGGTGTTAAAGTTACTTACACTAGGAATTGCTTTACTTAAAAAGTCACTCCCCGGTATTATTCGCAAACAGGGTGGCAGGGGGAGGGAATAAAAATTTGATAATGACGTGCACATATTGTTAACATTCGACGGGGTGTGTAGGATATATGTGTGGGTGTATTTTATTTATCAGCAAAAATTTAGAGGGGTGTTAAAGTTACTTACACTAGGAATTGCTTTACTTAAAAAGTCACTTCCCGGTATTATTCGCAAACAGGGTGGCAGGGGGAGGGAATGAAAATTTAATAATGACGTGCACATATTGTTAACATTCGACGGGGTGTGTAGGATATATGTGTGGGTGTATTTTATTTATCAGCAAAAATTTAGAGGGGTGTTAAAGTTACTTACACTAGGAATTGCTTTACTTAAAAAGTCACTTCCCGGTATTATTCGCAAACAGGGTGGCAGGGGGAGGGAATGAAAATTTAATAATGACGTGCACATATTGTTAACATTCGACGGGGTGTGTAGGATATATGTGTGGGTGTATTTTATTTATCAGCAAAAATTAAGAGGGGTGTTAAAGTTACTTACACTAGGAATTGCTTTACTTGAAAAGTCACTTCCCGGTATTATTCGCAAACAGGGTGGCAGGGGGAGGGAATGAAAATTTAATAATGACGTGCACATATTGTTAACATTCGACGGGGTGTGTAGGATATATGTGTGGGTGTATTTTATTTATCAGCAAAAATTTAGAGGGGTGTTAAAGTTACTTACACTAGGAATTGCTTTACTTAAAAAGTCACTTCCCGGTATTATTCGCAAACAGGGTGGCAGGGGGAGGGAATGAAAATTTAATAATGACGTGCACATATTGTTAACATTCGACGGGGTGTGTAGGATATATGTGTGGGTGTATTTTATTTATCAGCAAAAATTAAGAGGGGTGTTAAAGTTACTTACACTAGGAATTGCTTTACTTGAAAAGTCACTTCCCGGTATTATTCGCAAACAGGGTGGCAGGGGGAGGGAATGAAAATTTAATAATGACGTGCACATATTGTTAACATTCGACGGGGTGTGTAGGATATATGTGTGGGTGTATTTTATTTATCAGCAAAAATTTAGAGGGGTGTTAAAGTTACTTACACTAGGAATTGCTTTACTTAAAAAGTCACTTCCCGGTATTATTCGCAAACAGGGTGGCAGGGGGAGGGAATGAAAATTTAATAATGACGTGCACATATTGTTAACATTCGACGGGGTGTGTAGGATATATGTGTGGGTGTATTTTATTTATCAGCAAAAATTTAGAGGGGTGTTAAAGTTACTTACACTAGGAATTGCTTTACTTAAAAAGTCACTTCCCGGTATTATTCGCAAACAGGGTGGCAGGGGGAGGGAATGAAAATTTAATAATGACGTGCACATATTGTTAACATTCGACGGGGTGTGTAGGATATATGTGTGGGTGTATTTTATTTATCAGCAAAAATTAAGAGGGGTGTTAAAGTTACTTACACTAGGAATTGCTTTACTTGAAAAGTCACTTCCCGGTATTATTCGCAAACAGGGTGGCAGGGGGAGGGAATGAAAATTTAATAATGACGTGCACATATTGTTAACATTCGACGGGGTGTGTAGGATATATGTGTGGGTGTATTTTATTTATCAGCAAAAATTTAGAGGGGTGTTAAAGTTACTTACACTAGGAATTGCTTTACTTAAAAAGTCACTTCCCGGTATTATTCGCAAACAGGGTGGCAGGGGGAGGGAATGAAAATTTAATAATGACGTGCACATATTGTTAACATTCGACGGGGTGTGTAGGATATATGTGTGGGTGTATTTTATTTATCAGCAAAAATTAAGAGGGGTGTTAAAGTTACTTACACTAGGAATTGCTTTACTTGAAAAGTCACTTCCCGGTATTATTCGCAAACAGGGTGGCAGGGGGAGGGAATGAAAATTTAATAATGACGTGCACATATTGTTAACATTCGACGGGGTGTGTAGGATATATGTGTGGGTGTATTTTATTTATCAGCAAAAATTTAGAGGGGTGTTAAAGTTACTTACACTAGGAATTGCTTTACTTAAAAAGTCACTTCCCGGTATTATTCGCAAACAGGGTGGCAGGGGGAGGGAATGAAAATTTAATAATGACGTGCACATATTGTTAACATTCGACGGGGTGTGTAGGATATATGTGTGGGTGTATTTTATTTATCAGCAAAAATTAAGAGGGGTGTTAAAGTTACTTACACTAGGAATTGCTTTACTTGAAAAGTCACTTCCCGGTATTATTAGCAAACAGGGTGGCAGGGGGAGGGAATGAAAATTTAATAATGACGTGCACATATTGTTAACATTCGACGGGGTGTGTACGATATATGTGTGGGTGTATTTTATTTATCAGCAAAAATTAAGAGGGGTGTTAAAGTTACTTACACTAGGAATTGCTTTACTTGAAAAGTCACTTCCCGGTATTATTCGCAAACAGGGTGGCAGGGGGAGGGAATGAAAATTTAATAATGACGTGCACATATTGTTAACATTCGACGGGGTGTGTAGGATATATGTGTGGGTGTATTTTATTTATCAGCAAAAATTTAGAGGGGTGTTAAAGTTACTTACACTAGGAATTGCTTTACTTAAAAAGTCACTTCCCGGTATTATTCGCAAACAGGGTGGCAGGGGGAGGGAATGAAAATTTAATAATGACGTGCACATATTGTTAACATTCGACGGGGTGTGTAGGATATATGTGTGGGTGTATTTTATTTATCAGCAAAAATTTAGAGGGGTGTTAAAGTTACTTACACTAGGAATTGCTTTACTTAAAAAGTCACTTCCCGGTATTATTCGCAAACAGGGTGGCAGGGGGAGGGAATGAAAATTTAATAATGACGTGCACATATTGTTAACATTCGACGGGGTGTGTAGGATATATGTGTGGGTGTATTTTATTTATCAGCAAAAATTTAGAGGGGTGTTAAAGTTACTTACACTAGGAATTGCTTTACTTAAAAAGTCACTTCCCGGTATTATTCGCAAACAGGGTGGCAGGGGGAGGGAATGAAAATTTAATAATGACGTGCACATATTGTTAACATTCGACGGGGTGTGTAGGATATATGTGTGGGTGTATTTTATTTATCAGCAAAAATTTAGAGGGGTGTTAAATTTACTTACACTAGGAATTGCTTTACTTAAAAAGTCACTTCCTGGTATTATTCGCAAACAGGGTGGCAGGGGGAGGGAATAAAAATTTGATAATGACGTGCACATATTGTTAACATTCGACGGGGTGTGTAGGATATATGTGTGGGTGTATTTTATTTATCAGCAAAAATTTAGAGGGGTGTTAAAGTTACTTACACTAGGAATTGCTTCACTTAAAAAGTCACTTCCCGGTATTATTCGCAAACAGGGTGGCAGGGGGAGGGAATAAAAATTTAATAATGACGTGCACATATTGTTAACACTCGACGGGGTGTGTAGGATATATGTGTGGGTGTATTTTATTTATAAGCAAAAATTTAGAGGGGTGTTAAAGTTACTTACACTAGGAATTGCTTTACTTAAAAAGTCACTTCCCGGTATTATTCGCAAACAGGGTGGCAGGGGGAGGGAATGAAAATTTAATAATGACGTGCACATATTGTTAACATTCGACGGGGTGTGTAGGATATATGTGTGGGTGTATTTTATTTATCAGCAAAAATTTAGAGGGGTGTTAAAGTTACTTACACTAGGAATTGCTTTACTTAAAAAGTCACTTCCCGGTATTATTCGCAAACAGGGTGGCAGGGGGAGGGAATGAAAATTTAATAATGACGTGCACATATTGTTAACATTCGACGGGGTGTGTAGGATATATGTGTGGGTGTATTTTATTTATCAGCAAAAATTTAGAGGGGTGTTAAAGTTACTTACACTAGGAATTGCTTTACTTAAAAAGTCACTTCCCGGTATTATTCGCAAACAGGGTGGCAGGGGGAGGGAATGAAAATTTAATAATGACGTGCACATATTGTTAACATTCGACGGGGTGTGTAGGATATATGTGTGGGTGTATTTTATTTATCAGCAAAAATTTAGAGGGGTGTTAAATTTACTTACACTAGGAATTGCTTTACTTAAAAAGTCACTTCCCGGTATTATTCGCAAACAGGGTGGCAGGGGGAGGGAATGAAAATTTAATAATGACGTGCACATATTGTTAACATTCGACGGGGTGTGTAGGATATATGTGTGGGTGTATTTTATTTATCAGCAAAAATTTAGAGGGGTGTTAAAGTTACTTACACTAGGAATTGCTTTACTTAAAAAGTCACTTCCCGGTATTATTCGCAAACAGGGTGGCAGGGGGAGGGAATGAAAATTTAATAATGACGTGCACATATTGTTAACATTCGACGGGGTGTGTAGGATATATGTGTGGGTGTATTTTATTTATCAGCAAAAATTTAGAGGGGTGTTAAAGTTACTTACACTAGGAATTGCTTTACTTAAAAAGTCACTTCCCGGTATTATTCGCAAACAGGGTGGCAGGGGGAGGGAATAAAAATTTGATAATGACGTGCACATATTGTTAACATTCGACGGGGTGTGTAGGATATATGTGTGGGTGTATTTTATTTATCAGCAAAAATTTAGAGGGGTGTTAAAGTTACTTACACTAGGAATTGCTTTACTTAAAAAGTCACTTCCCGGTATTATTCGCAAACAGGGTGGCAGGGGGAGGGAATGAAAATTTAATAATGACGTGCACATATTGTTAACATTCGACGGGGTGTGTAGGATATATGTGTGGGTGTATTTTATTTATCAGCAAAAATTTAGAGGGGTGTTAAAGTTACTTACACTAGGAATTGCTTTACTTAAAAAGTCACTTCCCGGTATTATTCGCAAACAGGGTGGCAGGGGGAGGGAATGAAAATTTAATAATGACGTGCACATATTGTTAACATTCGACGGGGTGTGTAGGATATATGTGTGGGTGTATTTTATTTATCAGCAAAAATTTAGAGGGGTGTTAAATTTACTTACACTAGGAATTGCTTTACTTAAAAAGTCACTTCCCGGTATTATTCGCAAACAGGGTGGCAGGGGGAGGGAATAAAAATTTGATAATGACGTGCACATATTGTTAACATTCGACGGGGTGTGTAGGATATATGTGTGGGTGTATTTTATTTATCAGCAAAAATTTAGAGGGGTGTTAAAGTTACTTACACTAGGAATTGCTTTACTTAAAAAGTCACTTCCCGGTATTATTCGCAAACAGGGTGGCAGGGGGAGGGAATGAAAATTTAATAATGACGTGCACATATTGTTAACATTCGACGGGGTGTGTAGGATATATGTGTGGGTGTATTTTATTTATCAGCAAAAATTTAGAGGGGTGTTAAAGTTACTTACACTAGGAATTGCTTTACTTAAAAAGTCACTTCCCGGTATTATTCGCAAACAGGGTGGCAGGGGGAGGGAATGAAAATTTAATAATGACGTGCACATATTGTTAACATTCGACGGGGTGTGTAGGATATATGTGTGGGTGTATTTTATTTATCAGCAAAAATTTAGAGGGGTGTTAAAGTTACTTACACTAGGAATTGCTTTACTTAAAAAGTCACTTCCCGGTATTATTCGCAAACAGGGTGGCAGGGGGAGGGAATGAAAATTTAATAATGACGTGCACATATTGTTAACATTCGACGGGGTGTGTAGGATATATGTGTGGGTGTATTTTATTTATCAGCAAAAATTAAGAGGGGTGTTAAAGTTACTTACACTAGGAATTGCTTTACTTGAAAAGTCACTTCCCGGTATTATTCGCAAACAGGGTGGCAGGGGGAGGGAATGAAAATTTAATAATGACGTGCACATATTGTTAACATTCGACGGGGTGTGTACGATATATGTGTGGGTGTATTTTATTTATCAGCAAAAATTAAGAGGGGTGTTAAAGTTACTTACACTAGGAATTGCTTCACTTAAAAAGTCACTTCCCGGTATTATTCGCAAACAGGGTGGCAGGGGGAGGGAATAAAAATTTAATAATGACGTGCACATATTGTTAACACTCGACGGGGTGTGTAGGATATATGTGTGGGTGTATTTTATTTATAAGCAAAAATTTAGAGGGGTGTTAAAGTTACTTACACTAGGAATTGCTTTACTTAAAAAGTCACTTCCCGGTATTATTCGCAAACAGGGTGGCAGGGGGAGGGAATGAAAATTTAATAATGACGTGCACATATTGTTAACATTCGACGGGGTGTGTAGGATATATGTGTGGGTGTATTTTATTTATCAGCAAAAATTTAGAGGGGTGTTAAAGTTACTTACACTAGGAATTGCTTTACTTAAAAAGTCACTTCCCGGTATTATTCGCAAACAGGGTGGCAGGGGGAGGGAATGAAAATTTAATAATGACGTGCACATATTGTTAACATTCGACGGGGTGTGTAGGATATATGTGTGGGTGTATTTTATTTATCAGCAAAAATTTAGAGGGGTGTTAAAGTTACTTACACTAGGAATTGCTTTACTTAAAAAGTCACTTCCCGGTATTATTCGCAAACAGGGTGGCAGGGGGAGGGAATGAAAATTTAATAATGACGTGCACATATTGTTAACATTCGACGGGGTGTGTAGGATATATGTGTGGGTGTATTTTATTTATCAGCAAAAATTTAGAGGGGTGTTAAAGTTACTTACACTAGGAATTGCTTTACTTAAAAAGTCACTTCCCGGTATTAATCGCAAACAGGGTGGCAGGGGGAGGGAATGAAAATTTAATAATGACGTGCACATATTGTTAACATTCGACGGGGTGTGTAGGATATATGTGTGGGTGTATTTTATTTATCAGCAAAAATTTAGAGGGGTGTTAAAGTTACTTACACTAGGAATTGCTTTACTTAAAAAGTCACTTCCCGGTATTATTCGCAAACAGGGTGGCAGGGGGAGGGAATGAAAATTTAATAATGACGTGCACATATTGTTAACATTCGACGGGGTGTGTAGGATATATGTGTGGGTGTATTTTATTTATCAGCAAAAATTTAGAGGGGTGTTAAAGTTACTTACACTAGGAATTGCTTTACTTAAAAAGTCACTTCCCGGTATTATTCGCAAACAGGGTGGCAGGGGGAGGGAATGAAAATTTAATAATGACGTGCACATATTGTTAACATTCGACGGGGTGTGTAGGATATATGTGTGGGTGTATTTTATTTATCAGCAAAAATTTAGAGGGGTGTTAAATTTACTTACACTAGGAATTGCTTTACTTAAAAAGTCACTTCCCGGTATTATTCGCAAACAGGGTGGCAGGGGGAAGGAATGAAAATTTAATAATGACGTGCACATATTGTTAACATTCGACGGGGTGTGTAGGATATATGTGTGGGTGTATTTTATTTATCAGCAAAAATTTAGAGGGGTGTTAAATTTACTTACACTAGGAATTGCTTTACTTAAAAAGTCACTTCCCGGTATTATTCGCAAACAGGGTGGCAGGGGGAAGGAATGAAAATTTAATAATGACGTGCACATATTGTTAACATTCGACGGGGTGTGTAGGATATATGTGTGGGTGTATTTTATTTATCAGCAAAAATTTAGAGGGGTGTTAAAGTTACTTACACTAGGAATTGCTTTACTTAAAAAGTCACTTCCCGGTATTATTCGCAAACAGGGTGGCAGGGGGAGGGAATAAAAATTTGATAATGACGTGCACATATTGTTAACATTCGACGGGGTGTGTAGGATATATGTGTGGGTGTATTTTATTTATCAGCAAAAATTTAGAGGGGTGTTAAAGTTACTTACACTAGGAATTGCTTCACTTAAAAAGTCACTTCCCGGTATTATTCGCAAACAGGGTGGCAGGGGGAGGGAATGAAAATTTAATAATGACGTGCACATATTGTTAACATTCGACGGGGTGTGTAGGATATATGTGTGGGTGTATTTTATTTATAAGCAAAAATTAAGAGGGGTGTTAAAGTTACTTACACTAGGAATTGCTTTACTTAAAAAGTCACTTCCCGGTATTATTCGCAAACAGGGTGGCAGGGGGAGGGAATGAAAATTTAATAATGACGTGCACATATTGTTAACATTCGACGGGGTGTGTAGGATATATGTGTGGGTGTATTTTATTTATCAGCAAAAATTTAGAGGGGTGTTAAAGTTACTTACACTAGGAATTGCTTTACTTAAAAAGTCACTTCCCGGTATTATTCGCAAACAGGGTGGCAGGGGGAGGGAATGAAAATTTAATAATGACGTGCACATATTGTTAACATTCGACGGGGTGTGTAGGATATATGTGTGGGTGTATTTTATTTATCAGCAAAAATTTAGAGGGGTGTTAAAGTTACTTACACTAGGAATTGCTTTACTTAAAAAGTCACTTCCCGGTATTATTCGCAAACAGGGTGGCAGGGGGAGGGAATGAAAATTTAATAATGACGTGCACATATTGTTAACATTCGACGGGGTGTGTAGGATATATGTGTGGGTGTATTTTATTTATCAGCAAAAATTTAGAGGGGTGTTAAAGTTACTTACACTAGGAATTGCTTTACTTAAAAAGTCACTTCCCGGTATTATTCGCAAACAGGGTGGCAGGGGGAGGGAATGAAAATTTAATAATGACGTGCACATATTGTTAACATTCGACGGGGTGTGTAGGATATATGTGTGGGTGTATTTTATTTATCAGCAAAAATTTAGAGGGGTGTTAAAGTTACTTACACTAGGAATTGCTTTACTTAAAAAGTCACTTCCCGGTATTATTCGCAAACAGGGTGGCAGGGGGAGGGAATGAAAATTTAATAATGACGTGCACATATTGTTAACATTCGACGGGGTGTGTAGGATATATGTGTGGGTGTATTTTATTTATCAGCAAAAATTTAGAGGGGTGTTAAAGTTACTTACACTAGGAATTGCTTTACTTAAAAAGTCACTTCCCGGTATTAATCGCAAACAGGGTGGCAGGGGGAGGGAATGAAAATTTAATAATGACGTGCACATATTGTTAACATTCGACGGGGTGTGTAGGATATATGTGTGGGTGTATTTTATTTATCAGCAAAAATTTAGAGGGGTGTTAAAGTTACTTACACTAGGAATTGCTTTACTTAAAAAGTCACTTCCCGGTATTATTCGCAAACAGGGTGGCAGGGGGAGGGAATGAAAATTTAATAATGACGTGCACATATTGTTAACATTCGACGGGGTGTGTAGGATATATGTGTGGGTGTATTTTATTTATCAGCAAAAATTTAGAGGGGTGTTAAAGTTACTTACACTAGGAATTGCTTTACTTAAAAAGTCACTTCCCGGTATTATTCGCAAACAGGGTGGCAGGGGGAGGGAATGAAAATTTAATAATGACGTGCACATATTGTTAACATTCGACGGGGTGTGTAGGATATATGTGTGGGTGTATTTTATTTATCAGCAAAAATTTAGAGGGGTGTTAAAGTTACTTACACTAGGAATTGCTTTACTTAAAAAGTCACTTCCCGGTATTATTCGCAAACAGGGTGGCAGGGGGAGGGAATGAAAATTTAATAATGACGTGCACATATTGTTAACATTCGACGGGGTGTGTAGGATATATGTGTGGGTGTATTTTATTTATCAGCAAAAATTTAGAGGGGTGTTAAATTTACTTACACTAGGAATTGCTTTACTTAAAAAGTCACTTCCCGGTATTATTCGCAAACAGGGTGGCAGGGGGAGGGAATAAAAATTTGATAATGACGTGCACATATTGTTAACATTCGACGGGGTGTGTAGGATATATGTGTGGGTGTATTTTATTTATCAGCAAAAATTTAGAGGGGTGTTAAAGTTACTTACACTAGGAATTGCTTCACTTAAAAAGTCACTTCCCGGTATTATTCGCAAACAGGGTGGCAGGGGGAGGGAATAAAAATTTAATAATGACGTGCACATATTGTTAACACTCGACGGGGTGTGTAGGATATATGTGTGGATGTATTTTATTTATAAGCAAAAATTTAGAGGGGTGTTAAAGTTACTTACACTAGGAATTGCTTTACTTAAAAAGTCACTTCCCGGTATTATTCGCAAACAGGGTGGCAGGGGGAGGGAATGAAAATTTAATAATGACGTGCACATATTGTTAACATTCGACGGGGTGTGTAGGATATATGTGTGGGTGTATTTTATTTATCAGCAAAAATTTAGAGGGGTGTTAAAGTTACTTACACTAGGAATTGCTTTACTTAAAAAGTCACTTCCCGGTATTATTCGCAAACAGGGTGGCAGGGGGAGGGAATGAAAATTTAATAATGACGTGCACATATTGTTAACATTCGACGGGGTGTGTAGGATATATGTGTGGGTGTATTTTATTTATCAGCAAAAATTTAGAGGGGTGTTAAAGTTACTTACACTAGGAATTGCTTTACTTAAAAAGTCACTTCCCGGTATTATTCGCAAACAGGGTGGCAGGGGGAGGGAATGAAAATTTAATAATGACGTGCACATATTGTTAACATTCGACGGGGTGTGTAGGATATATGTGTGGGTGTATTTTATTTATCAGCAAAAATTTAGAGGGGTGTTAAAGTTACTTACACTAGGAATTGCTTTACTTGAAAAGTCACTTCCCGGTATTATTCGCAAACAGGGTGGCAGGGGGAGGGAATGAAAATTTAATAATGACGTGCACATATTGTTAACATTCGACGGGGTGTGTACGATATATGTGTGGGTGTATTTTATTCATCAGCAAAAATTAAGAGGGGTGTTAAAGTTACTTACACTAGGAATTGCTTTACTTGAAAAGTCACTTCCCGGTATTATTCGCAAACAGGGTGGCAGGGGGAGGGAATGAAAATTTAATAATGACGTGCACATATTGTTAACATTCGACGGGGTGTGTACGATATATGTGTGGGTGTATTTTATTCATCAGCAAAAATTAAGAGGGGTGTTAAAGTTACTTACACTAGGAATTGCTTTACTTGAAAAGTCACTTCCCGGTATTATTCGCAAACAGGGTGGCAGGGGGAGGGAATGAAAATTTAATAATGACGTGCACATATTGTTAACATTCGACGGGGTGTGTAGGATATATGTGTGGGTGTATTTTATTTATCAGCAAAAATTAAGAGGGGTGTTGAAGTTACTTACACTAGGAATTGCTTTACTTGAAAAGTCACTTCCCGGTATTATTCGCAAACAGGGTGGCAGGGGGAGGGAATGAAAATTTAATAATGACGTGCACATATTGTTAACATTCGACGGGGTGTGTACGATATATGTGTGGGTGTATTTTATTCATCAGCAAAAATTAAGAGGGGTGTTAAAGTTACTTACACTAGGAATTGCTTTACTTGAAAAGTCACTTCCCGGTATTATTCGCAAACAGGGTGGCAGGGGGAGGGAATGAAAATTTAATAATGACGTGCACATATTGTTAACATTCGACGGGGTGTGTAGGATATATGTGTGGGTGTATTTTATTTATCAGCAAAAATTTAGAGGGGTGTTAAAGTTACTTACACTAGGAATTGCTTTACTTAAAAAGTCACTTCCCGGTATTATTCGCAAACAGGGTGGCAGGGGGAGGGAATGAAAATTTAATAATGACGTGCACATATTGTTAACATTCGACGGGGTGTGTAGGATATATGTGTGGGTGTATTTTATTTATCAGCAAAAATTTAGAGGGGTGTTAAATTTACTTACACTAGGAATTGCTTTACTTAAAAAGTCACTTCCCGGTATTATTCGCAAACAGGGTGGCAGGGGGAGGGAATAAAAATTTGATAATGACGTGCACATATTGTTAACATTCGACGGGGTGTGTAGGATATATGTGTGGGTGTATTTTATTTATCAGCAAAAATTAAGAGGGGTGTTAAAGTTACTTACACTAGGAATTGCTTTACTTGAAAAGTCACTTCCCGGTATTATTCGCAAACAGGGTGGCAGGGGGAGGGAATGAAAATTTAATAATGACGTGCACATATTGTTAACATTCGACGGGGTGTGTAGGATATATGTGTGGGTGTATTTTATTTATCAGCAAAAATTTAGAGGGGTGTTAAATTTACTTACACTAGGAATTGCTTTACTTAAAAAGTCACTTCCCGGTATTATTCGCAAACAGGGTGGCAGGGGGAGGGAATAAAAATTTGATAATGACGTGCACATATTGTTAACATTCGACGGGGTGTGTAGGATATATGTGTGGGTGTATTTTATTTATCAGCAAAAATTAAGAGGGGTGTTAAAGTTACTTACACTAGGAATTGCTTTACTTGAAAAGTCACTTCCCGGTATTATTCGCAAACAGGGTGGCAGGGGGAGGGAATGAAAATTTAATAATGACGTGCACATATTGTTAACATTCGACGGGGTGTGTAGGATATATGTGTGGGTGTATTTTATTTATCAGCAAAAATTTAGAGGGGTGTTAAATTTACTTACACTAGGAATTGCTTTACTTAAAAAGTCACTTCCCGGTATTATTCGCAAACAGAGGGGCAGGGGGAGGGAATAAAAATTTGATAATGACGTGCACATATTGTTAACATTCGACGGGGTGTGTAGGATATATGTGTGGGTGTATTTTATTTATCAGCAAAAATTTAGAGGGGTGTTAAAGTTACTTACACTAGGAATTGCTTCACTTAAAAAGTCACTTCCCGGTATTATTCGCAAACAGGGTGGCAGGGGGAGGGAATAAAAATTTAATAATGACGTGCACATATTGTTAACACTCGACGGGGTGTGTAGGATATATGTGTGGGTGTATTTTATTTATAAGCAAAAATTTAGAGGGGTGTTAAAGTTACTTACACTAGGAATTGCTTTACTTAAAAAGTCACTTCCCGGTATTATTCGCAAACAGGGAGGCAGGGGGAGGGAATGAAAATTTAATAATGACGTGCACATATTGTTAACATTCGACGGGGTGTGTAGGATATATGTGTGGGTGTATTTTATTTATCAGCAAAAATTTAGAGGGGTGTTAAAGTTACTTACACTAGGAATTGCTTTACTTAAAAAGTCACTTCCCGGTATTATTCGCAAACAGGGTGGCAGGGGGAGGGAATGAAAATTTAATAATGACGTGCACATATTGTTAACATTCGACGGGGTGTGTAGGATATATGTGTGGGTGTATTTTATTTATCAGCAAAAATTTAGAGGGGTGTTAAATTTACTTACACTAGGAATTGCTTTACTTAAAAAGTCACTTCCCGGTATTATTCGCAAACAGGGTGGCAGGGGGAGGGAATAAAAATTTAATAATGACGTGCACATATTGTTAACACTCGACGGGGTGTGTAGGATATATGTGTGGGTGTATTTTATTTATCAGCAAAAATTTAGAGGGGTGTTAAAGTTACTTACACTAGGAATTGCTTTACTTAAAAAGTCACTTCCCGGTATTATTCGCAAACAGGGTGGCAGGGGGAGGGAATGAAAATTTAATAATGACGTGCACATATTGTTAACATTCGACGGGGTGTGTAGGATATATGTGTGGGTGTATTTTATTTATCAGCAAAAATTAAGAGGGGTGTTAAAGTTACTTACACTAGGAATTGCTTTACTTGAAAAGTCACTTCCCGGTATTATTCGCAAACAGGGTGGCAGGGGGAGAGAATGAAAATTTAATAATGACGTGCACATATTGTTAACATTCGACGGGGTGTGTAGGATATATGTGTGGGTGTATTTTATTTATCAGCAAAAATTTAGAGGGGTGTTAAATTTACTTACACTAGGAATTGCTTTACTTAAAAAGTCACTTCCCGGTATTATTCGCAAACAGGGTGGCAGGGGGAGGGAATAAAAATTTAATAATGACGTGCACATATTGTTAACACTCGACGGGGTGTGTAGGATATATGTGTGGGTGTATTTTATTCATCAGCAAAAATTTAGAGGGGTGTTAAAGTTACTTACACTAGGAATTGCTTCACTTAAAAAGTCACTTCCCGGTATTATTCGCAAACAGGGTGGCAGGGGGAGGGAATAAAAATTTAATAATGACGTGCACATATTGTTAACACTCGACGGGGTGTGTAGGATATATGTGTGGGTGTATTTTATTTATCAGCAAAAATTTAGAGGGGTGTTAAAGTTACTTACACCAGGAATTGCTTTACTTAAAAAGTCACTTCCCGGTATTATTCGCAAACAGGGTGGCAGGGGGAGGGAATAAAAATTTAATAATGACGTGCACATATTGTTAACACTCGACGGGGTGTGTAGGATATATGTGTGGGTGTATTTTATTTTTAAGCAAAAATTTAGAGGGGTGTTAAAGTTACTTACACTAGGAATTGCTTTACTTAAAAAGTCACTTCCCGGTATTATTCGCACACAGGGTGGCAGGGGGAGGGAATGAAAATTTAATAATGACGTGCACATATTGTTAACATTCGACGGGGTGTGTAGGATATATGTGTGGGTGTATTTTATTTATCAGCAAAAATTAAGAGGGGTGTTAAAGTTACTTACACCAGGAATTGCTTTACTTAAAAAGTCACTTCCCGGTATTATTCGCAAACAGGGTGGCAGGGGGAGGGAATGAAAATTTAATAATGACGTGCACATATTGTTAACACTCGACGGGGTGTGTAGGATATATGTGTGGGTGTATTTTATTTATCAGCAAAAATTTAGAGGGGTGTTAAAGTTACTTACACCAGGAATTGCTTTACTTAAAAAGTCACTTCCCGGTATTATTCGCAAACAGGGTGGCAGGGGGAGGGAATGAAAATTTAATAATGACGTGCACATATTGTTAACATTCGACGGGGTGTGTAGGATATATGTGTGGGTGTATTTTATTTATCAGCAAAAATTTAGAGGGGTGTTAAAGTTACTTACACTAGGAATTGCTTTACTTAAAAAGTCACTTCCCGGTATTATTCGCACACAGGGTGGCAGGGGGAGGGAATGAAAATTTAATAATGACGTGCACATATTGTTAACATTCGACGGGGTGTGTAGGATATATGTGTGGGTGTATTTTATTTATCAGCAAAAATTAAGAGGGGTGTTAAAGTTACTTACACTAGGAATTGCTTTACTTGAAAAGTCACTTCCCGGTATTATTCGCAAACAGGGTGGCAGGGGGAGGGAATGAAAATTTAATAATGACGTGCACATATTGTTAACATTCGACGGGGTGTGTAGGATATATGTGTGGGTGTATTTTATTTATCAGCAAAAATTAAGAGGGGTGTTAAAGTTACTTACACTAGGAATTGCTTTACTTGAAAAGTCACTTCCCGGTATTATTCGCAAACAGGGTGGCAGGGGGAGGGAATGAAAATTTAATAATGACGTGCACATATTGTTAACATTCGACGGGGTGTGTAGGATATATGTGTGGGTGTATTTTATTTATCAGCAAAAATTTAGAGGGGTGTTAAATTTACTTACACTAGGAATTGCTTTACTTAAAAAGTCACTTCCCGGTATTATTCGCAAACAGGGTGGCAGGGGGAGGGAATAAAAATTTAATAATGACGTGCACATATTGTTAACACTCGACGGGGTGTGTAGGATATATGTGTGGGTGTATTTTATTCATCAGCAAAAATTTAGAGGGGTGTTAAAGTTACTTACACTAGGAATTGCTTCACTTAAAAAGTCACTTCCCGGTATTATTCGCAAACAGGGTGGCAGGGGGAGGGAATAAAAATTTAATAATGACGTGCACATATTGTTAACATTCGACGGGGTGTGTAGGATATATGTGTGGGTGTATTTTATTTATCAGCAAAAATTTAGAGGGGTGTTAAATTTACTTACACTAGGAATTGCTTTACTTAAAAAGTCACTTCCCGGTAATATTCGCAAACAGGGTGGCAGGGGGAGGGAATAAAAATTTAATAATGACGTGCACATATTGTTAACATTCGACGGGGTGTGTAGGATATATGTGTGGGTGTATTTTATTTATCAGCAAAAATTTAGAGGGGTGTTAAAGTTACTTACACTAGGAATTGCTTCACTTAAAAAGTCACTTCCCGGTATTATTCGCAAACAGGGTGGCAGGGGGAGGGAATAAAAATTTAATAATGACGTGCACATATTGTTAACACTCGACGGGGTGTGTAGGATATATGTGTGGGTGTATTTTATTTATCAGCAAAAATTTAGAGGGGTGTTAAAGTTACTTACACCAGGAATTGCTTTACTTAAAAAGTCACTTCCCGGTATTATTCGCAAACAGGGTGGCAGGGGGAGGGAATAAAAATTTAATAATGACGTGCACATATTGTTAACACTCGACGGGGTGTGTAGGATATATGTGTGGGTGTATTTTATTTATCAGCAAAAATTTAGAGGGGTGTTAAAGTTACTTACACCAGGAATTGCTTTACTTAAAAAGTCACTTCCCGGTATTATTCGCAAACAGGGTGGCAGGGGGAGGGAATAAAAATTTAATAATGACGTGCACATATTGTTAACACTCGACGGGGTGTGTAGGATATATGTGTGGGTGTATTTTATTTATCAGCAAAAATTTAGAGGGGTGTTAAATTTACTTACACTAGGAATTGCTTTACTTAAAAAGTCACTTCCCGGTATTATTCGCAAACAGGGTGGCAGGGGGAGGGAATAAAAATTTAATAATGACGTGCACATATTGTTAACACTCGACGGGGTGTGTAGGATATATGTGTGGGTGTATTTTATTTATCAGCAAAAATTTAGAGGGGTGTTAAAGTTACTTACACTAGGAATTGCTTCACTTAAAAAGTCACTTCCAGGTATTATTCGCAAACAGGGTGGCAGGGGGAGGGAATAAAAATTTAATAATGACGTGCACATATTGTTAACATTCGACGGGGTGTGTAGGATATATGTGTGGGTGTATTTTATTTATCAGCATAAATTTAGAGGGGTGTTAAAGTTACTTACACTAGGAATTGCTTTACTTAAAAAGTCACTTCCCGGTATTATTCGCAAACAGGGTGGCAGGGGGAGGGAATAAAAATTTAATAATGACGTGCACATATTGCTAACATTCGACGGGGTGTGTAGGATATATGTGTGGGTGTATTTTATTTATCAGCAAAAATTTAGAGGGGTGTTAAAGTTACTTACTCTAGGAATTGCTTCACTTAAAAAGTAACTTCCCGGTATTATTCGCAAACAGGGTGGCAGGGGGAGGGAATAAAAATTTAATAATGACGTGCACATATTGTTAACATTCGACGGGGTGTGTAGGATATATGTGTGGGTGTATTTTATTCATCAGCAAAAATTTAGAGGGGTGTTAAAGTTACTTACACTAGGAATTGCTTTACTTAAAAAGTCACTTCCCGGTATTATTCGCAAACAGGGAAGCACGGGGGAGGGAATAAAAATTTAATAATGACGTGCACATATTGTTAACATTCGACGGGGTGTGTAGGATATATGTGTGGGTGTATTTTATTTATCAGCAAAAATTTAGAGGGGTGTTAAAGTTACTTACACTAGGAATTGCTTTACTTAAAAAGTCACTTCCCGGTATTATTCGCAAACAGGGTGGCAGGGGGAGGGAATAAAAATTTAATAATGACGTGCACATATTGCTAACATTCGACGGGGTGTGTAGGATATATGTGTGGGTGTATTTTATTTATCAGCAAAAATTTAGAGGGGTGTTAAAGTTACTTACACTAGGAATTGCTTCACTTAAAAAGTAACTTCCCGGTATTATTCGCAAACAGGGTGGCAGGGGGAGGGAATAAAAATTTAATAATGACGTGCACATATTGTTAACATTCGACGGGGTGTGTAGGATATATGTGTGGGTGTATTTTATTTATCAGCAAAAATTTAGAGGGGTGTTAAAGTTACTTACACTAGGAATTGCTTTACTTAAAAAGTCACTTCCCGGTATTATTTGCAAACAGGGTGGCAGGGGGAGGGAATAAAAATTTAATAATGACGTGCACATATTGTTAACATTCGACGGGGTGTGTAGGATATATGTGTGGGTGTATTTTTTTTATCTGCATAAATTTAGAGGGGTGTTAAAGTTACTTACACTAGGAATTGCTTTACTTAAAAAGTCACTTCCCGGTATTATTCGCAAACAGGGTGGCAGGGGGAGGGAATAAAAATTTAATAATGACGTGCACATATTGCTAACATTCGACGGGGTGTGTAGGATATATGTGTGGGTGTATTTTATTTATCAGCAAAAATTTAGAGGGGTGTTAAAGTTACTTACTCTAGGAATTGCTTCACTTAAAAAGTAACTTCCCGGTATTATTCGCAAACAGGGTGGCAGGGGGAGGGAATAAAAATTTAATAATGACGTGCACATATTGTTAACATTCGACGGGGTGTGTAGGATATATGTGTGGGTGTATTTTATTCATCAGCAAAAATTTAGAGGGGTGTTAAAGTTACTTACACTAGGAATTGCTTTACTTAAAAAGTCACTTCCCGGTATTATTCGCAAACAGGGAAGCACGGGGGAGGGAATAAAAATTTAATAATGACGTGCACATATTGTTAACATTCGACGGGGTGTGTAGGATATATGTGTGGGTGTATTTTATTTATCAGCAAAAATTTAGAGGGGTGTTAAAGTTACTTACACTAGGAATTGCTTTACTTAAAAAGTCACTTCCCGGTATTATTCGCAAACAGGGTGGCAGGGGGAGGGAATAAAAATTTAATAATGACGTGCACATATTGCTAACATTCGACGGGGTGTGTAGGATATATGTGTGGGTGTATTTTATTTATCAGCAAAAATTTAGAGGGGTGTTAAAGTTACTTACACTAGGAATTGCTTCACTTAAAAAGTAACTTCCCGGTATTATTCGCAAACAGGGTGGCAGGGGGAGGGAATAAAAATTTAATAATGACGTGCACATATTGTTAACATTCGACGGGGTGTGTAGGATATATGTGTGGGTGTATTTTATTTATCAGCAAAAATTTAGAGGGGTGTTAAAGTTACTTACACTAGGAATTGCTTTACTTAAAAAGTCACTTCCCGGTATTATTTGCAAACAGGGTGGCAGGGGGAGGGAATAAAAATTTAATAATGACGTGCACATATTGTTAACATTCGACGGGGTGTGTAGGATATATGTGTGGGTGTATTTTTTTTATCTGCATAAATTTAGAGGGGTGTTAAAGTTACTTACACTAGGAATTGCTTTACTTAAAAAGTCACTTCCCGGTATTATTCGCAAACAGGGTGGCAGGGGGAGGGAATAAAAATTTAATAATGACGTGCAAATATTGTTAACATTCGACGGGGTGTGTAGGATATATGTGTGGGTGTATTTTATTTATCAGCAAAAATTTAGAGGGGTGTTAAAGTTACTTACACTAGGAATTGCTTTACTTAAAAAGTCACTTCCCGGTATTATTTGCAAACAGGGTGGCAGGGGGAGGGAATAAAAATTTAATAATGACGTGCACATATTGCTAACATTCGACGGGGTGTGTAGGATATATGTGTGGGTGTATTTTATTTATCAGCAAAAATTTAGAGGGGTGTTAAAGTTACTTACACTAGGAATTGCTTTACTTAAAAAGTCACTTCCCGGTATTATTCGCAAACAGGGTGGCAGGATGAGGGAATAAAAATTTAATAATGACGTGCACATATTGTTAACATTCGACGGGGTGTGTAGGATATATGTGTGAATGTATTTTATTTTTCAGCAAAAATTTAGAGGGGTGTTAAAGTTACTTACACTAGGAATTGCTTTACTTAAAAAGTCACTTCCCGGTATTATTCGCAAACAGGGAAGCACGGGGGAGGGAATAAAAATTTAATAATGACGTGCACATATTGTTAACATTCGACGGGGTGTGTAGGATATATGTGTGGGTGTATTTTATTTATCAGCAAAAATTTAGAGGGGTGTTAAAGTTACTTACACTAGGAATTGCTTTACTTAAAAAGTCACTTCCCGGTATTATTCGCAAACAGGGTGGCAGGGGGAGGGAATAAAAATTTAATAATGACGTGCACATATTGCTAACATTCGACGGGGTGTGTAGGATATATGTGTGGGTGTATTTTATTTATCAGCAAAAATTTAGAGGGGTGTTAAAGTTACTTACACTAGGAATTGCTTCACTTAAAAAGTAACTTCCCGGTATTATTCGCAAACAGGGTGGCAGGGGGAGGGAATAAAAATTTAATAATGACGTGCACATATTGTTAACATTCGACGGGGTGTGTAGGATATATGTGTGGGTGTATTTTATTTATCAGCAAAAATTTAGAGGGGTGTTAAAGTTACTTACACTAGGAATTGCTTTACTTAAAAAGTCACTTCCCGGTATTATTTGCAAACAGGGTGGCAGGGGGAGGGAATAAAAATTTAATAATGACGTGCACATATTGTTAACATTCGACGGGGTGTGTAGGATATATGTGTGGGTGTATTTTTTTTATCTGCATAAATTTAGAGGGGTGTTAAAGTTACTTACACTAGGAATTGCTTTACTTAAAAAGTCACTTCCCGGTATTATTCGCAAACAGGGTGGCAGGGGGAGGGAATAAAAATTTAATAATGACGTGCAAATATTGTTAACATTCGACGGGGTGTGTAGGATATATGTGTGGGTGTATTTTATTTATCAGCATAAATTTAGAGGGGTGTTAAAGTTACTTACACTAGGAATTGCTTTACTTAAAAAGTCACTTCCCGGTATTATTCGCAAACAGGGTGGCAGGGGGAGGGAATAAAAATTTAATAATGACGTGCACATATTGTTAACATTCGACGGGGTGTGTAGGATATATGTGTGGGTGTATTTTATTTATCAGCAAAAATTTAGAGGGGTGTTAAAGTTACTTACACTAGGAATTGCTTTACTTAAAAAGTCACTTCCCCGTATTATTCGCAAACAGGGTGGCAGGGGGAGGAAATAAAAATTTAATAATGACGTGCACATATTGCTAACATTCGATGGGGTGTGTAGGATATATGTGTGGGTGTATTTTATTTATCAGCAAAAATTTAGAGGGGTGTTAAAGTTACTTACACTAGGAATTGCTTTACTTAAAAAGTCACTTCCCGGTATTATTCGCAAACAGGGTGGCAGGGGAAGGGAATAAAAATTTAATAATGACGTGCACATATTGCTAATATTCGATGGGGTGTGTAGGATATATGTGTGGGTGTATTTTATTTATCAGCAAAAATTTAGAGGGGTGTTAAAGTTACTTACACTAGGAATTGCTTTACTTAAAAAGTCACTTCCCCGTATTATTCGCAAACAAGGTGGCAGGGGGAGGAAATAAAAATTTAATAATGACGTGCACATATTGCTAACATTCGATGGGGTGTGTAGGATATATGTGTGGGTGTATTTTATTTATCAGCAAAAATTTAGAGGGGTGTTAAAGTTACTTACACTAGGAATTGCTTTACTTAAAAAGTCACTTCCCGGTATTATTCGCAAACAGGGTGGCAGGGGGAGGGAATAAAAATTTAATAATGACGTGCACATATTGCTAACATTCGACGGGGTGTGTCGGATATATGTGTGGGTGTATTTTATTTATCAGCAAAAATATAGAGGGGTGTTAAAGTTACTTACACTAGGAATTGCTTTACTTAAAAAGTCACTTCCCGGTATTATTCGCAAACAGGGTGGCAGGGGGAGGGAATAAAAATTTAATAATGACGTGCACATATTGCTAACATTCGACGGGGTGTGTAGGATATATGTGTGGGTGTATTTTATTTATCAGAAAAATTTAGAGGGGTGTTAAAGTTACTTACACTAGGAATTGCTTTACTTAAAAAGTCACTTCCCGGTATTATTCGCAAACAGAGTGGCAGGGGGAGGGAATAAAAATTTAATAATGACGTGCACATATTGCTAATATTCGATGGGGTGTGTAGGATATATGTGTGGGTGTATTTTATTTATCAGCAAAAATTTAGAGGGGTGTTAAAGTTACTTACACTAGGAATTGCTTTACTTAAAAAGTCACTTCCCCGTATTATTCGCAAACAGGGTGGCAGGGGGAGGAAATAAAAATTTAATAATGACGTGCACATATTGCTAACATTCGATGGGGTGTGTAGGATATATGTGTGGGTGTATTTTATTTATCAGCAAAAATTTAGAGGGGTGTTAAAGTTACTTACACTAGGAATTGCTTTACTTAAAAAGTCACTTCCCGGTATTATTCGCAAACAGGGTGGCAGGGGAAGGGAATAAAAATTTAATAATGACGTGCACATATTGCTAATATTCGATGGGGTGTGTAGGATATATGTGTGGGTGTATTTTATTTATCAGCAAAAATTTAGAGGGGTGTTAAAGTTACTTACACTAGGAATTGCTTTACTTAAAAAGTCACTTCCCCGTATTATTCGCAAACAGGGTGGCAGGGGGAGGAAATAAAAATTTAATAATGACGTGCACATATTGCTAACATTCGATGGGGTGTGTAGGATATATGTGTGGGTGTATTTTATTTATCAGCAAAAATTTAGAGGGGTGTTAAAGTTACTTACACTAGGAATTGCTTTACTTAAAAAGTCACTTCCCGGTATTATTCGCAAACAGGGTGGCAGGGGAAGGGAATAAAAATTTAATAATGACGTGCACATATTGCTAATATTCGATGGGGTGTGTAGGATATATGTGTGGGTGTATTTTATTTATCAGCAAAAATTTAGAGGGGTGTTAAAGTTACTTACACTAGGAATTGCTTTACTTAAAAAGTCACTTCCCCGTATTATTCGCAAACAAGGTGGCAGGGGGAGGAAATAAAAATTTAATAATGACGTGCACATATTGCTAACATTCGATGGGGTGTGTAGGATATATGTGTGGGTGTATTTTATTTATCAGCAAAAATTTAGAGGGGTGTTAAAGTTACTTACACTAGGAATTGCTTTACTTAAAAAGTCACTTCCCGGTATTATTCGCAAACAGGGTGGCAGGGGAAGGGAATAAAAATTTAATAATGACGTGCACATATTGCTAATATTCGATGGGGTGTGTAGGATATATGTGTGGGTGTATTTTATTTATCAGCAAAAATTTAGAGGGGTGTTAAAGTTACTTACACTAGGAATTGCTTTACTTAAAAAGTCACTTCCCCGTATTATTCGCAAACAGGGTGGCAGGGGGAGGAAATAAAAATTTAATAATGACGTGCACATATTGCTAACATTCGATGGGGTGTGTAGGATATATGTGTGGGTGTATTTTATTTATCAGCAAAAATTTAGAGGGGTGTTAAAGTTACTTACACTAGGAATTGCTTTACTTAAAAAGTCACTTCCCGGTATTATTCGCAAACAGGGTGGCAGGGGAAGGGAATAAAAATTTAATAATGACGTGCACATATTGCTAACATTCGATGGGGTGTGTAGGATATATGTGTGGGTGTATTTTATTTATCAGCAAAAATTTAGAGGGGTGTTAAAGTTACTTACACTAGGAATTGCTTTACTTAAAAAGTCACTTCCCGGTATTATTCGCAAACAGGGTGGCAGGGGGAGGGAATAAACATTTAATAATGACGTGCACATATTGTTAACATTCGACGGGGTGTGTAGGATATATGTGTGGGTGTATTTTATTTATCAGCAAAAATTTAGAGGGGTGTTAAAGTTACTTACACTAGAAATTGCTTTACTTAAAAAGTCACTTCCCGGTATTATTCGCAAACAGGGTGGCAGGGGGAGGGAATAAAAATTTAATAATGACGTGCACATATTGTTAACATTCGACGGGGTGTGTAGGATATATGTGTGGGTGTATTTTATTTATCAGCAAAAATTTAGAGGGGTGTTAAAGTTACTTACACTAGGAATTGCTTTACTTAAAAAGTCACTTCCCGGCATTATTCGCAAACAGGGTGGCCGGGGGAGGGAATAAAAATTTAATAATGACGTGCACATATTGCTAACATTCGACGGGGTGTGTAGGATATATGTGTGGGTGTATTTTATTTATCAGCAAAAATTTAGAGGGGTGTTAAAGTTACTTACACTAGGAATTGCTTTACTTAAAAAGTCACTTCCCGGTATTATTCGCAAACAGGGTGGCAGGGGGAGGGGATAAACATTTAATAATGACGTGCACATATTGTTAACATTCGACGGGGTGTGTAGGATATAAGTGTGGGTGTATTTTATTTATCAGCAAAAATTTAGAGGGGTGTTAAAGTTACTTACACTAGGAATTGCTTTACTTAAAAAGTCACTTTCCGGTATTATTCGCAAACAGGGTGGCAGGGGGAGGGAATAAACATTTAATAATGACGTGCACATATTGTTAACATTCGACGGGGTGTGTAGGATATATGTGTGGGTGTATTTTATTTATCAGCAAAAATTTAGAGGGGTGTTAAAGTTACTTACACTAGGAATTGCTTTACTTAAAAAGTCACTTCCCGGTATTATTCGCAAACAGGGTGGCAGGGGGAGGGAATAAACATTTAATAATGACGTGCACATATTGTTAACATTCGACGGGGTGTGTAGGATATATGTATGGGTGTATTTTATTTATCAGCAAAAATTTAGAGGGGTGTTAAAGTTACTTACACTAGGAATTGCTTTACTTAAAAAGTCACTTTCCGGTATTATTCGCAAACAGGGTGGCAGGGGGAGGGAATAAACATTTAATAATGACGTGCACATATTGTTAACATTCGACGGGGTGTGTAGGATATATGTGTGGGTGTATTTTATTTATCAGCAAAAATTTAGAGGGGTGTTAAAGTTACTTACACTAGGAATTGCTTTACTTAAAAAGTCACTTCCCGGTATTATTCGCAAACAGGGTGGCAGGGGGAGGGGATAAACATTTAATAATGACGTGCACATATTGTTAACATTCGACGGGGTGTGTAGGATATAAGTGTGGGTGTATTTTATTTATCAGCAAAAATTTAGAGGGGTGTTAAAGTTACTTACACTAGGAATTGCTTTACTTAAAAAGTCACTTCCCGGTATTATTCGCAAACAGGGTGGCAGGGGGAGGGAATAAACATTTAATAATGACGTGCACATATTGTTAACATTCGACGGGGTGTGTAGGATATATGTATGGGTGTATTTTATTTATCAGCAAAAATTTAGAGGGGTGTTAAAGTTACTTACACTAGGAATTGCTTTACTTAAAAAGTCACTTCCCGGTATTATTCGCAAACAGGGTGGCAGGGGGAGGGAATAAAAATTTAATAATGACGTGCACATATTGTTAACATTCGACGGGGTGTGTAGGATATATGTGTGGGTGTATTTTATTTATCAGCAAAAATTTAGAGGGGTGTTAAAGTTACTTACACTAGGAATTGCTTTACTTAAAAACTCACTTCCCGGTATTATTCGCAAACAGGGTGGCAGGGGAAGGGAATAAACATTTAATAATGACGTGCACATATTGTTAACATTCGACGGGGTGTGTAGGATATATGTGTGGGTGTATTTTATTTATCAGCAAAAATTTAGAGGGGTGTTAAAGTTACTTACACTAGGAATTGCTTTACTTAAAAAGTCACTTCCCGGTATTATTCGCGAACAGGGTGGCAGGGGGAGGGAATAAACATTTAATAATGACGTGCACATATTGTTAACATTCGACGGGGTGTGTAGGATATATGTGTGGGTGTATTTTATTTATCAGCAAAAATTTAGAGGGGTGTTAAAGTTACTTACACTAGGAATTGCTTTACTTAAAAAGTCACTTCCCGGTATTATTCGCAAACAGGGTGGCAGGGGGAGGGAATAAACATTTAATAATGACGTGCACATATTGTTAACATTCGACGGGGTGTGTAGGATATATGTGTGGGTGTATTTTATTTATCAGCAAAAATTTAGAGGGGTGTTAAAGTTACTTACACTAGGAATTGCTTTACTTAAAAAGTCACTTCCCGGTATTATTCGCAAACAGGGTGGCAGGGGGAGGGGATAAACATTTAATAATGACGTGCACATATTGTTAACATTCGACGGGGTGTGTAGGATATAAGTGTGGGTGTATTTTATTTATCAGCAAAAATTTAGAGGGGTGTTAAAGTTACTTACACTAGGAATTGCTTTACTTAAAAAGTCACTTCCCGGTATTATTCGCAAACAGGGTGGCAGGGGGAGGGGATAAACATTTAATAATGACGTGCACATATTGTTAACATTCGACGGGGTGTGTAGGATATATGTGTGGGTGTATTTTATTTATCAGCAAAAATTTAGAGGGGTGTTAAAGTTACTTACACTAGGAATTGCTTTACTTAAAAAGTCACTTCCCGGTATTATTCGCAAACAGGGTGGCAGGGGGAGGGGATAAACATTTAATAATGACGTGCACATATTGTTAACATTCGACGGGGTGTGTAGGATATAAGTGTGGGTGTATTTTATTTATCAGCAAAAATTTAGAGGGGTGTTAAAGTTACTTACACTAGGAATTGCTTTACTTAAAAAGTCACTTCCCGGTATTATTCGCAAACAGGGTGGCAGGGGGAGGGAATAAACATTTAATAATGACGTGCACATATTGTTAACATTCGACGGGGTGTGTAGGATATATGTGTGGGTGTATTTTATTTATCAGCAAAAATTTAGAGGGGTGTTAAAGTTACTTACACTAGGAATTGCTTTACTTAAAAAGTCACTTCCCGGTATTATTCGCAAACAGGGTGGCAGGGGGAGGGAATAAACATTTAATAATGACGTGCACATATTGTTAACATTCGACGGGGTGTGTAGGATATATGTGTGGGTGTATTTTATTTATCAGCAAAAATTTAGAGGGGTGTTAAAGTTACTTACACTAGGAATTGCTTTACTTAAAAAGTCACTTCCCGGTATTATTCGCAAACAGGGTGGCAGGGGGAGGGAATAAACATTTAATAATGACGTGCACATATTGTTAACATTCGACGGGGTGTGTAGGATATATGTGTGGGTGTATTTTATTTATCAGCAAAAATTTAGAGGGGTGTTAAAGTTACTTACACTAGGAATTGCTTTACTTAAAAAGTCACTTCCCGGTATTATTCGCAAACAGGGTGGCAGGGGGAGGGAATAAACATTTAATAATGACGTGCACATATTGTTAACATTCGACGGGGTGTGTAGGATATATGTGTGGGTGTATTTTATTTATCAGCAAAAATTTAGAGGGGTGTTAAAATTACTTACACTAGGAATTGCTTTACTTAAAAAGTCACTTCCCGGTATTATTCGCAAACAGGGTGGCAGGGGGAGGGAATAAACATTTAATAATGACGTGCACATATTGTTAACATTCGACGGGGTGTGTAGGATATATGTGTGGGTGTATTTTATTTATCAGCAAAAATTTAGAGGGGTGTTAAAGTTACTTACACTAGGAATTGCTTTACTTAAAAAGTCACTTCCCGGTATTATTCGCAAACAGGGTGGCAGGGGGAGGGAATAAACATTTAATAATGACGTGCACATATTGTTAACATTCGACGGGGTGTGTAGGATATATGTGTGGGTGTATTTTATTCATCAGCAAAAATTTAGAGGGGTGTTAAAGTTACTTACACTAGGAATTGCTTTACTTAAAAAGTCACTTCCCGGTATTATTCGCAAACAGGGTGGCAGGGGGAGGGAATAAACATTTAATAATGACGTGCACATATTGTTAACATTCGACGGGGTGTGTAGGATATATGTGTGGGTGTATTTTATTTATCAGCAAAAATTTAGAGGGGTGTTAAAGTTACTTACACTAGGAATTGCTTTACTTAAAAAGTCACTTCCCGGTATTATTCGCAAACAGGGTGGCAGGGGGAGGGAATAAACATTTAATAATGACGTGCACATATTGTTAACATTCGACGGGGTGTGTAGGATATATGTGTGGGTGTATTTTATTTATCAGCAAAAATTTAGAGGGGTGTTAAAGTTACTTACACTAGGAATTGCTTTACTTAAAAAGTCACTTCCCGGTATTATTCGCAAACAGGGTGGCAGGGGGAGGGAATAAACATTTAATAATGACGTGCACATATTGTTAACATTCGACGGGGTGTGTAGGATATATGTGTGGGTGTATTTTATTTATCAGCAAAAATTTAGAGGGGTGTTAAAGTTACTTACACTAGGAATTGCTTTACTTAAAAAGTCACTTCCCGGTATTATTCGCAAACAGGGTGGCAGGGGGAGGGAATAAACATTTAATAATGACGTGCACATATTGTTAACATTCGACGGGGTGTGTAGGATATATGTGTGGGTGTATTTTATTTATCAGCAAAAATTTAGAGGGGTGTTAAAGTTACTTACACTAGGAATTGCTTTACTTAAAAAGTCACTTCCCGGTATTATTCGCAAACAGGGTGGCAGGGGGAGGGAATAAAAATTTAATAATGACGTGCACATATTGCTAACATTCGACGGGGTGTGTAGGATATATGTGTGGGTGTATTTTATTTATCAGAAAAAATTTAGAGGGGTGTTAAAGTTACTTACACTAGGAATTGCTTTACTTAAAAAGTCACTTCCCGGTATTATTCGCAAACAGGGTGGCAGGGGGAGGGAATAAACATTTAATAATGACGTGCACATATTGTTAACATTCGACGGGGTGTGTAGGATATATGTGTGGGTGTATTTTATTTATCAGCAAAAATTTAGAGGGGTGTTAAAGTTACTTACACTAGGAATTGCTTTACTTAAAAAGTCACTTCCCGGTATTATTCGCAAACAGGGTGGCAGGGGGAGGGAATAAACATTTAATAATGACGTGCACATATTGTTAACATTCGACGGGGTGTGTAGGATATATGTGTGGGTGTATTTTATTTATCAGCAAAAATTTAGAGGGGTGTTAAAGTTACTTACACTAGGAATTGCTTTACTTAAAAAGTCACTTCCCGGTATTATTCGCAAACAGGGTGGCAGGGGGAGGGAATAAACATTTAATAATGACGTGCACATATTGTTAACATTCGACGGGGTGTGTAGGATATATGTGTGGGTGTATTTTATTTATCAGCAAAAATTTAGAGGGGTGTTAAAGTTACTTACACTAGGAATTGCTTTACTTAAAAAGTCACTTCCCGGTATTATTCGCAAACAGGGTGGCAGGGGGAGGGAATAAACATTTAATAATGACGTGCACATATTGTTAACATTCGACGGGGTGTGTAGGATATATGTGTGGGTGTATTTTATTTATCAGCAAAAATTTAGAGGGGTGTTAAAGTTACTTACACTAGGAATTGCTTTACTTAAAAAGTCACTTCCCGGTATTATTCGCAAACAGGGTGGCAGGGGGAGGGAATAAACATTTAATAATGACGTGCACATATTGTTAACATTCGACGGGGTGTGTAGGATATATGTGTGGGTGTATTTTATTTATCAGCAAAAATTTAGAGGGGTGTTAAAGTTACTTACACTAGGAATTGCTTTACTTAAAAAGTCACTTCCCGGTATTATTCGCAAACAGGGTGGCAGGGGGAGGGAATAAACATTTAATAATGACGTGCACATATTGTTAACATTCGACGGGGTGTGTAGGATATATGTGTGGGTGTATTTTATTTATCAGCAAAAATTTAGAGGGGTGTTAAAGTTACTTACACTAGGAATTGCTTTACTTAAAAAGTCACTTCCCGGTATTATTCGCAAACAGGGTGGCAGGGGGAGGGAATAAAAATTTAATAATGACGTGCACATATTGCTAACATTCGACGGGGTGTGTAGGATATATGTGTGGGTGTATTTTATTTATCAGCAAAAATTTAGAGGGGTGTTAAAGTTACTTACACTAGGAATTGCTTTACTTAAAAAGTCACTTCCCGGTATTATTCGCAAACAGGGTGGCAGGGGGAGGGAATAAACATTTAATAATGACGTGCACATATTGTTAACATTCGACGGGGTGTGTAGGATATATGTGTGGGTGTATTTTATTTATCAGCAAAAATTTAGAGGGGTGTTAAAGTTACTTACACTAGGAATTGCTTTACTTAAAAAGTCACTTCCCGGTATTATTCGCAAACAGGGTGGCAGGGGGAGGGAATAAACATTTAATAATGACGTGCACATATTGTTAACATTCGACGGGGTGTGTAGGATATATGTGTGGGTGTATTTTATTTATCAGCAAAAATTTAGAGGGGTGTTAAAGTTACTTACACTAGGAATTGCTTTACTTAAAAAGTCACTTCCCGGTATTATTCGCAAACAGGGTGGCAGGGGGAGGGAATAAACATTTAATAATGACGTGCACATATTGTTAACATTCGACGGGGTGTGTAGGATATATGTGTGGGTGTATTTTATTTATCAGCAAAAATTTAGAGGGGTGTTAAAGTTACTTACACTAGGAATTGCTTTACTTAAAAAGTCACTTCCCGGTATTATTCGCAAACAGGGTGGCAGGGGGAGGGAATAAACATTTAATAATGACGTGCACATATTGTTAACATTCGACGGGGTGTGTAGGATATATGTGTGGGTGTATTTTATTTATCAGCAAAAATTTAGAGGGGTGTTAAAGTTACTTACACTAGGAATTGCTTTACTTAAAAAGTCACTTCCCGGTATTATTCGCAAACAGGGTGGCAGGGGGAGGGAATAAACATTTAATAATGACGTGCACATATTGTTAACATTCGACGGGGTGTGTAGGATATATGTGTGGGTGTATTTTATTTATCAGCAAAAATTTAGAGGGGTGTTAAAGTTACTTACACTAGGAATTGCTTTACTTAAAAAGTCACTTCCCGGTATTATTCGCAAACAGGGTGGCAGGGGGAGGGAATAAACATTTAATAATGACGTGCACATATTGTTAACATTCGACGGGGTGTGTAGGATATATGTGTGGGTGTATTTTATTTATCAGCAAAAATTTAGAGGGGTGTTAAAGTTACTTACACTAGGAATTGCTTTACTTAAAAAGTCACTTCCCGGTATTATTCGCAAACAGGGTGGCAGGGGGAGGGAATAAACATTTAATAATGACGTGCACATATTGTTAACATTCGACGGGGTGTGTAGGATATATGTGTGGGTGTATTTTATTTATCAGCAAAAATTTAGAGGGGTGTTAAAGTTACTTACACTAGGAATTGCTTTACTTAAAAAGTCACTTCCCGGTATTATTCGCAAACAGGGTGGCAGGGGGAGGGAATAAACATTTAATAATGACGTGCACATATTGTTAACATTCGACGGGGTGTGTAGGATATATGTGTGGGTGTATTTTATTTATCAGCAAAAATTTAGAGGGGTGTTAAAGTTACTTACACTAGGAATTGCTTTACTTAAAAAGTCACTTCCCGGTATTATTCGCAAACAGGGTGGCAGGGGGAGGGAATAAACATTTAATAATGACGTGCACATATTGTTAACATTCGACGGGGTGTGTAGGATATATGTGTGGGTGTATTTTATTTATCAGCAAAAATTTAGAGGGGTGTTAAAGTTACTTACACTAGGAATTGCTTTACTTAAAAAGTCACTTCCCGGTATTATTCGCAAACAGGGTGGCAGGGGGAGGGAATAAACATTTAATAATGACGTGCACATATTGTTAACATTCGACGGGGTGTGTAGGATATATGTGTGGGTGTATTTTATTTATCAGCAAAAATTTAGAGGGGTGTTAAAGTTACTTACACTAGGAATTGCTTTACTTAAAAAGTCACTTCCCGGTATTATTCGCAAACAGGGTGGCAGGGGGAGGGAATAAACATTTAATAATGACGTGCACATATTGTTAACATTCGACGGGGTGTGTAGGATATATGTGTGGGTGTATTTTATTTATCAGCAAAAATTTAGAGGGGTGTTAAAGTTACTTACACTAGGAATTGCTTTACTTAAAAAGTCACTTCCCGGTATTATTCGCAAACAGGGTGGCAGGGGGAGGGAATAAAAATTTAATAATGACGTGCACATATTGCTAACATTCGACGGGGTGTGTCGGATATATGTGTGGGTGTATTTTATTTATCAGCAAAAATTTAGAGGGGTGTTAAAGTTACTTACACTAGGAATTGCTTTACTTAAAAAGTCACTTCCCGGTATTATTCGCAAACAGGGTGGCAGGGGGAGGGAATAAAAATTTAATAATGACGTGCACATATTGCTAACATTCGACGGGGTGTGTCGGATATATGTGTGGGTGTATTTTATTTATCAGCAAAAATATAGAGGGGTGTTAAAGTTACTTACACTAGGAATTGCTTTACTTAAAAAGTCACTTCCCGGTATTATTCGCAAACAGGGTGGCAGGGGGAGGGAATAAAAATTTAATAATGACGTGCACATATTGCTAACATTCGACGGGGTGTGTAGGATATATGTGTGGGTGTATTTTATTTATCAGAAAAATTTAGAGGGGTGTTAAAGTTACTTACACTAGGAATTGCTTTACTTAAAAAGTCACTTCCCGGTATTATTCGCAAACAGGGTGGCAGGGGGAGGGAATAAAAATTTAATAATGACCTGCACATATTGCTAACATTCGACGGAGTGTGTAGGATATATGTGTGGGTGTATTTTATTTATCAGCAAAAATTTAGAGGGGTGTTAAAGTTACTTACACTAGGAATTGCTTTACTTAAAAAGTCACTTCCCGGTATTATTCGCAAACAGGGTGGCAGGGGGAGGGAATAAAAATTTAATAATGACGTGCACATATTGCTAACATTCGACGGGGTGTGTAGGATATATGTGTGGGTGTATTTTATTTATCAGCAAAAATTTAGAGGGGTGTTAAAGTTACTTACACTAGGAATTGCTTTACTTAAAAAGTCACTTCCCGGTATTATTCGCAAACAGGGTGGCAGGGGGAGGGAATAAAAATTTAATAATGACCTGCACATATTGCTAACATTTGACGGAGTGTGTAGGATATATGTGTGGGTGTATTTTATTTATCAGCAAAAATTTAGAGGGGTGTTAAAGTTACTTACACTAGGAATTGCTTTACTTAAAAAGTCACTTCTCGGTATTATTCGCAAACAGGGTGGCAGGGGGAGGGAATAAAAATTTAATAATGACGTGCACATATTGCTAACATTCGACGGGGTGTGTAGGATATATGTGTGGGTGTATTTTATTTATCAGAAAAAATTTAGAGGGGTGTTAAAGTTACTTACACTAGGAATTGCTTTACTTAAAAAGTCACTTCCCGGTATTATTCGCAAACAGGGTGGCAGGGGGAGGGAATAAAAATTTAATAATGACGTGCACATATTGCTAACATTCGACGGGGTGTGTAGGATATATGTGTGGGTGTATTTTATTTATCAGCAAAAATTTAGAGGGGTGTTAAAGTTACTTACACTAGGAATTGCTTTACTTAAAAAGTCACTTCCCGGTATTATTCGCAAACAGGGTGGCAGGGGGAGGGAATAAAAATTTAATAATGACGTGCACATATTGTTAACATTCGACGGGGTGTGTAGGATATATGTGTGGGTGTATTTTATTTATCAGCAAAAATTTAGAGGGGTGTTAAAGTTACTTACACTAGGAATTGCTTTACTTAAAAAGTCACTTCCCGGTATTATTCGCAAACAGGGTGGCAGGGGGAGGGAATAAAAATTTAATAATGACGTGCACATATTGCTAACATTCGACGGGGTGTGTAGGATATATGTGTGGGTGTATTTTATTTATCAGAAAAAATTTAGAGGGGTGTTAAAGTTACTTACACTAGGAATTGCTTTACTTAAAAAGTCACTTCCCGGTATTATTCGCAAACAGGGTGGCAGGGGGAGGGAATAAAAATTTAATAATGACGTGCACATACTGTTAACATTCGACGGGTTGTGTAGGATATATGTGTGGGTGTATTTTATTTATCAGCAAAAATTTAGAGGGGTGTTAAAGTTACTTACACTAGGAATTGCTTTACTTAAAAAGTCACTTCCCGGTATTATTCGCAAACAGGGTGGCAGGGGGAGGGAATAAAAATTTAATAATGACGTGCACATATTGTTAACATTCGACGGGGTGTGTAGGATATATGTGTGGGTGTATTTTATTTATCAGCAAAAATTTAGAGGGGTGTTAAAGTTACTTACACTAGGAATTGCTTTACTTAAAAAGTCACTTCCCGGTATTATTCGCAAACAGGGTGGCAGGGGGAGGGAATAAACATTTAATAATGACGTGCACATATTGTTAACATTCGACGGGGTGTGTAGGATATATGTGTGGGTGTATTTTATTTATCAGCAAAAATTTAGAGGGGTGTTAAAGTTACTTACACTAGGAATTGCTTTACTTAAAAAGTCACTTCCCGGTATTATTCGCAAACAGGGTGGCAGGGGGAGGGAATAAACATTTAATAATGACGTGCACATATTGTTAACATTCGACGGGGTGTGTAGGATATATGTGTGGGTGTATTTTATTTATCAGCAAAAATTTAGAGGGGTGTTAAAGTTACTTACACTAGGAATTGCTTTACTTAAAAAGTCACTTCCCGGTATTATTCGCAAACAGGGTGGCAGGGGGAGGGAATAAACATTTAATAATGACGTGCACATATTGTTAACATTCGACGGGGTGTGTAGGATATATGTGTGGGTGTATTTTATTTATCAGCAAAAATTTAGAGGGGTGTTAAAGTTACTTACACTAGGAATTGCTTTACTTAAAAAGTCACTTCCCGGTATTATTCGCAAACAGGGTGGCAGGGGGAGGGAATAAACATTTAATAATGACGTGCACATATTGTTAACATTCGACGGGGTGTGTAGGATATATGTGTGGGTGTATTTTATTTATCAGCAAAAATTTAGAGGGGTGTTAAAGTTACTTACACTAGGAATTGCTTTACTTAAAAAGTCACTTCCCGGTATTATTCGCAAACAGGGTGGCAGGGGGAGGGAATAAACATTTAATAATGACGTGCACATATTGTTAACATTCGACGGGGTGTGTAGGATATATGTGTGGGTGTATTTTATTTATCAGCAAAAATTTAGAGGGGTGTTAAAGTTACTTACACTAGGAATTGCTTTACTTAAAAAGTCACTTCCCGGTATTATTCGCAAACAGGGTGGCAGGGGGAGGGAATAAACATTTAATAATGACGTGCACATATTGTTAACATTCGACGGGGTGTGTAGGATATATGTGTGGGTGTATTTTATTTATCAGCAAAAATTTAGAGGGGTGTTAAAGTTACTTACACTAGGAATTGCTTTACTTAAAAAGTCACTTCCCGGTATTATTCGCAAACAGGGTGGCAGGGGGAGGGAATAAACATTTAATAATGACGTGCACATATTGTTAACATTCGACGGGGTGTGTAGGATATATGTGTGGGTGTATTTTATTTATCAGCAAAAATTTAGAGGGGTGTTAAAGTTACTTACACTAGGAATTGCTTTACTTAAAAAGTCACTTCCCGGTATTATTCGCAAACAGGGTGGCAGGGGGAGGGAATAAACATTTAATAATGACGTGCACATATTGTTAACATTCGACGGGGTGTGTAGGATATATGTGTGGGTGTATTTTATTTATCAGCAAAAATTTAGAGGGGTGTTAAAGTTACTTACACTAGGAATTGCTTTACTTAAAAAGTCACTTCCCGGTATTATTCGCAAACAGGGTGGCAGGGGGAGGGAATAAAAATTTAATAATGACGTGCACATATTGCTAACATTCGACGGGGTGTGTAGGATATATGTGTGGGTGTATTTTATTTATCAGAAAAAATTTAGAGGGGTGTTAAAGTTACTTACACTAGGAATTGCTTTACTTAAAAAGTCACTTCCCGGTATTATTCGCAAACAGGGTGGCAGGGGGAGGGAATAAACATTTAATAATGACGTGCACATATTGTTAACATTCGACGGGGTGTGTAGGATATATGTGTGGGTGTATTTTATTTATCAGCAAAAATTTAGAGGGGTGTTAAAGTTACTTACACTAGGAATTGCTTTACTTAAAAAGTCACTTCCCGGTATTATTCGCAAACAGGGTGGCAGGGGGAGGGAATAAACATTTAATAATGACGTGCACATATTGTTAACATTCGACGGGGTGTGTAGGATATATGTGTGGGTGTATTTTATTTATCAGCAAAAATTTAGAGGGGTGTTAAAGTTACTTACACTAGGAATTGCTTTACTTAAAAAGTCACTTCCCGGTATTATTCGCAAACAGGGTGGCAGGGGGAGGGAATAAACATTTAATAATGACGTGCACATATTGTTAACATTCGACGGGGTGTGTAGGATATATGTGTGGGTGTATTTTATTTATCAGCAAAAATTTAGAGGGGTGTTAAAGTTACTTACACTAGGAATTGCTTTACTTAGAAAGTCACTTCCCGGTATTATTCGCAAACAGGGTGGCAGGGGGAGGGAATAAACATTTAATAATGACGTGCACATATTGTTAACATTCGACGGGGTGTGTAGGATATATGTGTGGGTGTATTTTATTTATCAGCAAAAATTTAGAGGGGTGTTAAAGTTACTTACACTAGGAATTGCTTTACTTAAAAAGTCACTTCCCGGTATTATTCGCAAACAGGGTGGCAGGGGGAGGGAATAAACATTTAATAATGACGTGCACATATTGTTAACATTCGACGGGGTGTGTAGGATATATGTGTGGGTGTATTTTATTTATCAGCAAAAATTTAGAGGGGTGTTAAAGTTACTTACACTAGGAATTGCTTTACTTAAAAAGTCACTTCCCGGTATTATTCGCAAACAGGGTGGCAGGGGGAGGGAATAAACATTTAATAATGACGTGCACATATTGTTAACATTCGACGGGGTGTGTAGGATATATGTGTGGGTGTATTTTATTTATCAGCAAAAATTTAGAGGGGTGTTAAAGTTACTTACACTAGGAATTGCTTTACTTAAAAAGTCACTTCCCGGTATTATTCGCAAACAGGGTGGCAGGGGGAGGGAATAAACATTTAATAATGACGTGCACATATTGTTAACATTCGACGGGGTGTGTAGGATATATGTGTGGGTGTATTTTATTTATCAGCAAAAATTTAGAGGGGTGTTAAAGTTACTTACACTAGGAATTGCTTTACTTAAAAAGTCACTTCCCGGTATTATTCGCAAACAGGGTGGCAGGGGGAGGGAATAAACATTTAATAATGACGTGCACATATTGTTAACATTCGACGGGGTGTGTAGGATATATGTGTGGGTGTATTTTATTTATCAGCAAAAATTTAGAGGGGTGTTAAAGTTACTTACACTAGGAATTGCTTTACTTAAAAAGTCACTTCCCGGTATTATTCGCAAACAGGGTGGCAGGGGGAGGGAATAAACATTTAATAATGACGTGCACATATTGTTAACATTCGACGGGGTGTGTAGGATATATGTGTGGGTGTATTTTATTTATCAGCAAAAATTTAGAGGGGTGTTAAAGTTACTTACACTAGGAATTGCTTTACTTAAAAAGTCACTTCCCGGTATTATTCGCAAACAGGGTGGCAGGGGGAGGGAATAAACATTTAATAATGACGTGCACATATTGTTAACATTCGACGGGGTGTGTAGGATATATGTGTGGGTGTATTTTATTTATCAGCAAAAATTTAGAGGGGTGTTAAAGTTACTTACACTAGGAATTGCTTTACTTAGAAAGTCACTTCCCGGTATTATTCGCAAACAGGGTGGCAGGGGGAGGGAATAAACATTTAATAATGACGTGCACATATTGTTAACATTCGACGGGGTGTGTAGGATATATGTGTGGGTGTATTTTATTTATCAGCAAAAATTTAGAGGGGTGTTAAAGTTACTTACACTAGGAATTGCTTTACTTAAAAAGTCACTTCCCGGTATTATTCGCAAACAGGGTGGCAGGGGGAGGGAATAAACATTTAATAATGACGTGCACATATTGTTAACATTCGACGGGGTGTGTAGGATATATGTGTGGGTGTATTTTATTTATCAGCAAAAATTTAGAGGGGTGTTAAAGTTACTTACACTAGGAATTGCTTTACTTAAAAAGTCACTTCCCGGTATTATTCGCAAACAGGGTGGCAGGGGGAGGGAATAAACATTTAATAATGACGTGCACATATTGTTAACATTCGACGGGGTGTGTAGGATATATGTGTGGGTGTATTTTATTTATCAGCAAAAATTTAGAGGGGTGTTAAAGTTACTTACACTAGGAATTGCTTTACTTAAAAAGTCACTTCCCGGTATTATTCGCAAACAGGGTGGCAGGGGGAGGGAATAAACATTTAATAATGACGTGCACATATTGTTAACATTCGACGGGGTGTGTAGGATATATGTGTGGGTGTATTTTATTTATCAGCAAAAATTTAGAGGGGTGTTAAAGTTACTTACACTAGGAATTGCTTTACTTAAAAAGTCACTTCCCGGTATTATTCGCAAACAGGGTGGCAGGGGGAGGGAATAAACATTTAATAATGACGTGCACATATTGTTAACATTCGACGGGGTGTGTAGGATATATGTGTGGGTGTATTTTATTTATCAGCAAAAATTTAGAGGGGTGTTAAAGTTACTTACACTAGGAATTGCTTTACTTAGAAAGTCACTTCCCGGTATTATTCGCAAACAGGGTGGCAGGGGGAGGGAATAAACATTTAATAATGACGTGCACATATTGTTAACATTCGACGGGGTGTGTAGGATATATGTGTGGGTGTATTTTATTTATCAGCAAAAATTTAGAGGGGTGTTAAAGTTACTTACACTAGGAATTGCTTTACTTAAAAAGTCACTTCCCGGTATTATTCGCAAACAGGGTGGCAGGGGGAGGGAATAAACATTTAATAATGACGTGCACATATTGTTAACATTCGACGGGGTGTGTAGGATATATGTGTGGGTGTATTTTATTTATCAGCAAAAATTTAGAGGGGTGTTAAAGTTACTTACACTAGGAATTGCTTTACTTAAAAAGTCACTTCCCGGTATTATTCGCAAACAGGGTGGCAGGGGGAGGGAATAAACATTTAATAATGACGTGCACATATTGTTAACATTCGACGGGGTGTGTAGGATATATGTGTGGGTGTATTTTATTTATCAGCAAAAATTTAGAGGGGTGTTAAAGTTACTTACACTAGGAATTGCTTTACTTAAAAAGTCACTTCCCGGTATTATTCGCAAACAGGGTGGCAGGGGGAGGGAATAAACATTTAATAATGACGTGCACATATTGTTAACATTCGACGGGGTGTGTAGGATATATGTGTGGGTGTATTTTATTTATCAGCAAAAATTTAGAGGGGTGTTAAAGTTACTTACACTAGGAATTGCTTTACTTAGAAAGTCACTTCCCGGTATTATTCGCAAACAGGGTGGCAGGGGGAGGGAATAAACATTTAATAATGACGTGCACATATTGTTAACATTCGACGGGGTGTGTAGGATATATGTGTGGGTGTATTTTATTTATCAGCAAAAATTTAGAGGGGTGTTAAAGTTACTTACACTAGGAATTGCTTTACTTAAAAAGTCACTTCCCGGTATTATTCGCAAACAGGGTGGCAGGGGGAGGGAATAAACATTTAATAATGACGTGCACATATTGTTAACATTCGACGGGGTGTGTAGGATATATGTGTGGGTGTATTTTATTTATCAGCAAAAATTTAGAGGGGTGTTAAAGTTACTTACACTAGGAATTGCTTTACTTAAAAAGTCACTTCCCGGTATTATTCGCAAACAGGGTGGCAGGGGGAGGGAATAAACATTTAATAATGACGTGCACATATTGTTAACATTCGACGGGGTGTGTAGGATATATGTGTGGGTGTATTTTATTTATCAGCAAAAATTTAGAGGGGTGTTAAAGTTACTTACACTAGGAATTGCTTTACTTAAAAAGTCACTTCCCGGTATTATTCGCAAACAGGGTGGCAGGGGGAGGGAATAAACATTTAATAATGACGTGCACATATTGTTAACATTCGACGGGGTGTGTAGGATATATGTGTGGGTGTATTTTATTTATCAGCAAAAATTTAGAGGGGTGTTAAAGTTACTTACACTAGGAATTGCTTTACTTAAAAAGTCACTTCCCGGTATTATTCGCAAACAGGGTGGCAGGGGGAGGGAATAAACATTTAATAATGACGTGCACATATTGTTAACATTCGACGGGGTGTGTAGGATATATGTGTGGGTGTATTTTATTTATCAGCAAAAATTTAGAGGGGTGTTAAAGTTACTTACACTAGGAATTGCTTTACTTAGAAAGTCACTTCCCGGTATTATTCGCAAACAGGGTGGCAGGGGGAGGGAATAAACATTTAATAATGACGTGCACATATTGTTAACATTCGACGGGGTGTGTAGGATATATGTGTGGGTGTATTTTATTTATCAGCAAAAATTTAGAGGGGTGTTAAAGTTACTTACACTAGGAATTGCTTTACTTAAAAAGTCACTTCCCGGTATTATTCGCAAACAGGGTGGCAGGGGGAGGGAATAAACATTTAATAATGACGTGCACATATTGTTAACATTCGACGGGGTGTGTAGGATATATGTGTGGGTGTATTTTATTTATCAGCAAAAATTTAGAGGGGTGTTAAAGTTACTTACACTAGGAATTGCTTTACTTAAAAAGTCACTTCCCGGTATTATTCGCAAACAGGGTGGCAGGGGGAGGGAATAAACATTTAATAATGACGTGCACATATTGTTAACATTCGACGGGGTGTGTAGGATATATGTGTGGGTGTATTTTATTTATCAGCAAAAATTTAGAGGGGTGTTAAAGTTACTTACACTAGGAATTGCTTTACTTAAAAAGTCACTTCCCGGTATTATTCGCAAACAGGGCGGCAGGGGGAGGGAATAAACATTTAATAATGACGTGCACATATTGTTAACATTCGACGGGGTGTGTAGGATATATGTGTGGGTGTATTTTATTTATCAGCAAAAATTTAGAGGGGTGTTAAAGTTACTTACACTAGGAATTGCTTTACTTAAAAAGTCACTTCCCGGTATTATTCGCAAACAGGGTGGCAGGGGGAGGGAATAAACATTTAATAATGACGTGCACATATTGTTAACATTCGACGGGGTGTGTAGGATATATGTGTGGGTGTATTTTATTTATCAGCAAAAATTTAGAGGGGTGTTAAAGTTACTTACACTAGGAATTGCTTTACTTAGAAAGTCACTTCCCGGTATTATTCGCAAACAGGGTGGCAGGGGGAGGGAATAAACATTTAATAATGACGTGCACATATTGTTAACATTCGACGGGGTGTGTAGGATATATGTGTGGGTGTATTTTATTTATCAGCAAAAATTTAGAGGGGTGTTAAAGTTACTTACACTAGGAATTGCTTTACTTAAAAAGTCACTTCCCGGTATTATTCGCAAACAGGGTGGCAGGGGGAGGGAATAAACATTTAATAATGACGTGCACATATTGTTAACATTCGACGGGGTGTGTAGGATATATGTGTGGGTGTATTTTATTTATCAGCAAAAATTTAGAGGGGTGTTAAAGTTACTTACACTAGGAATTGCTTTACTTAAAAAGTCACTTCCCGGTATTATTCGCAAACAGGGTGGCAGGGGGAGGGAATAAACATTTAATAATGACGTGCACATATTGTTAACATTCGACGGGGTGTGTAGGATATATGTGTGGGTGTATTTTATTTATCAGCAAAAATTTAGAGGGGTGTTAAAGTTACTTACACTAGGAATTGCTTTACTTAAAAAGTCACTTCCCGGTATTATTCGCAAACAGGGTGGCAGGGGGAGGGAATAAACATTTAATAATGACGTGCACATATTGTTAACATTCGACGGGGTGTGTAGGATATATGTGTGGGTGTATTTTATTTATCAGCAAAAATTTAGAGGGGTGTTAAAGTTACTTACACTAGGAATTGCTTTACTTAAAAAGTCACTTCCCGGTATTATTCGCAAACAGGGTGGCAGGGGGAGGGAATAAACATTTAATAATGACGTGCACATATTGTTAACATTCGACGGGGTGTGTAGGATATATGTGTGGGTGTATTTTATTTATCAGCAAAAATTTAGAGGGGTGTTAAAGTTACTTACACTAGGAATTGCTTTACTTAAAAAGTCACTTCCCGGTATTATTCGCAAACAGGGTGGCAGGGGGAGGGAATAAACATTTAATAATGACGTGCACATATTGTTAACATTCGACGGGGTGTGTAGGATATATGTGTGGGTGTATTTTATTTATCAGCAAAAATTTAGAGGGGTGTTAAAGTTACTTACACTAGGAATTGCTTTACTTAAAAAGTCACTTCCCGGTATTATTCGCAAACAGGGTGGCAGGGGGAGGGAATAAAAATTTAATAATGACGTGCACATATTGCTAACATTCGACGGGGTGTGTAGGATATATGTGTGGGTGTATTTTATTTATCAGAAAAAATTTAGAGGGGTGTTAAAGTTACTTACACTAGGAATTGCTTTACTTAAAAAGTCACTTCCCGGTATTATTCGCAAACAGGGTGGCAGGGGGAGGGAATAAACATTTAATAATGACGTGCACATATTGTTAACATTCGACGGGGTGTGTAGGATATATGTGTGGGTGTATTTTATTTATCAGCAAAAATTTAGAGGGGTGTTAAAGTTACTTACACTAGGAATTGCTTTACTTAAAAAGTCACTTCCCGGTATTATTCGCAAACAGGGTGGCAGGGGGAGGGAATAAACATTTAATAATGACGTGCACATATTGTTAACATTCGACGGGGTGTGTAGGATATATGTGTGGGTGTATTTTATTTATCAGCAAAAATTTAGAGGGGTGTTAAAGTTACTTACACTAGGAATTGCTTTACTTAAAAAGTCACTTCCCGGTATTATTCGCAAACAGGGTGGCAGGGGGAGGGAATAAACATTTAATAATGACGTGCACATATTGTTAACATTCGACGGGGTGTGTAGGATATATGTGTGGGTGTATTTTATTTATCAGCAAAAATTTAGAGGGGTGTTAAAGTTACTTACACTAGGAATTGCTTTACTTAAAAAGTCACTTCCCGGTATTATTCGCAAACAGGGTGGCAGGGGGAGGGAATAAACATTTAATAATGACGTGCACATATTGTTAACATTCGACGGGGTGTGTAGGATATATGTGTGGGTGTATTTTATTTATCAGCAAAAATTTAGAGGGGTGTTAAAGTTACTTACACTAGGAATTGCTTTACTTAAAAAGTCACTTCCCGGTATTATTCGCAAACAGGGTGGCAGGGGGAGGGAATAAACATTTAATAATGACGTGCACATATTGTTAACATTCGACGGGGTGTGTAGGATATATGTGTGGGTGTATTTTATTTATCAGCAAAAATTTAGAGGGGTGTTAAAGTTACTTACACTAGGAATTGCTTTACTTAAAAAGTCACTTCCCGGTATTATTCGCAAACAGGGTGGCAGGGGGAGGGAATAAACATTTAATAATGACGTGCACATATTGTTAACATTCGACGGGGTGTGTAGGATATATGTGTGGGTGTATTTTATTTATCAGCAAAAATTTAGAGGGGTGTTAAAGTTACTTACACTAGGAATTGCTTTACTTAAAAAGTCACTTCCCGGTATTATTCGCAAACAGGGTGGCAGGGGGAGGGAATAAACATTTAATAATGACGTGCACATATTGTTAACATTCGACGGGGTGTGTAGGATATATGTGTGGGTGTATTTTATTTATCAGCAAAAATTTAGAGGGGTGTTAAAGTTACTTACACTAGGAATTGCTTTACTTAAAAAGTCACTTCCCGGTATTATTCGCAAACAGGGTGGCAGGGGGAGGGAATAAACATTTAATAATGACGTGCACATATTGTTAACATTCGACGGGGTGTGTAGGATATATGTGTGGGTGTATTTTATTTATCAGCAAAAATTTAGAGGGGTGTTAAAGTTACTTACACTAGGAATTGCTTTACTTAAAAAGTCACTTCCCGGTATTATTCGCAAACAGGGTGGCAGGGGGAGGGAATAAACATTTAATAATGACGTGCACATATTGTTAACATTCGACGGGGTGTGTAGGATATATGTGTGGGTGTATTTTATTTATCAGCAAAAATTTAGAGGGGTGTTAAAGTTACTTACACTAGGAATTGCTTTACTTAAAAAGTCACTTCCCGGTATTATTCGCAAACAGGGTGGCAGGGGGAGGGAATAAACATTTAATAATGACGTGCACATATTGTTAACATTCGACGGGGTGTGTAGGATATATGTGTGGGTGTATTTTATTTATCAGCAAAAATTTAGAGGGGTGTTAAAGTTACTTACACTAGGAATTGCTTTACTTAAAAAGTCACTTCCCGGTATTATTCGCAAACAGGGTGGCAGGGGGAGGGAATAAACATTTAATAATGACGTGCACATATTGTTAACATTCGACGGGGTGTGTAGGATATATGTGTGGGTGTATTTTATTTATCAGCAAAAATTTAGAGGGGTGTTAAAGTTACTTACACTAGGAATTGCTTTACTTAAAAAGTCACTTCCCGGTATTATTCGCAAACAGGGTGGCAGGGGGAGGGAATAAACATTTAATAATGACGTGCACATATTGTTAACATTCGACGGGGTGTGTAGGATATATGTGTGGGTGTATTTTATTTATCAGCAAAAATTTAGAGGGGTGTTAAAGTTACTTACACTAGGAATTGCTTTACTTAAAAAGTCACTTCCCGGTATTATTCGCAAACAGGGTGGCAGGGGGAGGGAATAAACATTTAATAATGACGTGCACATATTGTTAACATTCGACGGGGTGTGTAGGATATATGTGTGGGTGTATTTTATTTATCAGCAAAAATTTAGAGGGGTGTTAAAGTTACTTACACTAGGAATTGCTTTACTTAGAAAGTCACTTCCCGGTATTATTCGCAAACAGGGTGGCAGGGGGAGGGAATAAACATTTAATAATGACGTGCACATATTGTTAACATTCGACGGGGTGTGTAGGATATATGTGTGGGTGTATTTTATTTATCAGAAAAAATTTAGAGGGGTGTTAAAGTTACTTACACTAGGAATTGCTTTACTTAAAAAGTCACTTCCCGGTATTATTCGCAAACAGGGTGGCAGGGGGAGGGAATAAACATTTAATAATGACGTGCACATATTGTTAACATTCGACGGGGTGTGTAGGATATATGTGTGGGTGTATTTTATTTATCAGCAAAAATTTAGAGGGGTGTTAAAGTTACTTACACTAGGAATTGCTTTACTTAGAAAGTCACTTCCCGGTATTATTCGCAAACAGGGTGGCAGGGGGAGGGAATAAACATTTAATAATGACGTGCACATATTGTTAACATTCGACGGGGTGTGTAGGATATATGTGTGGGTGTATTTTATTTATCAGCAAAAATTTAGAGGGGTGTTAAAGTTACTTACACTAGGAATTGCTTTACTTAAAAAGTCACTTCCCGGTATTATTCGCAAACAGGGTGGCAGGGGGAGGGAATAAACATTTAATAATGACGTGCACATATTGTTAACATTCGACGGGGTGTGTAGGATATATGTGTGGGTGTATTTTATTTATCAGCAAAAATTTAGAGGGGTGTTAAAGTTACTTACACTAGGAATTGCTTTACTTAAAAAGTCACTTCCCGGTATTATTCGCAAACAGGGTGGCAGGGGGAGGGAATAAACATTTAATAATGACGTGCACATATTGTTAACATTCGACGGGGTGTGTAGGATATATGTGTGGGTGTATTTTATTTATCAGCAAAAATTTAGAGGGGTGTTAAAGTTACTTACACTAGGAATTGCTTTACTTAAAAAGTCACTTCCCGGTATTATTCGCAAACAGGGTGGCAGGGGGAGGGAATAAACATTTAATAATGACGTGCACATATTGTTAACATTCGACGGGGTGTGTAGGATATATGTGTGGGTGTATTTTATTTATCAGCAAAAATTTAGAGGGGTGTTAAAGTTACTTACACTAGGAATTGCTTTACTTAAAAAGTCACTTCCCGGTATTATTCGCAAACAGGGTGGCAGGGGGAGGGAATAAACATTTAATAATGACGTGCACATATTGTTAACATTCGACGGGGTGTGTAGGATATATGTGTGGGTGTATTTTATTTATCAGCAAAAATTTAGAGGGGTGTTAAAGTTACTTACACTAGGAATTGCTTTACTTAAAAAGTCACTTCCCGGTATTATTCGCAAACAGGGTGGCAGGGGGAGGGAATAAACATTTAATAATGACGTGCACATATTGTTAACATTCGACGGGGTGTGTAGGATATATGTGTGGGTGTATTTTATTTATCAGCAAAAATTTAGAGGGGTGTTAAAGTTACTTACACTAGGAATTGCTTTACTTAAAAAGTCACTTCCCGGTATTATTCGCAAACAGGGTGGCAGGGGGAGGGAATAAACATTTAATAATGACGTGCACATATTGTTAACATTCGACGGGGTGTGTAGGATATATGTGTGGGTGTATTTTATTTATCAGCAAAAATTTAGAGGGGTGTTAAAGTTACTTACACTAGGAATTGCTTTACTTAAAAAGTCACTTCCCGGTATTATTCGCAAACAGGGTGGCAGGGGGAGGGAATAAACATTTAATAATGACGTGCACATATTGTTAACATTCGACGGGGTGTGTAGGATATATGTGTGGGTGTATTTTATTTATCAGCAAAAATTTAGAGGGGTGTTAAAGTTACTTACACTAGGAATTGCTTTACTTAAAAAGTCACTTCCCGGTATTATTCGCAAACAGGGTGGCAGGGGGAGGGAATAAACATTTAATAATGACGTGCACATATTGTTAACATTCGACGGGGTGTGTAGGATATATGTGTGGGTGTATTTTATTTATCAGCAAAAATTTAGAGGGGTGTTAAAGTTACTTACACTAGGAATTGCTTTACTTAGAAAGTCACTTCCCGGTATTATTCGCAAACAGGGTGGCAGGGGGAGGGAATAAACATTTAATAATGACGTGCACATATTGTTAACATTCGACGGGGTGTGTAGGATATATGTGTGGGTGTATTTTATTTATCAGCAAAAATTTAGAGGGGTGTTAAAGTTACTTACACTAGGAATTGCTTTACTTAAAAAGTCACTTCCCGGTATTATTCGCAAACAGGGTGGCAGGGGGAGGGAATAAACATTTAATAATGACGTGCACATATTGTTAACATTCGACGGGGTGTGTAGGATATATGTGTGGGTGTATTTTATTTATCAGCAAAAATTTAGAGGGGTGTTAAAGTTACTTACACTAGGAATTGCTTTACTTAAAAAGTCACTTCCCGGTATTATTCGCAAACAGGGTGGCAGGGGGAGGGAATAAACATTTAATAATGACGTGCACATATTGTTAACATTCGACGGGGTGTGTAGGATATATGTGTGGGTGTATTTTATTTATCAGCAAAAATTTAGAGGGGTGTTAAAGTTACTTACACTAGGAATTGCTTTACTTAAAAAGTCACTTCCCGGTATTATTCGCAAACAGGGTGGCAGGGGGAGGGAATAAACATTTAATAATGACGTGCACATATTGTTAACATTCGACGGGGTGTGTAGGATATATGTGTGGGTGTATTTTATTTATCAGCAAAAATTTAGAGGGGTGTTAAAGTTACTTACACTAGGAATTGCTTTACTTAAAAAGTCACTTCCCGGTATTATTCGCAAACAGGGTGGCAGGGGGAGGGAATAAACATTTAATAATGACGTGCACATATTGTTAACATTCGACGGGGTGTGTAGGATATATGTGTGGGTGTATTTTATTTATCAGCAAAAATTTAGAGGGGTGTTAAAGTTACTTACACTAGGAATTGCTTTACTTAAAAAGTCACTTCCCGGTATTATTCGCAAACAGGGTGGCAGGGGGAGGGAATAAACATTTAATAATGACGTGCACATATTGTTAACATTCGACGGGGTGTGTAGGATATATGTGTGGGTGTATTTTATTTATCAGCAAAAATTTAGAGGGGTGTTAAAGTTACTTACACTAGGAATTGCTTTACTTAAAAAGTCACTTCCCGGTATTATTCGCAAACAGGGTGGCAGGGGGAGGGAATAAACATTTAATAATGACGTGCACATATTGTTAACATTCGACGGGGTGTGTAGGATATATGTGTGGGTGTATTTTATTTATCAGCAAAAATTTAGAGGGGTGTTAAAGTTACTTACACTAGGAATTGCTTTACTTAAAAAGTCACTTCCCGGTATTATTCGCAAACAGGGTGGCAGGGGGAGGGAATAAACATTTAATAATGACGTGCACATATTGTTAACATTCGACGGGGTGTGTAGGATATATGTGTGGGTGTATTTTATTTATCAGCAAAAATTTAGAGGGGTGTTAAAGTTACTTACACTAGGAATTGCTTTACTTAAAAAGTCACTTCCCGGTATTATTCGCAAACAGGGTGGCAGGGGGAGGGAATAAACATTTAATAATGACGTGCACATATTGTTAACATTCGACGGGGTGTGTAGGATATATGTGTGGGTGTATTTTATTTATCAGCAAAAATTTAGAGGGGTGTTAAAGTTACTTACACTAGGAATTGCTTTACTTAAAAAGTCACTTCCCGGTATTATTCGCAAACAGGGTGGCAGGGGGAGGGAATAAAAATTTAATAATGACGTGCACATATTGCTAACATTCGACGGGGTGTGTAGGATATATGTGTGGGTGTATTTTATTTATCAGCAAAAATTTAGAGGGGTGTTAAAGTTACTTACACTAGGAATTGCTTTACTTAAAAAGTCACTTCCCGGTATTATTCGCAAACAGGGTGGCAGGGGGAGGGAATAAACATTTAATAATGACGTGCACATATTGTTAACATTCGACGGGGTGTGTAGGATATATGTGTGGGTGTATTTTATTTATCAGCAAAAATTTAGAGGGGTGTTAAAGTTACTTACACTAGGAATTGCTTTACTTAGAAAGTCACTTCCCGGTATTATTCGCAAACAGGGTGGCAGGGGGAGGGAATAAACATTTAATAATGACGTGCACATATTGTTAACATTCGACGGGGTGTGTAGGATATATGTGTGGGTGTATTTTATTTATCAGCAAAAATTTAGAGGGGTGTTAAAGTTACTTACACTAGGAATTGCTTTACTTAAAAAGTCACTTCCCGGTATTATTCGCAAACAGGGTGGCAGGGGGAGGGAATAAACATTTAATAATGACGTGCACATATTGTTAACATTCGACGGGGTGTGTAGGATATATGTGTGGGTGTATTTTATTTATCAGCAAAAATTTAGAGGGGTGTTAAAGTTACTTACACTAGGAATTGCTTTACTTAAAAAGTCACTTCCCGGTATTATTCGCAAACAGGGTGGCAGGGGGAGGGAATAAACATTTAATAATGACGTGCACATATTGTTAACATTCGACGGGGTGTGTAGGATATATGTGTGGGTGTATTTTATTTATCAGCAAAAATTTAGAGGGGTGTTAAAGTTACTTACACTAGGAATTGCTTTACTTAAAAAGTCACTTCCCGGTATTATTCGCAAACAGGGTGGCAGGGGGAGGGAATAAACATTTAATAATGACGTGCACATATTGTTAACATTCGACGGGGTGTGTAGGATATATGTGTGGGTGTATTTTATTTATCAGCAAAAATTTAGAGGGGTGTTAAAGTTACTTACACTAGGAATTGCTTTACTTAAAAAGTCACTTCCCGGTATTATTCGCAAACAGGGTGGCAGGGGGAGGGAATAAACATTTAATAATGACGTGCACATATTGTTAACATTCGACGGGGTGTGTAGGATATATGTGTGGGTGTATTTTATTTATCAGCAAAAATTTAGAGGGGTGTTAAAGTTACTTACACTAGGAATTGCTTTACTTAGAAAGTCACTTCCCGGTATTATTCGCAAACAGGGTGGCAGGGGGAGGGAATAAACATTTAATAATGACGTGCACATATTGTTAACATTCGACGGGGTGTGTAGGATATATGTGTGGGTGTATTTTATTTATCAGCAAAAATTTAGAGGGGTGTTAAAGTTACTTACACTAGGAATTGCTTTACTTAAAAAGTCACTTCCCGGTATTATTCGCAAACAGGGTGGCAGGGGGAGGGAATAAACATTTAATAATGACGTGCACATATTGTTAACATTCGACGGGGTGTGTAGGATATATGTGTGGGTGTATTTTATTTATCAGCAAAAATTTAGAGGGGTGTTAAAGTTACTTACACTAGGAATTGCTTTACTTAAAAAGTCACTTCCCGGTATTATTCGCAAACAGGGTGGCAGGGGGAGGGAATAAACATTTAATAATGACGTGCACATATTGTTAACATTCGACGGGGTGTGTAGGATATATGTGTGGGTGTATTTTATTTATCAGCAAAAATTTAGAGGGGTGTTAAAGTTACTTACACTAGGAATTGCTTTACTTAAAAAGTCACTTCCCGGTATTATTCGCAAACAGGGTGGCAGGGGGAGGGAATAAACATTTAATAATGACGTGCACATATTGTTAACATTCGACGGGGTGTGTAGGATATATGTGTGGGTGTATTTTATTTATCAGCAAAAATTTAGAGGGGTGTTAAAGTTACTTACACTAGGAATTGCTTTACTTAAAAAGTCACTTCCCGGTATTATTCGCAAACAGGGTGGCAGGGGGAGGGAATAAACATTTAATAATGACGTGCACATATTGTTAACATTCGACGGGGTGTGTAGGATATATGTGTGGGTGTATTTTATTTATCAGCAAAAATTTAGAGGGGTGTTAAAGTTACTTACACTAGGAATTGCTTTACTTAAAAAGTCACTTCCCGGTATTATTCGCAAACAGGGTGGCAGGGGGAGGGAATAAACATTTAATAATGACGTGCACATATTGTTAACATTCGACGGGGTGTGTAGGATATATGTGTGGGTGTATTTTATTTATCAGCAAAAATTTAGAGGGGTGTTAAAGTTACTTACACTAGGAATTGCTTTACTTAAAAAGTCACTTCCCGGTATTATTCGCAAACAGGGTGGCAGGGGGAGGGAATAAACATTTAATAATGACGTGCACATATTGTTAACATTCGACGGGGTGTGTAGGATATATGTGTGGGTGTATTTTATTTATCAGCAAAAATTTAGAGGGGTGTTAAAGTTACTTACACTAGGAATTGCTTTACTTAAAAAGTCACTTCCCGGTATTATTCGCAAACAGGGTGGCAGGGGGAGGGAATAAACATTTAATAATGACGTGCACATATTGTTAACATTCGACGGGGTGTGTAGGATATATGTGTGGGTGTATTTTATTTATCAGCAAAAATTTAGAGGGGTGTTAAAGTTACTTACACTAGGAATTGCTTTACTTAAAAAGTCACTTCCCGGTATTATTCGCAAACAGGGTGGCAGGGGGAGGGAATAAACATTTAATAATGACGTGCACATATTGTTAACATTCGACGGGGTGTGTAGGATATATGTGTGGGTGTATTTTATTTATCAGCAAAAATTTAGAGGGGTGTTAAAGTTACTTACACTAGGAATTGCTTTACTTAAAAAGTCACTTCCCGGTATTATTCGCAAACAGGGTGGCAGGGGGAGGGAATAAACATTTAATAATGACGTGCACATATTGTTAACATTCGACGGGGTGTGTAGGATATATGTGTGGGTGTATTTTATTTATCAGCAAAAATTTAGAGGGGTGTTAAAGTTACTTACACTAGGAATTGCTTTACTTAGAAAGTCACTTCCCGGTATTATTCGCAAACAGGGTGGCAGGGGGAGGGAATAAACATTTAATAATGACGTGCACATATTGTTAACATTCGACGGGGTGTGTAGGATATATGTGTGGGTGTATTTTATTTATCAGCAAAAATTTAGAGGGGTGTTAAAGTTACTTACACTAGGAATTGCTTTACTTAAAAAGTCACTTCCCGGTATTATTCGCAAACAGGGTGGCAGGGGGAGGGAATAAACATTTAATAATGACGTGCACATATTGTTAACATTCGACGGGGTGTGTAGGATATATGTGTGGGTGTATTTTATTTATCAGCAAAAATTTAGAGGGGTGTTAAAGTTACTTACACTAGGAATTGCTTTACTTAAAAAGTCACTTCCCGGTATTATTCGCAAACAGGGTGGCAGGGGGAGGGAATAAACATTTAATAATGACGTGCACATATTGTTAACATTCGACGGGGTGTGTAGGATATATGTGTGGGTGTATTTTATTTATCAGCAAAAATTTAGAGGGGTGTTAAAGTTACTTACACTAGGAATTGCTTTACTTAAAAAGTCACTTCCCGGTATTATTCGCAAACAGGGTGGCAGGGGGAGGGAATAAACATTTAATAATGACGTGCACATATTGTTAACATTCGACGGGGTGTGTAGGATATATGTGTGGGTGTATTTTATTTATCAGCAAAAATTTAGAGGGGTGTTAAAGTTACTTACACTAGGAATTGCTTTACTTAAAAAGTCACTTCCCGGTATTATTCGCAAACAGGGTGGCAGGGGGAGGGAATAAACATTTAATAATGACGTGCACATATTGTTAACATTCGACGGGGTGTGTAGGATATATGTGTGGGTGTATTTTATTTATCAGCAAAAATTTAGAGGGGTGTTAAAGTTACTTACACTAGGAATTGCTTTACTTAAAAAGTCACTTCCCGGTATTATTCGCAAACAGGGTGGCAGGGGGAGGGAATAAACATTTAATAATGACGTGCACATATTGTTAACATTCGACGGGGTGTGTAGGATATATGTGTGGGTGTATTTTATTTATCAGCAAAAATTTAGAGGGGTGTTAAAGTTACTTACACTAGGAATTGCTTTACTTAGAAAGTCACTTCCCGGTATTATTCGCAAACAGGGTGGCAGGGGGAGGGAATAAACATTTAATAATGACGTGCACATATTGTTAACATTCGACGGGGTGTGTAGGATATATGTGTGGGTGTATTTTATTTATCAGCAAAAATTTAGAGGGGTGTTAAAGTTACTTACACTAGGAATTGCTTTACTTAAAAAGTCACTTCCCGGTATTATTCGCAAACAGGGTGGCAGGGGGAGGGAATAAACATTTAATAATGACGTGCACATATTGTTAACATTCGACGGGGTGTGTAGGATATATGTGTGGGTGTATTTTATTTATCAGCAAAAATTTAGAGGGGTGTTAAAGTTACTTACACTAGGAATTGCTTTACTTAAAAAGTCACTTCCCGGTATTATTCGCAAACAGGGTGGCAGGGGGAGGGAATAAACATTTAATAATGACGTGCACATATTGTTAACATTCGACGGGGTGTGTAGGATATATGTGTGGGTGTATTTTATTTATCAGCAAAAATTTAGAGGGGTGTTAAAGTTACTTACACTAGGAATTGCTTTACTTAGAAAGTCACTTCCCGGTATTATTCGCAAACAGGGTGGCAGGGGGAGGGAATAAACATTTAATAATGACGTGCACATATTGTTAACATTCGACGGGGTGTGTAGGATATATGTGTGGGTGTATTTTATTTATCAGCAAAAATTTAGAGGGGTGTTAAAGTTACTTACACTAGGAATTGCTTTACTTAAAAAGTCACTTCCCGGTATTATTCGCAAACAGGGTGGCAGGGGGAGGGAATAAACATTTAATAATGACGTGCACATATTGTTAACATTCGACGGGGTGTGTAGGATATATGTGTGGGTGTATTTTATTTATCAGCAAAAATTTAGAGGGGTGTTAAAGTTACTTACACTAGGAATTGCTTTACTTAAAAAGTCACTTCCCGGTATTATTCGCAAACAGGGTGGCAGGGGGAGGGAATAAACATTTAATAATGACGTGCACATATTGTTAACATTCGACGGGGTGTGTAGGATATATGTGTGGGTGTATTTTATTTATCAGCAAAAATTTAGAGGGGTGTTAAAGTTACTTACACTAGGAATTGCTTTACTTAAAAAGTCACTTCCCGGTATTATTCGCAAACAGGGTGGCAGGGGGAGGGAATAAAAATTTAATAATGACGTGCACATATTGCTAACATTCGACGGGGTGTGTAGGATATATGTGTGGGTGTATTTTATTTATCAGCAAAAATTTAGAGGGGTGTTAAAGTTACTTACACTAGGAATTGCTTTACTTAAAAAGTCACTTCCCGGTATTATTCGCAAACAGGGTGGCAGGGGGAGGGAATAAACATTTAATAATGACGTGCACATATTGTTAACATTCGACGGGGTGTGTAGGATATATGTGTGGGTGTATTTTATTTATCAGCAAAAATTTAGAGGGGTGTTAAAGTTACTTACACTAGGAATTGCTTTACTTAAAAAGTCACTTCCCGGTATTATTCGCAAACAGGGTGGCAGGGGGAGGGAATAAAAATTTAATAATGACGTGCACATATTGCTAACATTCGACGGGGTGTGTAGGATATATGTGTGGGTGTATTTTATTTATCAGCAAAAATTTAGAGGGGTGTTAAAGTTACTTACACTAGGAATTGCTTTACTTAAAAAGTCACTTCCCGGTATTATTCGCAAACAGGGTGGCAGGGGGAGGGAATAAACATTTAATAATGACGTGCACATATTGTTAACATTCGACGGGGTGTGTAGGATATATGTGTGGGTGTATTTTATTTATCAGCAAAAATTTAGAGGGGTGTTAAAGTTACTTACACTAGGAATTGCTTTACTTAAAAAGTCACTTCCCGGTATTATTCGCAAACAGGGTGGCAGGGGGAGGGAATAAAAATTTAATAATGACGTGCACATATTGCTAACATTCGACGGGGTGTGTAGGATATATGTGTGGGTGTATTTTATTTATCAGCAAAAATTTAGAGGGGTGTTAAAGTTACTTACACTAGGAATTGCTTTACTTAAAAAGTCACTTCCCGGTATTATTCGCAAACAGGGTGGCAGGGGGAGGGAATAAACATTTAATAATGACGTGCACATATTGTTAACATTCGACGGGGTGTGTAGGATATATGTGTGGGTGTATTTTATTTATCAGCAAAAATTTAGAGGGGTGTTAAAGTTACTTACACTAGGAATTGCTTTACTTAAAAAGTCACTTCCCGGTATTATTCGCAAACAGGGTGGCAGGGGGAGGGAATAAACATTTAATAATGACGTGCACATATTGTTAACATTCGACGGGGTGTGTAGGATATATGTGTGGGTGTATTTTATTTATCAGCAAAAATTTAGAGGGGTGTTAAAGTTACTTACACTAGGAATTGCTTTACTTAGAAAGTCACTTCCCGGTATTATTCGCAAACAGGGTGGCAGGGGGAGGGAATAAACATTTAATAATGACGTGCACATATTGTTAACATTCGACGGGGTGTGTAGGATATATGTGTGGGTGTATTTTATTTATCAGCAAAAATTTAGAGGGGTGTTAAAGTTACTTACACTAGGAATTGCTTTACTTAAAAAGTCACTTCCCGGTATTATTCGCAAACAGGGTGGCAGGGGGAGGGAATAAACATTTAATAATGACGTGCACATATTGTTAACATTCGACGGGGTGTGTAGGATATATGTGTGGGTGTATTTTATTTATCAGCAAAAATTTAGAGGGGTGTTAAAGTTACTTACACTAGGAATTGCTTTACTTAAAAAGTCACTTCCCGGTATTATTCGCAAACAGGGTGGCAGGGGGAGGGAATAAACATTTAATAATGACGTGCACATATTGTTAACATTCGACGGGGTGTGTAGGATATATGTGTGGGTGTATTTTATTTATCAGCAAAAATTTAGAGGGGTGTTAAAGTTACTTACACTAGGAATTGCTTTACTTAGAAAGTCACTTCCCGGTATTATTCGCAAACAGGGTGGCAGGGGGAGGGAATAAACATTTAATAATGACGTGCACATATTGTTAACATTCGACGGGGTGTGTAGGATATATGTGTGGGTGTATTTTATTTATCAGCAAAAATTTAGAGGGGTGTTAAAGTTACTTACACTAGGAATTGCTTTACTTAAAAAGTCACTTCCCGGTATTATTCGCAAACAGGGTGGCAGGGGGAGGGAATAAACATTTAATAATGACGTGCACATATTGTTAACATTCGACGGGGTGTGTAGGATATATGTGTGGGTGTATTTTATTTATCAGCAAAAATTTAGAGGGGTGTTAAAGTTACTTACACTAGGAATTGCTTTACTTAAAAAGTCACTTCCCGGTATTATTCGCAAACAGGGTGGCAGGGGGAGGGAATAAACATTTAATAAATAATGACGTGCACATATTGTTAACATTCGACGGGGTGTGTAGGATATATGTGTGGGTGTATTTTATTTATCAGCAAAAATTTAGAGGGGTGTTAAAGTTACTTACACTAGGAATTGCTTTACTTAGAAAGTCACTTCCCGGTATTATTCGCAAACAGGGTGGCAGGGGGAGGGAATAAACATTTAATAATGACGTGCACATATTGTTAACATTCGACGGGGTGTGTAGGATATATGTGTGGGTGTATTTTATTTATCAGCAAAAATTTAGAGGGGTGTTAAAGTTACTTACACTAGGAATTGCTTTACTTAAAAAGTCACTTCCCGGTATTATTCGCAAACAGGGTGGCAGGGGGAGGGAATAAACATTTAATAATGACGTGCACATATTGTTAACATTCGACGGGGTGTGTAGGATATATGTGTGGGTGTATTTTATTTATCAGCAAAAATTTAGAGGGGTGTTAAAGTTACTTACACTAGGAATTGCTTTACTTAAAAAGTCACTTCCCGGTATTATTCGCAAACAGGGTGGCAGGGGGAGGGAATAAACATTTAATAATGACGTGCACATATTGTTAACATTCGACGGGGTGTGTAGGATATATGTGTGGGTGTATTTTATTTATCAGCAAAAATTTAGAGGGGTGTTAAAGTTACTTACACTAGGAATTGCTTTACTTAGAAAGTCACTTCCCGGTATTATTCGCAAACAGGGTGGCAGGGGGAGGGAATAAACATTTAATAATGACGTGCACATATTGTTAACATTCGACGGGGTGTGTAGGATATATGTGTGGGTGTATTTTATTTATCAGCAAAAATTTAGAGGGGTGTTAAAGTTACTTACACTAGGAATTGCTTTACTTAAAAAGTCACTTCCCGGTATTATTCGCAAACAGGGTGGCAGGGGGAGGGAATAAACATTTAATAATGACGTGCACATATTGTTAACATTCGACGGGGTGTGTAGGATATATGTGTGGGTGTATTTTATTTATCAGCAAAAATTTAGAGGGGTGTTAAAGTTACTTACACTAGGAATTGCTTTACTTAAAAAGTCACTTCCCGGTATTATTCGCAAACAGGGTGGCAGGGGGAGGGAATAAACATTTAATAATGACGTGCACATATTGTTAACATTCGACGGGGTGTGTAGGATATATGTGTGGGTGTATTTTATTTATCAGCAAAAATTTAGAGGGGTGTTAAAGTTACTTACACTAGGAATTGCTTTACTTAAAAAGTCACTTCCCGGTATTATTCGCAAACAGGGTGGCAGGGGGAGGGAATAAACATTTAATAATGACGTGCACATATTGTTAACATTCGACGGGGTGTGTAGGATATATGTGTGGGTGTATTTTATTTATCAGCAAAAATTTAGAGGGGTGTTAAAGTTACTTACACTAGGAATTGCTTTACTTAGAAAGTCACTTCCCGGTATTATTCGCAAACAGGGTGGCAGGGGGAGGGAATAAACATTTAATAATGACGTGCACATATTGTTAACATTCGACGGGGTGTGTAGGATATATGTGTGGGTGTATTTTATTTATCAGCAAAAATTTAGAGGGGTGTTAAAGTTACTTACACTAGGAATTGCTTTACTTAAAAAGTCACTTCCCGGTATTATTCGCAAACAGGGTGGCAGGGGGAGGGAATAAACATTTAATAATGACGTGCACATATTGTTAACATTCGACGGGGTGTGTAGGATATATGTGTGGGTGTATTTTATTTATCAGCAAAAATTTAGAGGGGTGTTAAAGTTACTTACACTAGGAATTGCTTTACTTAAAAAGTCACTTCCCGGTATTATTCGCAAACAGGGTGGCAGGGGGAGGGAATAAACATTTAATAAATAATGACGTGCACATATTGTTAACATTCGACGGGGTGTGTAGGATATATGTGTGGGTGTATTTTATTTATCAGCAAAAATTTAGAGGGGTGTTAAAGTTACTTACACTAGGAATTGCTTTACTTAAAAAGTCACTTCCCGGTATTATTCGCAAACAGGGTGGCAGGGGGAGGGAATAAACATTTAATAATGACGTGCACATATTGTTAACATTCGACGGGGTGTGTAGGATATATGTGTGGGTGTATTTTATTTATCAGCAAAAATTTAGAGGGGTGTTAAAGTTACTTACACTAGGAATTGCTTTACTTAGAAAGTCACTTCCCGGTATTATTCGCAAACAGGGTGGCAGGGGGAGGGAATAAACATTTAATAATGACGTGCACATATTGTTAACATTCGACGGGGTGTGTAGGATATATGTGTGGGTGTATTTTATTTATCAGCAAAAATTTAGAGGGGTGTTAAAGTTACTTACACTAGGAATTGCTTTACTTAAAAAGTCACTTCCCGGTATTATTCGCAAACAGGGTGGCAGGGGGAGGGAATAAACATTTAATAATGACGTGCACATATTGTTAACATTCGACGGGGTGTGTAGGATATATGTGTGGGTGTATTTTATTTATCAGCAAAAATTTAGAGGGGTGTTAAAGTTACTTACACTAGGAATTGCTTTACTTAAAAAGTCACTTCCCGGTATTATTCGCAAACAGGGTGGCAGGGGGAGGGAATAAACATTTAATAATGACGTGCACATATTGTTAACATTCGACGGGGTGTGTAGGATATATGTGTGGGTGTATTTTATTTATCAGCAAAAATTTAGAGGGGTGTTAAAGTTACTTACACTAGGAATTGCTTTACTTAGAAAGTCACTTCCCGGTATTATTCGCAAACAGGGTGGCAGGGGGAGGGAATAAACATTTAATAATGACGTGCACATATTGTTAACATTCGACGGGGTGTGTAGGATATATGTGTGGGTGTATTTTATTTATCAGCAAAAATTTAGAGGGGTGTTAAAGTTACTTACACTAGGAATTGCTTTACTTAAAAAGTCACTTCCCGGTATTATTCGCAAACAGGGTGGCAGGGGGAGGGAATAAACATTTAATAATGACGTGCACATATTGTTAACATTCGACGGGGTGTGTAGGATATATGTGTGGGTGTATTTTATTTATCAGCAAAAATTTAGAGGGGTGTTAAAGTTACTTACACTAGGAATTGCTTTACTTAAAAAGTCACTTCCCGGTATTATTCGCAAACAGGGTGGCAGGGGGAGGGAATAAACATTTAATAATGACGTGCACATATTGTTAACATTCGACGGGGTGTGTAGGATATATGTGTGGGTGTATTTTATTTATCAGCAAAAATTTAGAGGGGTGTTAAAGTTACTTACACTAGGAATTGCTTTACTTAAAAAGTCACTTCCCGGTATTATTCGCAAACAGGGTGGCAGGGGGAGGGAATAAACATTTAATAATGACGTGCACATATTGTTAACATTCGACGGGGTGTGTAGGATATATGTGTGGGTGTATTTTATTTATCAGCAAAAATTTAGAGGGGTGTTAAAGTTACTTACACTAGGAATTGCTTTACTTAAAAAGTCACTTCCCGGTATTATTCGCAAACAGGGTGGCAGGGGGAGGGAATAAACATTTAATAATGACGTGCACATATTGTTAACATTCGACGGGGTGTGTAGGATATATGTGTGGGTGTATTTTATTTATCAGCAAAAATTTAGAGGGGTGTTAAAGTTACTTACACTAGGAATTGCTTTACTTAGAAAGTCACTTCCCGGTATTATTCGCAAACAGGGTGGCAGGGGGAGGGAATAAACATTTAATAATGACGTGCACATATTGTTAACATTCGACGGGGTGTGTAGGATATATGTGTGGGTGTATTTTATTTATCAGCAAAAATTTAGAGGGGTGTTAAAGTTACTTACACTAGGAATTGCTTTACTTAAAAAGTCACTTCCCGGTATTATTCGCAAACAGGGTGGCAGGGGGAGGGAATAAACATTTAATAATGACGTGCACATATTGTTAACATTCGACGGGGTGTGTAGGATATATGTGTGGGTGTATTTTATTTATCAGCAAAAATTTAGAGGGGTGTTAAAGTTACTTACACTAGGAATTGCTTTACTTAAAAAGTCACTTCCCGGTATTATTCGCAAACAGGGTGGCAGGGGGAGGGAATAAACATTTAATAATGACGTGCACATATTGTTAACATTCGACGGGGTGTGTAGGATATATGTGTGGGTGTATTTTATTTATCAGCAAAAATTTAGAGGGGTGTTAAAGTTACTTACACTAGGAATTGCTTTACTTAAAAAGTCACTTCCCGGTATTATTCGCAAACAGGGTGGCAGGGGGAGGGAATAAACATTTAATAATGACGTGCACATATTGTTAACATTCGACGGGGTGTGTAGGATATATGTGTGGGTGTATTTTATTTATCAGCAAAAATTTAGAGGGGTGTTAAAGTTACTTACACTAGGAATTGCTTTACTTAAAAAGTCACTTCCCGGTATTATTCGCAAACAGGGTGGCAGGGGGAGGGAATAAACATTTAATAATGACGTGCACATATTGTTAACATTCGACGGGGTGTGTAGGATATATGTGTGGGTGTATTTTATTTATCAGCAAAAATTTAGAGGGGTGTTAAAGTTACTTACACTAGGAATTGCTTTACTTAAAAAGTCACTTCCCGGTATTATTCGCAAACAGGGTGGCAGGGGGAGGGAATAAACATTTAATAATGACGTGCACATATTGTTAACATTCGACGGGGTGTGTAGGATATATGTGTGGGTGTATTTTATTTATCAGCAAAAATTTAGAGGGGTGTTAAAGTTACTTACACTAGGAATTGCTTTACTTAAAAAGTCACTTCCCGGTATTATTCGCAAACAGGGTGGCAGGGGGAGGGAATAAACATTTAATAATGACGTGCACATATTGTTAACATTCGACGGGGTGTGTAGGATATATGTGTGGGTGTATTTTATTTATCAGCAAAAATTTAGAGGGGTGTTAAAGTTACTTACACTAGGAATTGCTTTACTTAGAAAGTCACTTCCCGGTATTATTCGCAAACAGGGTGGCAGGGGGAGGGAATAAACATTTAATAATGACGTGCACATATTGTTAACATTCGACGGGGTGTGTAGGATATATGTGTGGGTGTATTTTATTTATCAGCAAAAATTTAGAGGGGTGTTAAAGTTACTTACACTAGGAATTGCTTTACTTAAAAAGTCACTTCCCGGTATTATTCGCAAACAGGGTGGCAGGGGGAGGGAATAAACATTTAATAATGACGTGCACATATTGTTAACATTCGACGGGGTGTGTAGGATATATGTGTGGGTGTATTTTATTTATCAGCAAAAATTTAGAGGGGTGTTAAAGTTACTTACACTAGGAATTGCTTTACTTAAAAAGTCACTTCCCGGTATTATTCGCAAACAGGGTGGCAGGGGGAGGGAATAAACATTTAATAATGACGTGCACATATTGTTAACATTCGACGGGGTGTGTAGGATATATGTGTGGGTGTATTTTATTTATCAGCAAAAATTTAGAGGGGTGTTAAAGTTACTTACACTAGGAATTGCTTTACTTAAAAAGTCACTTCCCGGTATTATTCGCAAACAGGGTGGCAGGGGGAGGGAATAAACATTTAATAATGACGTGCACATATTGTTAACATTCGACGGGGTGTGTAGGATATATGTGTGGGTGTATTTTATTTATCAGCAAAAATTTAGAGGGGTGTTAAAGTTACTTACACTAGGAATTGCTTTACTTAAAAAGTCACTTCCCGGTATTATTCGCAAACAGGGTGGCAGGGGGAGGGAATAAACATTTAATAATGACGTGCACATATTGTTAACATTCGACGGGGTGTGTAGGATATATGTGTGGGTGTATTTTATTTATCAGCAAAAATTTAGAGGGGTGTTAAAGTTACTTACACTAGGAATTGCTTTACTTAGAAAGTCACTTCCCGGTATTATTCGCAAACAGGGTGGCAGGGGGAGGGAATAAACATTTAATAATGACGTGCACATATTGTTAACATTCGACGGGGTGTGTAGGATATATGTGTGGGTGTATTTTATTTATCAGCAAAAATTTAGAGGGGTGTTAAAGTTACTTACACTAGGAATTGCTTTACTTAAAAAGTCACTTCCCGGTATTATTCGCAAACAGGGTGGCAGGGGGAGGGAATAAACATTTAATAATGACGTGCACATATTGTTAACATTCGACGGGGTGTGTAGGATATATGTGTGGGTGTATTTTATTTATCAGCAAAAATTTAGAGGGGTGTTAAAGTTACTTACACTAGGAATTGCTTTACTTAGAAAGTCACTTCCCGGTATTATTCGCAAACAGGGTGGCAGGGGGAGGGAATAAACATTTAATAATGACGTGCACATATTGTTAACATTCGACGGGGTGTGTAGGATATATGTGTGGGTGTATTTTATTTATCAGCAAAAATTTAGAGGGGTGTTAAAGTTACTTACACTAGGAATTGCTTTACTTAAAAAGTCACTTCCCGGTATTATTCGCAAACAGGGTGGCAGGGGGAGGGAATAAACATTTAATAATGACGTGCACATATTGTTAACATTCGACGGGGTGTGTAGGATATATGTGTGGGTGTATTTTATTTATCAGCAAAAATTTAGAGGGGTGTTAAAGTTACTTACACTAGGAATTGCTTTACTTAAAAAGTCACTTCCCGGTATTATTCGCAAACAGGGTGGCAGGGGGAGGGAATAAACATTTAATAATGACGTGCACATATTGTTAACATTCGACGGGGTGTGTAGGATATATGTGTGGGTGTATTTTATTTATCAGCAAAAATTTAGAGGGGTGTTAAAGTTACTTACACTAGGAATTGCTTTACTTAAAAAGTCACTTCCCGGTATTATTCGCAAACAGGGTGGCAGGGGGAGGGAATAAACATTTAATAATGACGTGCACATATTGTTAACATTCGACGGGGTGTGTAGGATATATGTGTGGGTGTATTTTATTTATCAGCAAAAATTTAGAGGGGTGTTAAAGTTACTTACACTAGGAATTGCTTTACTTAAAAAGTCACTTCCCGGTATTATTCGCAAACAGGGTGGCAGGGGGAGGGAATAAACATTTAATAATGACGTGCACATATTGTTAACATTCGACGGGGTGTGTAGGATATATGTGTGGGTGTATTTTATTTATCAGCAAAAATTTAGAGGGGTGTTAAAGTTACTTACACTAGGAATTGCTTTACTTAAAAAGTCACTTCCCGGTATTATTCGCAAACAGGGTGGCAGGGGGAGGGAATAAACATTTAATAATGACGTGCACATATTGTTAACATTCGACGGGGTGTGTAGGATATATGTGTGGGTGTATTTTATTTATCAGCAAAAATTTAGAGGGGTGTTAAAGTTACTTACACTAGGAATTGCTTTACTTAAAAAGTCACTTCCCGGTATTATTCGCAAACAGGGTGGCAGGGGGAGGGAATAAACATTTAATAATGACGTGCACATATTGTTAACATTCGACGGGGTGTGTAGGATATATGTGTGGGTGTATTTTATTTATCAGCAAAAATTTAGAGGGGTGTTAAAGTTACTTACACTAGGAATTGCTTTACTTAAAAAGTCACTTCCCGGTATTATTCGCAAACAGGGTGGCAGGGGGAGGGAATAAACATTTAATAATGACGTGCACATATTGTTAACATTCGACGGGGTGTGTAGGATATATGTGTGGGTGTATTTTATTTATCAGCAAAAATTTAGAGGGGTGTTAAAGTTACTTACACTAGGAATTGCTTTACTTAAAAAGTCACTTCCCGGTATTATTCGCAAACAGGGTGGCAGGGGGAGGGAATAAACATTTAATAATGACGTGCACATATTGTTAACATTCGACGGGGTGTGTAGGATATATGTGTGGGTGTATTTTATTTATCAGCAAAAATTTAGAGGGGTGTTAAAGTTACTTACACTAGGAATTGCTTTACTTAAAAAGTCACTTCCCGGTATTATTCGCAAACAGGGTGGCAGGGGGAGGGAATAAACATTTAATAATGACGTGCACATATTGTTAACATTCGACGGGGTGTGTAGGATATATGTGTGGGTGTATTTTATTTATCAGCAAAAATTTAGAGGGGTGTTAAAGTTACTTACACTAGGAATTGCTTTACTTAAAAAGTCACTTCCCGGTATTATTCGCAAACAGGGTGGCAGGGGGAGGGAATAAACATTTAATAATGACGTGCACATATTGTTAACATTCGACGGGGTGTGTAGGATATATGTGTGGGTGTATTTTATTTATCAGCAAAAATTTAGAGGGGTGTTAAAGTTACTTACACTAGGAATTGCTTTACTTAAAAAGTCACTTCCCGGTATTATTCGCAAACAGGGTGGCAGGGGGAGGGAATAAACATTTAATAATGACGTGCACATATTGTTAACATTCGACGGGGTGTGTAGGATATATGTGTGGGTGTATTTTATTTATCAGCAAAAATTTAGAGGGGTGTTAAAGTTACTTACACTAGGAATTGCTTTACTTAGAAAGTCACTTCCCGGTATTATTCGCAAACAGGGTGGCAGGGGGAGGGAATAAACATTTAATAATGACGTGCACATATTGTTAACATTCGACGGGGTGTGTAGGATATATGTGTGGGTGTATTTTATTTATCAGCAAAAATTTAGAGGGGTGTTAAAGTTACTTACACTAGGAATTGCTTTACTTAAAAAGTCACTTCCCGGTATTATTCGCAAACAGGGTGGCAGGGGGAGGGAATAAACATTTAATAATGACGTGCACATATTGTTAACATTCGACGGGGTGTGTAGGATATATGTGTGGGTGTATTTTATTTATCAGCAAAAATTTAGAGGGGTGTTAAAGTTACTTACACTAGGAATTGCTTTACTTAAAAAGTCACTTCCCGGTATTATTCGCAAACAGGGTGGCAGGGGGAGGGAATAAACATTTAATAATGACGTGCACATATTGTTAACATTCGACGGGGTGTGTAGGATATATGTGTGGGTGTATTTTATTTATCAGCAAAAATTTAGAGGGGTGTTAAAGTTACTTACACTAGGAATTGCTTTACTTAAAAAGTCACTTCCCGGTATTATTCGCAAACAGGGTGGCAGGGGGAGGGAATAAACATTTAATAATGACGTGCACATATTGTTAACATTCGACGGGGTGTGTAGGATATATGTGTGGGTGTATTTTATTTATCAGCAAAAATTTAGAGGGGTGTTAAAGTTACTTACACTAGGAATTGCTTTACTTAAAAAGTCACTTCCCGGTATTATTCGCAAACAGGGTGGCAGGGGGAGGGAATAAACATTTAATAATGACGTGCACATATTGTTAACATTCGACGGGGTGTGTAGGATATATGTGTGGGTGTATTTTATTTATCAGCAAAAATTTAGAGGGGTGTTAAAGTTACTTACACTAGGAATTGCTTTACTTAGAAAGTCACTTCCCGGTATTATTCGCAAACAGGGTGGCAGGGGGAGGGAATAAACATTTAATAATGACGTGCACATATTGTTAACATTCGACGGGGTGTGTAGGATATATGTGTGGGTGTATTTTATTTATCAGCAAAAATTTAGAGGGGTGTTAAAGTTACTTACACTAGGAATTGCTTTACTTAAAAAGTCACTTCCCGGTATTATTCGCAAACAGGGTGGCAGGGGGAGGGAATAAACATTTAATAATGACGTGCACATATTGTTAACATTCGACGGGGTGTGTAGGATATATGTGTGGGTGTATTTTATTTATCAGCAAAAATTTAGAGGGGTGTTAAAGTTACTTACACTAGGAATTGCTTTACTTAAAAAGTCACTTCCCGGTATTATTCGCAAACAGGGTGGCAGGGGGAGGGAATAAACATTTAATAATGACGTGCACATATTGTTAACATTCGACGGGGTGTGTAGGATATATGTGTGGGTGTATTTTATTTATCAGCAAAAATTTAGAGGGGTGTTAAAGTTACTTACACTAGGAATTGCTTTACTTAAAAAGTCACTTCCCGGTATTATTCGCAAACAGGGTGGCAGGGGGAGGGAATAAACATTTAATAATGACGTGCACATATTGTTAACATTCGACGGGGTGTGTAGGATATATGTGTGGGTGTATTTTATTTATCAGCAAAAATTTAGAGGGGTGTTAAAGTTACTTACACTAGGAATTGCTTTACTTAGAAAGTCACTTCCCGGTATTATTCGCAAACAGGGTGGCAGGGGGAGGGAATAAACATTTAATAATGACGTGCACATATTGTTAACATTCGACGGGGTGTGTAGGATATATGTGTGGGTGTATTTTATTTATCAGCAAAAATTTAGAGGGGTGTTAAAGTTACTTACACTAGGAATTGCTTTACTTAAAAAGTCACTTCCCGGTATTATTCGCAAACAGGGTGGCAGGGGGAGGGAATAAACATTTAATAATGACGTGCACATATTGTTAACATTCGACGGGGTGTGTAGGATATATGTGTGGGTGTATTTTATTTATCAGCAAAAATTTAGAGGAGTGTTAAAGTTACTTACACTAGGAATTGCTTTACTTAGAAAGTCACTTCCCGGTATTATTCGCAAACAGGGTGGCAGGGGGAGGGAATAAACATTTAATAATGACGTGCACATATTGTTAACATTCGACGGGGTGTGTAGGATATATGTGTGGGTGTATTTTATTTATCAGCAAAAATTTAGAGGGGTGTTAAAGTTACTTACACTAGGAATTGCTTTACTTAAAAAGTCACTTCCCGGTATTATTCGCAAACAGGGTGGCAGGGGGAGGGAATAAACATTTAATAATGACGTGCACATATTGTTAACATTCGACGGGGTGTGTAGGATATATGTGTGGGTGTATTTTATTTATCAGCAAAAATTTAGAGGGGTGTTAAAGTTACTTACACTAGGAATTGCTTTACTTAAAAAGTCACTTCCCGGTATTATTCGCAAACAGGGTGGCAGGGGGAGGGAATAAACATTTAATAATGACGTGCACATATTGTTAACATTCGACGGGGTGTGTAGGATATATGTGTGGGTGTATTTTATTTATCAGCAAAAATTTAGAGGGGTGTTAAAGTTACTTACACTAGGAATTGCTTTACTTAGAAAGTCACTTCCCGGTATTATTCGCAAACAGGGTGGCAGGGGGAGGGAATAAACATTTAATAATGACGTGCACATATTGTTAACATTCGACGGGGTGTGTAGGATATATGTGTGGGTGTATTTTATTTATCAGCAAAAATTTAGAGGGGTGTTAAAGTTACTTACACTAGGAATTGCTTTACTTAAAAAGTCACTTCCCGGTATTATTCGCAAACAGGGTGGCAGGGGGAGGGAATAAACATTTAATAATGACGTGCACATATTGTTAACATTCGACGGGGTGTGTAGGATATATGTGTGGGTGTATTTTATTTATCAGCAAAAATTTAGAGGGGTGTTAAAGTTACTTACACTAGGAATTGCTTTACTTAAAAAGTCACTTCCCGGTATTATTCGCAAACAGGGTGGCAGGGGGAGGGAATAAACATTTAATAATGACGTGCACATATTGTTAACATTCGACGGGGTGTGTAGGATATATGTGTGGGTGTATTTTATTTATCAGCAAAAATTTAGAGGGGTGTTAAAGTTACTTACACTAGGAATTGCTTTACTTAAAAAGTCACTTCCCGGTATTATTCGCAAACAGGGTGGCAGGGGGAGGGAATAAACATTTAATAATGACGTGCACATATTGTTAACATTCGACGGGGTGTGTAGGATATATGTGTGGGTGTATTTTATTTATCAGCAAAAATTTAGAGGGGTGTTAAAGTTACTTACACTAGGAATTGCTTTACTTAAAAAGTCACTTCCCGGTATTATTCGCAAACAGGGTGGCAGGGGGAGGGAATAAACATTTAATAATGACGTGCACATATTGTTAACATTCGACGGGGTGTGTAGGATATATGTGTGGGTGTATTTTATTTATCAGCAAAAATTTAGAGGGGTGTTAAAGTTACTTACACTAGGAATTGCTTTACTTAGAAAGTCACTTCCCGGTATTATTCGCAAACAGGGTGGCAGGGGGAGGGAATAAACATTTAATAATGACGTGCACATATTGTTAACATTCGACGGGGTGTGTAGGATATATGTGTGGGTGTATTTTATTTATCAGCAAAAATTTAGAGGGGTGTTAAAGTTACTTACACTAGGAATTGCTTTACTTAAAAAGTCACTTCCCGGTATTATTCGCAAACAGGGTGGCAGGGGGAGGGAATAAACATTTAATAATGACGTGCACATATTGTTAACATTCGACGGGGTGTGTAGGATATATGTGTGGGTGTATTTTATTTATCAGCAAAAATTTAGAGGGGTGTTAAAGTTACTTACACTAGGAATTGCTTTACTTAAAAAGTCACTTCCCGGTATTATTCGCAAACAGGGTGGCAGGGGGAGGGAATAAACATTTAATAATGACGTGCACATATTGTTAACATTCGACGGGGTGTGTAGGATATATGTGTGGGTGTATTTTATTTATCAGCAAAAATTTAGAGGGGTGTTAAAGTTACTTACACTAGGAATTGCTTTACTTAAAAAGTCACTTCCCGGTATTATTCGCAAACAGGGTGGCAGGGGGAGGGAATAAAAATTTAATAATGACGTGCACATATTGCTAACATTCGACGGGGTGTGTAGGATATATGTGTGGGTGTATTTTATTTATCAGCAAAAATTTAGAGGGGTGTTAAAGTTACTTACACTAGGAATTGCTTTACTTAAAAAGTCACTTCCCGGTATTATTCGCAAACAGGGTGGCAGGGGGAGGGAATAAACATTTAATAATGACGTGCACATATTGTTAACATTCGACGGGGTGTGTAGGATATATGTGTGGGTGTATTTTATTTATCAGCAAAAATTTAGAGGGGTGTTAAAGTTACTTACACTAGGAATTGCTTTACTTAAAAAGTCACTTCCCGGTATTATTCGCAAACAGGGTGGCAGGGGGAGGGAATAAAAATTTAATAATGACGTGCACATATTGCTAACATTCGACGGGGTGTGTAGGATATATGTGTGGGTGTATTTTATTTATCAGCAAAAATTTAGAGGGGTGTTAAAGTTACTTACACTAGGAATTGCTTTACTTAAAAAGTCACTTCCCGGTATTATTCGCAAACAGGGTGGCAGGGGGAGGGAATAAACATTTAATAATGACGTGCACATATTGTTAACATTCGACGGGGTGTGTAGGATATATGTGTGGGTGTATTTTATTTATCAGCAAAAATTTAGAGGGGTGTTAAAGTTACTTACACTAGGAATTGCTTTACTTAAAAAGTCACTTCCCGGTATTATTCGCAAACAGGGTGGCAGGGGGAGGGAATAAAAATTTAATAATGACGTGCACATATTGCTAACATTCGACGGGGTGTGTAGGATATATGTGTGGGTGTATTTTATTTATCAGCAAAAATTTAGAGGGGTGTTAAAGTTACTTACACTAGGAATTGCTTTACTTAAAAAGTCACTTCCCGGTATTATTCGCAAACAGGGTGGCAGGGGGAGGGAATAAACATTTAATAATGACGTGCACATATTGTTAACATTCGACGGGGTGTGTAGGATATATGTGTGGGTGTATTTTATTTATCAGCAAAAATTTAGAGGGGTGTTAAAGTTACTTACACTAGGAATTGCTTTACTTAAAAAGTCACTTCCCGGTATTATTCGCAAACAGGGTGGCAGGGGGAGGGAATAAACATTTAATAATGACGTGCACATATTGTTAACATTCGACGGGGTGTGTAGGATATATGTGTGGGTGTATTTTATTTATCAGCAAAAATTTAGAGGGGTGTTAAAGTTACTTACACTAGGAATTGCTTTACTTAGAAAGTCACTTCCCGGTATTATTCGCAAACAGGGTGGCAGGGGGAGGGAATAAACATTTAATAATGACGTGCACATATTGTTAACATTCGACGGGGTGTGTAGGATATATGTGTGGGTGTATTTTATTTATCAGCAAAAATTTAGAGGGGTGTTAAAGTTACTTACACTAGGAATTGCTTTACTTAAAAAGTCACTTCCCGGTATTATTCGCAAACAGGGTGGCAGGGGGAGGGAATAAACATTTAATAATGACGTGCACATATTGTTAACATTCGACGGGGTGTGTAGGATATATGTGTGGGTGTATTTTATTTATCAGCAAAAATTTAGAGGGGTGTTAAAGTTACTTACACTAGGAATTGCTTTACTTAAAAAGTCACTTCCCGGTATTATTCGCAAACAGGGTGGCAGGGGGAGGGAATAAACATTTAATAATGACGTGCACATATTGTTAACATTCGACGGGGTGTGTAGGATATATGTGTGGGTGTATTTTATTTATCAGCAAAAATTTAGAGGGGTGTTAAAGTTACTTACACTAGGAATTGCTTTACTTAGAAAGTCACTTCCCGGTATTATTCGCAAACAGGGTGGCAGGGGGAGGGAATAAACATTTAATAATGACGTGCACATATTGTTAACATTCGACGGGGTGTGTAGGATATATGTGTGGGTGTATTTTATTTATCAGCAAAAATTTAGAGGGGTGTTAAAGTTACTTACACTAGGAATTGCTTTACTTAAAAAGTCACTTCCCGGTATTATTCGCAAACAGGGTGGCAGGGGGAGGGAATAAACATTTAATAATGACGTGCACATATTGTTAACATTCGACGGGGTGTGTAGGATATATGTGTGGGTGTATTTTATTTATCAGCAAAAATTTAGAGGGGTGTTAAAGTTACTTACACTAGGAATTGCTTTACTTAGAAAGTCACTTCCCGGTATTATTCGCAAACAGGGTGGCAGGGGGAGGGAATAAACATTTAATAATGACGTGCACATATTGTTAACATTCGACGGGGTGTGTAGGATATATGTGTGGGTGTATTTTATTTATCAGCAAAAATTTAGAGGGGTGTTAAAGTTACTTACACTAGGAATTGCTTTACTTAAAAAGTCACTTCCCGGTATTATTCGCAAACAGGGTGGCAGGGGGAGGGAATAAACATTTAATAATGACGTGCACATATTGTTAACATTCGACGGGGTGTGTAGGATATATGTGTGGGTGTATTTTATTTATCAGCAAAAATTTAGAGGGGTGTTAAAGTTACTTACACTAGGAATTGCTTTACTTAAAAAGTCACTTCCCGGTATTATTCGCAAACAGGGTGGCAGGGGGAGGGAATAAACATTTAATAATGACGTGCACATATTGTTAACATTCGACGGGGTGTGTAGGATATATGTGTGGGTGTATTTTATTTATCAGCAAAAATTTAGAGGGGTGTTAAAGTTACTTACACTAGGAATTGCTTTACTTAAAAAGTCACTTCCCGGTATTATTCGCAAACAGGGTGGCAGGGGGAGGGAATAAACATTTAATAATGACGTGCACATATTGTTAACATTCGACGGGGTGTGTAGGATATATGTGTGGGTGTATTTTATTTATCAGCAAAAATTTAGAGGGGTGTTAAAGTTACTTACACTAGGAATTGCTTTACTTAAAAAGTCACTTCCCGGTATTATTCGCAAACAGGGTGGCAGGGGGAGGGAATAAACATTTAATAATGACGTGCACATATTGTTAACATTCGACGGGGTGTGTAGGATATATGTGTGGGTGTATTTTATTTATCAGCAAAAATTTAGAGGGGTGTTAAAGTTACTTACACTAGGAATTGCTTTACTTAAAAAGTCACTTCCCGGTATTATTCGCAAACAGGGTGGCAGGGGGAGGGAATAAACATTTAATAATGACGTGCACATATTGTTAACATTCGACGGGGTGTGTAGGATATATGTGTGGGTGTATTTTATTTATCAGCAAAAATTTAGAGGGGTGTTAAAGTTACTTACACTAGGAATTGCTTTACTTAAAAAGTCACTTCCCGGTATTATTCGCAAACAGGGTGGCAGGGGGAGGGAATAAACATTTAATAATGACGTGCACATATTGTTAACATTCGACGGGGTGTGTAGGATATATGTGTGGGTGTATTTTATTTATCAGCAAAAATTTAGAGGGGTGTTAAAGTTACTTACACTAGGAATTGCTTTACTTAAAAAGTCACTTCCCGGTATTATTCGCAAACAGGGTGGCAGGGGGAGGGAATAAACATTTAATAATGACGTGCACATATTGTTAACATTCGACGGGGTGTGTAGGATATATGTGTGGGTGTATTTTATTTATCAGCAAAAATTTAGAGGGGTGTTAAAGTTACTTACACTAGGAATTGCTTTACTTAAAAAGTCACTTCCCGGTATTATTCGCAAACAGGGTGGCAGGGGGAGGGAATAAACATTTAATAATGACGTGCACATATTGTTAACATTCGACGGGGTGTGTAGGATATATGTGTGGGTGTATTTTATTTATCAGCAAAAATTTAGAGGGGTGTTAAAGTTACTTACACTAGGAATTGCTTTACTTAAAAAGTCACTTCCCGGTATTATTCGCAAACAGGGTGGCAGGGGGAGGGAATAAACATTTAATAATGACGTGCACATATTGTTAACATTCGACGGGGTGTGTAGGATATATGTGTGGGTGTATTTTATTTATCAGCAAAAATTTAGAGGGGTGTTAAAGTTACTTACACTAGGAATTGCTTTACTTAAAAAGTCACTTCCCGGTATTATTCGCAAACAGGGTGGCAGGGGGAGGGAATAAACATTTAATAATGACGTGCACATATTGTTAACATTCGACGGGGTGTGTAGGATATATGTGTGGGTGTATTTTATTTATCAGCAAAAATTTAGAGGGGTGTTAAAGTTACTTACACTAGGAATTGCTTTACTTAAAAAGTCACTTCCCGGTATTATTCGCAAACAGGGTGGCAGGGGGAGGGAATAAACATTTAATAATGACGTGCACATATTGTTAACATTCGACGGGGTGTGTAGGATATATGTGTGGGTGTATTTTATTTATCAGCAAAAATTTAGAGGGGTGTTAAAGTTACTTACACTAGGAATTGCTTTACTTAAAAAGTCACTTCCCGGTATTATTCGCAAACAGGGTGGCAGGGGGAGGGAATAAACATTTAATAATGACGTGCACATATTGTTAACATTCGACGGGGTGTGTAGGATATATGTGTGGGTGTATTTTATTTATCAGCAAAAATTTAGAGGGGTGTTAAAGTTACTTACACTAGGAATTGCTTTACTTAAAAAGTCACTTCCCGGTATTATTCGCAAACAGGGTGGCAGGGGGAGGGAATAAACATTTAATAATGACGTGCACATATTGTTAACATTCGACGGGGTGTGTAGGATATATGTGTGGGTGTATTTTATTTATCAGCAAAAATTTAGAGGGGTGTTAAAGTTACTTACACTAGGAATTGCTTTACTTAAAAAGTCACTTCCCGGTATTATTCGCAAACAGGGTGGCAGGGGGAGGGAATAAACATTTAATAATGACATGCACATATTGTTAACATTCGACGGGGTGTGTAGGATATATGTGTGGGTGTATTTTATTTATCAGCAAAAATTTAGAGGGGTGTTAAAGTTACTTACACTAGGAATTGCTTTACTTAAAAAGTCACTTCCCGGTATTATTCGCAAACAGGGTGGCAGGGGGAGGGAATAAACATTTAATAATGACGTGCACATATTGTTAACATTCGACGGGGTGTGTAGGATATATGTGTGGGTGTATTTTATTTATCAGCAAAAATTTAGAGGGGTGTTAAAGTTACTTACACTAGGAATTGCTTTACTTAAAAAGTCACTTCCCGGTATTATTCGCAAACAGGGTGGCAGGGGGAGGGAATAAACATTTAATAATGACGTGCACATATTGTTAACATTCGACGGGGTGTGTAGGATATATGTGTGGGTGTATTTTATTTATCAGCAAAAATTTAGAGGGGTGTTAAAGTTACTTACACTAGGAATTGCTTTACTTAAAAAGTCACTTCCCGGTATTATTCGCAAACAGGGTGGCAGGGGGAGGGAATAAACATTTAATAATGACGTGCACATATTGTTAACATTCGACGGGGTGTGTAGGATATATGTGTGGGTGTATTTTATTTATCAGCAAAAATTTAGAGGGGTGTTAAAGTTACTTACACTAGGAATTGCTTTACTTAAAAAGTCACTTCCCGGTATTATTCGCAAACAGGGTGGCAGGGGGAGGGAATAAACATTTAATAATGACGTGCACATATTGTTAACATTCGACGGGGTGTGTAGGATATATGTGTGGGTGTATTTTATTTATCAGCAAAAATTTAGAGGGGTGTTAAAGTTACTTACACTAGGAATTGCTTTACTTAAAAAGTCACTTCCCGGTATTATTCGCAAACAGGGTGGCAGGGGGAGGGAATAAACATTTAATAATGACGTGCACATATTGTTAACATTCGACGGGGTGTGTAGGATATATGTGTGGGTGTATTTTATTTATCAGCAAAAATTTAGAGGGGTGTTAAAGTTACTTACACTAGGAATTGCTTTACTTAAAAAGTCACTTCCCGGTATTATTCGCAAACAGGGTGGCAGGGGGAGGGAATAAACATTTAATAATGACGTGCACATATTGTTAACATTCGACGGGGTGTGTAGGATATATGTGTGGGTGTATTTTATTTATCAGCAAAAATTTAGAGGGGTGTTAAAGTTACTTACACTAGGAATTGCTTTACTTAAAAAGTCACTTCCCGGTATTATTCGCAAACAGGGTGGCAGGGGGAGGGAATAAACATTTAATAATGACGTGCACATATTGTTAACATTCGACGGGGTGTGTAGGATATATGTGTGGGTGTATTTTATTTATCAGCAAAAATTTAGAGGGGTGTTAAAGTTACTTACACTAGGAATTGCTTTACTTAAAAAGTCACTTCCCGGTATTATTCGCAAACAGGGTGGCAGGGGGAGGGAATAAACATTTAATAATGACGTGCACATATTGTTAACATTCGACGGGGTGTGTAGGATATATGTGTGGGTGTATTTTATTTATCAGCAAAAATTTAGAGGGGTGTTAAAGTTACTTACACTAGGAATTGCTTTACTTAAAAAGTCACTTCCCGGTATTATTCGCAAACAGGGTGGCAGGGGGAGGGAATAAACATTTAATAATGACGTGCACATATTGTTAACATTCGACGGGGTGTGTAGGATATATGTGTGGGTGTATTTTATTTATCAGCAAAAATTTAGAGGGGTGTTAAAGTTACTTACACTAGGAATTGCTTTACTTAAAAAGTCACTTCCCGGTATTATTCGCAAACAGGGTGGCAGGGGGAGGGAATAAACATTTAATAATGACGTGCACATATTGTTAACATTCGACGGGGTGTGTAGGATATATGTGTGGGTGTATTTTATTTATCAGCAAAAATTTAGAGGGGTGTTAAAGTTACTTACACTAGGAATTGCTTTACTTAAAAAGTCACTTCCCGGTATTATTCGCAAACAGGGTGGCAGGGGGAGGGAATAAACATTTAATAATGACGTGCACATATTGTTAACATTCGACGGGGTGTGTAGGATATATGTGTGGGTGTATTTTATTTATCAGCAAAAATTTAGAGGGGTGTTAAAGTTACTTACACTAGGAATTGCTTTACTTAAAAAGTCACTTCCCGGTATTATTCGCAAACAGGGTGGCAGGGGGAGGGAATAAACATTTAATAATGACGTGCACATATTGTTAACATTCGACGGGGTGTGTAGGATATATGTGTGGGTGTATTTTATTTATCAGCAAAAATTTAGAGGGGTGTTAAAGTTACTTACACTAGGAATTGCTTTACTTAAAAAGTCACTTCCCGGTATTATTCGCAAACAGGGTGGCAGGGGGAGGGAATAAACATTTAATAATGACGTGCACATATTGTTAACATTCGACGGGGTGTGTAGGATATATGTGTGGGTGTATTTTATTTATCAGCAAAAATTTAGAGGGGTGTTAAAGTTACTTACACTAGGAATTGCTTTTCTTAAAAAGTCACTTCCCGGTATTATTCGCAAACAGGGTGGCAGGGGGAGGGAATAAACATTTAATAATGACGTGCACATATTGCTAACATTCGACGGGGTGTGTAGGATATATGTGTGGGTGTATTTTATTTATCAGAAAAAATTTAGAGGGGTGTTAAAGTTACTTACACTAGGAATTGCTTTACTTAAAAAGTCACTTCCCGGTATTATTCGCAAACAGGGTGGCAGGGGGAGGGAATAAACATTTAATAATGACGTGCACATATTGTTAACATTCGACGGGGTGTGTAGGATATATGTGTGGGTGTATTTTATTTATCAGCAAAAATTTAGAGGGGTGTTAAAGTTACTTACACTAGGAATTGCTTTTCTTAAAAAGTCACTTCCCGGTATTATTCGCAAACAGGGTGGCAGGGGGAGGGAATAAACATTTAATAATGACGTGCACATATTGCTAACATTCGACGGGGTGTGTAGGATATATGTGTGGGTGTATTTTATTTATCAGAAAAAATTTAGAGGGGTGTTAAAGTTACTTACACTAGGAATTGCTTTACTTAAAAAGTCACTTCCCGGTATTATTCGCAAACAGGGTGGCAGGGGGAGGGAATAAACATTTAATAATGACGTGCACATATTGTTAACATTCGACGGGGTGTGTAGGATATATGTGTGGGTGTATTTTATTTATCAGCAAAAATTTAGAGGGGTGTTAAAGTTACTTACACTAGGAATTGCTTTACTTAAAAAGTCACTTCCCGGTATTATTCGCAAACAGGGTGGCAGGGGGAGGGAATAAAAATTTAATAATGACGTGCACATATTGCTAACATTCGACGGGGTGTGTAGGATATATGTGTGGGTGTATTTTATTTATCAGAAAAAATTTAGAGGGGTGTTAAAGTTACTTACACTAGGAATTGCTTTACTTAAAAAGTCACTTCCCGGTATTATTCGCAAACAGGGTGGCAGGGGGAGGGAATAAACATTTAATAATGACGTGCACATATTGTTAACATTCGACGGGGTGTGTAGGATATATGTGTGGGTGTATTTTATTTATCAGCAAAAATTTAGAGGGGTGTTAAAGTTACTTACACTAGGAATTGCTTTACTTAAAAAGTCACTTCCCGGTATTATTCGCAAACAGGGTGGCAGGGGGAGGGAATAAACATTTAATAATGACGTGCACATATTGTTAACATTCGACGGGGTGTGTAGGATATATGTGTGGGTGTATTTTATTTATCAGCAAAAATTTAGAGGGGTGTTAAAGTTACTTACACTAGGAATTGCTTTACTTAAAAAGTCACTTCCCGGTATTATTCGCAAACAGGGTGGCAGGGGGAGGGAATAAACATTTAATAATGACGTGCACATATTGTTAACATTCGACGGGGTGTGTAGGATATATGTGTGGGTGTATTTTATTTATCAGCAAAAATTTAGAGGGGTGTTAAAGTTACTTACACTAGGAATTGCTTTACTTAAAAAGTCACTTCCCGGTATTATTCGCAAACAGGGTGGCAGGGGGAGGGAATAAACATTTAATAATGACGTGCACATATTGTTAACATTCGACGGGGTGTGTAGGATATATGTGTGGGTGTATTTTATTTATCAGCAAAAATTTAGAGGGGTGTTAAAGTTACTTACACTAGGAATTGCTTTACTTAGAAAGTCACTTCCCGGTATTATTCGCAAACAGGGTGGCAGGGGGAGGGAATAAACATTTAATAATGACGTGCACATATTGTTAACATTCGACGGGGTGTGTAGGATATATGTGTGGGTGTATTTTATTTATCAGCAAAAATTTAGAGGGGTGTTAAAGTTACTTACACTAGGAATTGCTTTACTTAAAAAGTCACTTCCCGGTATTATTCGCAAACAGGGTGGCAGGGGGAGGGAATAAACATTTAATAATGACGTGCACATATTGTTAACATTCGACGGGGTGTGTAGGATATATGTGTGGGTGTATTTTATTTATCAGCAAAAATTTAGAGGGGTGTTAAAGTTACTTACACTAGGAATTGCTTTACTTAAAAAGTCACTTCCCGGTATTATTCGCAAACAGGGTGGCAGGGGGAGGGAATAAACATTTAATAATGACGTGCACATATTGTTAACATTCGACGGGGTGTGTAGGATATATGTGTGGGTGTATTTTATTTATCAGCAAAAATTTAGAGGGGTGTTAAAGTTACTTACACTAGGAATTGCTTTACTTAAAAAGTCACTTCCCGGTATTATTCGCAAACAGGGTGGCAGGGGGAGGGAATAAACATTTAATAATGACGTGCACATATTGTTAACATTCGACGGGGTGTGTAGGATATATGTGTGGGTGTATTTTATTTATCAGCAAAAATTTAGAGGGGTGTTAAAGTTACTTACACTAGGAATTGCTTTACTTAAAAAGTCACTTCCCGGTATTATTCGCAAACAGGGTGGCAGGGGGAGGGAATAAACATTTAATAATGACGTGCACATATTGTTAACATTCGACGGGGTGTGTAGGATATATGTGTGGGTGTATTTTATTTATCAGCAAAAATTTAGAGGGGTGTTAAAGTTACTTACACTAGGAATTGCTTTACTTAAAAAGTCACTTCCCGGTATTATTCGCAAACAGGGTGGCAGGGGGAGGGAATAAACATTTAATAATGACGTGCACATATTGTTAACATTCGACGGGGTGTGTAGGATATATGTGTGGGTGTATTTTATTTATCAGCAAAAATTTAGAGGGGTGTTAAAGTTACTTACACTAGGAATTGCTTTACTTAAAAAGTCACTTCCCGGTATTATTCGCAAACAGGGTGGCAGGGGGAGGGAATAAACATTTAATAATGACGTGCACATATTGTTAACATTCGACGGGGTGTGTAGGATATATGTGTGGGTGTATTTTATTTATCAGCAAAAATTTAGAGGGGTGTTAAAGTTACTTACACTAGGAATTGCTTTACTTAAAAAGTCACTTCCCGGTATTATTCGCAAACAGGGTGGCAGGGGGAGGGAATAAACATTTAATAATGACGTGCACATATTGTTAACATTCGACGGGGTGTGTAGGATATATGTGTGGGTGTATTTTATTTATCAGCAAAAATTTAGAGGGGTGTTAAAGTTACTTACACTAGGAATTGCTTTACTTAAAAAGTCACTTCCCGGTATTATTCGCAAACAGGGTGGCAGGGGGAGGGAATAAACATTTAATAATGACGTGCACATATTGTTAACATTCGACGGGGTGTGTAGGATATATGTGTGGGTGTATTTTATTTATCAGCAAAAATTTAGAGGGGTGTTAAAGTTACTTACACTAGGAATTGCTTTACTTAAAAAGTCACTTCCCGGTATTATTCGCAAACAGGGTGGCAGGGGGAGGGAATAAACATTTAATAATGACGTGCACATATTGTTAACATTCGACGGGGTGTGTAGGATATATGTGTGGGTGTATTTTATTTATCAGCAAAAATTTAGAGGGGTGTTAAAGTTACTTACACTAGGAATTGCTTTACTTAAAAAGTCACTTCCCGGTATTATTCGCAAACAGGGTGGCAGGGGGAGGGAATAAACATTTAATAATGACGTGCACATATTGTTAACATTCGACGGGGTGTGTAGGATATATGTGTGGGTGTATTTTATTTATCAGCAAAAATTTAGAGGGGTGTTAAAGTTACTTACACTAGGAATTGCTTTACTTAAAAAGTCACTTCCCGGTATTATTCGCAAACAGGGTGGCAGGGGGAGGGAATAAACATTTAATAATGACGTGCACATATTGTTAACATTCGACGGGGTGTGTAGGATATATGTGTGGGTGTATTTTATTTATCAGCAAAAATTTAGAGGGGTGTTAAAGTTACTTACACTAGGAATTGCTTTACTTAAAAAGTCACTTCCCGGTATTATTCGCAAACAGGGTGGCAGGGGGAGGGAATAAACATTTAATAATGACGTGCACATATTGTTAACATTCGACGGGGTGTGTAGGATATATGTGTGGGTGTATTTTATTTATCAGCAAAAATTTAGAGGGGTGTTAAAGTTACTTACACTAGGAATTGCTTTACTTAAAAAGTCACTTCCCGGTATTATTCGCAAACAGGGTGGCAGGGGGAGGGAATAAACATTTAATAATGACGTGCACATATTGTTAACATTCGACGGGGTGTGTAGGATATATGTGTGGGTGTATTTTATTTATCAGCAAAAATTTAGAGGGGTGTTAAAGTTACTTACACTAGGAATTGCTTTACTTAAAAAGTCACTTCCCGGTATTATTCGCAAACAGGGTGGCAGGGGGAGGGAATAAACATTTAATAATGACGTGCACATATTGTTAACATTCGACGGGGTGTGTAGGATATATGTGTGGGTGTATTTTATTTATCAGCAAAAATTTAGAGGGGTGTTAAAGTTACTTACACTAGGAATTGCTTTACTTAAAAAGTCACTTCCCGGTATTATTCGCAAACAGGGTGGCAGGGGGAGGGAATAAACATTTAATAATGACGTGCACATATTGTTAACATTCGACGGGGTGTGTAGGATATATGTGTGGGTGTATTTTATTTATCAGCAAAAATTTAGAGGGGTGTTAAAGTTACTTACACTAGGAATTGCTTTACTTAAAAAGTCACTTCCCGGTATTATTCGCAAACAGGGTGGCAGGGGGAGGGAATAAACATTTAATAATGACGTGCACATATTGTTAACATTCGACGGGGTGTGTAGGATATATGTGTGGGTGTATTTTATTTATCAGCAAAAATTTAGAGGGGTGTTAAAGTTACTTACACTAGGAATTGCTTTACTTAAAAAGTCACTTCCCGGTATTATTCGCAAACAGGGTGGCAGGGGGAGGGAATAAACATTTAATAATGACGTGCACATATTGTTAACATTCGACGGGGTGTGTAGGATATATGTGTGGGTGTATTTTATTTATCAGCAAAAATTTAGAGGGGTGTTAAAGTTACTTACACTAGGAATTGCTTTTCTTAAAAAGTCACTTCCCGGTATTATTCGCAAACAGGGTGGCAGGGGGAGGGAATAAACATTTAATAATGACGTGCACATATTGTTAACATTCGACGGGGTGTGTAGGATATATGTGTGGGTGTATTTTATTTATCAGCAAAAATTTAGAGGGGTGTTAAAGTTACTTACACTAGGAATTGCTTTACTTAAAAAGTCACTTCCCGGTATTATTCGCAAACAGGGTGGCAGGGGGAGGGAATAAACATTTAATAATGACGTGCACATATTGTTAACATTCGACGGGGTGTGTAGGATATATGTGTGGGTGTATTTTATTTATCAGCAAAAATTTAGAGGGGTGTTAAAGTTACTTACACTAGGAATTGCTTTACTTAAAAAGTCACTTCCCGGTATTATTCGCAAACAGGGTGGCAGGGGGAGGGAATAAACATTTAATAATGACGTGCACATATTGTTAACATTCGACGGGGTGTGTAGGATATATGTGTGGGTGTATTTTATTTATCAGCAAAAATTTAGAGGGGTGTTAAAGTTACTTACACTAGGAATTGCTTTACTTAAAAAGTCACTTCCCGGTATTATTCGCAAACAGGGTGGCAGGGGGAGGGAATAAACATTTAATAATGACGTGCACATATTGTTAACATTCGACGGGGTGTGTAGGATATATGTGTGGGTGTATTTTATTTATCAGCAAAAATTTAGAGGGGTGTTAAAGTTACTTACACTAGGAATTGCTTTACTTAAAAAGTCACTTCCCGGTATTATTCGCAAACAGGGTGGCAGGGGGAGGGAATAAAAATTTAATAATGACGTGCACATATTGCTAACATTCGACGGGGTGTGTAGGATATATGTGTGGGTGTATTTTATTTATCAGCAAAAATTTAGAGGGGTGTTAAAGTTACTTACACTAGGAATTGCTTCACTTAAAAAGTCACTTCCCGGTATTATTCGCAAACAAGGTGGCAGGGGGAGGGAATAAAAATTTAATAATGACGTGCACATATTGTTAACATTCGACGGGGTGTGTAGGATATATGTGTGGGTGTATTTTATTCATCAGCAAAAATTTAGAGGGGTGTTAAAGTTACTTACACTAGGAATTGCTTTACTTAAAAAGTCACTTCCCGGTATTATTCGCAAACAGGGTGGCAGGGGGAGGGAATAAAAATTTAATAATGACGTGCACATATTGCTAACATTCGACGGGGTGTGTCGGATATATGTGTGGGTGTATTTTATTTATCAGCAAAAATTTAGAGGGGTGTTAAAGTTACTTACACTAGGAATTGCTTTACTTAAAAAGTCACTTCCCGGTATTATTCGCAAACAGGGTGGCAGGGGGAGGGAATAAAAATTTAATAATGACGTGCACATATTGCTAACATTCGACGGGGTGTGTCGGATATATGTGTGGGTGTATTTTATTTATCAGCAAAAATATAGAGGGGTGTTAAAGTTACTTACACTAGGAATTGCTTTACTTAAAAAGTCACTTCCCGGTATTATTCGCAAACAGGGTGGCAGGGGGAGGGAATAAAAATTTAATAATGACGTGCACATATTGCTAACATTCGACGGGGTGTGTAGGATATATGTGTGGGTGTATTTTATTTATCAGAAAAATTTAGAGGGGTGTTAAAGTTACTTACACTAGGAATTGCTTTACTTAAAAAGTCACTTCCCGGTATTATTCGCAAACAGGGTGGCAGGGGGAGGGAATAAAAATTTAATAATGACCTGCACATATTGCTAACATTCGACGGAGTGTGTAGGATATATGTGTGGGTGTATTTTATTTATCAGCAAAAATTTAGAGGGGTGTTAAAGTTACTTACACTAGGAATTGCTTTACTTAAAAAGTCACTTCCCGGTATTATTCGCAAACAGGGTGGCAGGGGGAGGGAATAAAAATTTAATAATGACGTGCACATATTGCTAACATTCGACGGGGTGTGTAGGATATATGTGTGGGTGTATTTTATTTATCAGCAAAAATTTAGAGGGGTGTTAAAGTTACTTACACTAGGAATTGCTTTACTTAAAAAGTCACTTCCCGGTATTATTCGCAAACAGGGTGGCAGGGGGAGGGAATAAAAATTTAATAATGACCTGCACATATTGCTAACATTTGACGGAGTGTGTAGGATATATGTGTGGGTGTATTTTATTTATCAGCAAAAATTTAGAGGGGTGTTAAAGTTACTTACACTAGGAATTGCTTTACTTAAAAAGTCACTTCTCGGTATTATTCGCAAACAGGGTGGCAGGGGGAGGGAATAAAAATTTAATAATGACGTGCACATATTGCTAACATTCGACGGGGTGTGTAGGATATATGTGTGGGTGTATTTTATTTATCAGAAAAAATTTAGAGGGGTGTTAAAGTTACTTACACTAGGAATTGCTTTACTTAAAAAGTCACTTCCCGGTATTATTCGCAAACAGGGTGGCAGGGGGAGGGAATAAAAATTTAATAATGACGTGCACATATTGCTAACATTCGACGGGGTGTGTAGGATATATGTGTGGGTGTATTTTATTTATCAGCAAAAATTTAGAGGGGTGTTAAAGTTACTTACACTAGGAATTGCTTTACTTAAAAAGTCACTTCCCGGTATTATTCGCAAACAGGGTGGCAGGGGGAGGGAATAAAAATTTAATAATGACGTGCACATATTGTTAACATTCGACGGGGTGTGTAGGATATATGTGTGGGTGTATTTTATTTATCAGCAAAAATTTAGAGGGGTGTTAAAGTTACTTACACTAGGAATTGCTTTACTTAAAAAGTCACTTCCCGGTATTATTCGCAAACAGGGTGGCAGGGGGAGGGAATAAAAATTTAATAATGACGTGCACATATTGCTAACATTCGACGGGGTGTGTAGGATATATGTGTGGGTGTATTTTATTTATCAGAAAAAATTTAGAGGGGTGTTAAAGTTACTTACACTAGGAATTGCTTTACTTAAAAAGTCACTTCCCGGTATTATTCGCAAACAGGGTGGCAGGGGGAGGGAATAAAAATTTAATAATGACGTGCACATACTGTTAACATTCGACGGGTTGTGTAGGATATATGTGTGGGTGTATTTTATTTATCAGCAAAAATTTAGAGGGGTGTTAAAGTTACTTACACTAGGAATTGCTTTACTTAAAAAGTCACTTCCCGGTATTATTCGCAAACAGGGTGGCAGGGGGAGGGAATAAAAATTTAATAATGACGTGCACATACTGTTAACATTCGACGGGTTGTGTAGGATATATGTGTGGGTGTATTTTATTTATCAGCAAAAATTTAGAGGGGTGTTAAAGTTACTTACACTAGGAATTGCTTTACTTAAAAAGTCACTTCCCGGTATTATTCGCAAACAGGGTGGCAGGGGGAGGGAATAAAAATTTAATAATGACGTGCACATATTGCTAACATTCGACGGGGTGTGTAGGATATATGTGTGGGTGTATTTTATTTATCAGAAAAAATTTAGAGGGGTGTTAAAGTTACTTACACTAGGAATTGCTTTACTTAAAAAGTCACTTCCCGGTATTATTCGCAAACAGGGTGGCAGGGGGAGGGAATAAAAATTTAATAATGACGTGCACATACTGTTAACATTCGACGGGTTGTGTAGGATATATGTGTGGGTGTATTTTATTTATCAGCAAAAATTTAGAGGGGTGTTAAAGTTACTTACACTAGGAATTGCTTTACTTAAAAAGTCACTTCCCGGTATTATTCGCAAACAGGGTGGCAGGGGGAGGGAATAAAAATTTAATAATGACGTGCACATATTGCTAACATTCGACGGGGTGTGTAGGATATATGTGTGGGTGTATTTTATTTATCAGCAAAAATTTAGAGGGGTGTTAAAGTTACTTACACTAGGAATTGCTTTACTTAAAAAGTCACTTCCCGGTATTATTCGCAAACAGGGTGGCAGGGGGAGGGAATAAACATTTAATAATGACGTGCACATATTGTTAACATTCGACGGGGTGTGTAGGATATATGTGTGGGTGTATTTTATTTATCAGCAAAAATTTAGAGGGGTGTTAAAGTTACTTACACTAGGAATTGCTTTACTTAAAAAGTCACTTCCCGGTATTATTCGCAAACAGGGTGGCAGGGGGAGGGAATAAACATTTAATAATGACGTGCACATATTGTTAACATTCGACGGGGTGTGTAGGATATATGTGTGGGTGTATTTTATTTATCAGCAAAAATTTAGAGGGGTGTTAAAGTTACTTACACTAGGAATTGCTTTACTTAAAAAGTCACTTCCCGGTATTATTCGCAAACAGGGTGGCAGGGGGAGGGAATAAACATTTAATAATGACGTGCACATATTGTTAACATTCGACGGGGTGTGTAGGATATATGTGTGGGTGTATTTTATTTATCAGCAAAAATTTAGAGGGGTGTTAAAGTTACTTACACTAGGAATTGCTTTACTTAAAAAGTCACTTCCCGGTATTATTCGCAAACAGGGTGGCAGGGGGAGGGAATAAACATTTAATAATGACGTGCACATATTGTTAACATTCGACGGGGTGTGTAGGATATATGTGTGGGTGTATTTTATTTATCAGCAAAAATTTAGAGGGGTGTTAAAGTTACTTACACTAGGAATTGCTTTACTTAAAAAGTCACTTCCCGGTATTATTCGCAAACAGGGTGGCAGGGGGAGGGAATAAACATTTAATAATGACGTGCACATATTGTTAACATTCGACGGGGTGTGTAGGATATATGTGTGGGTGTATTTTATTTATCAGCAAAAATTTAGAGGGGTGTTAAAGTTACTTACACTAGGAATTGCTTTACTTAAAAAGTCACTTCCCGGTATTATTCGCAAACAGGGTGGCAGGGGGAGGGAATAAACATTTAATAATGACGTGCACATATTGTTAACATTCGACGGGGTGTGTAGGATATATGTGTGGGTGTATTTTATTTATCAGCAAAAATTTAGAGGGGTGTTAAAGTTACTTACACTAGGAATTGCTTTACTTAAAAAGTCACTTCCCGGTATTATTCGCAAACAGGGTGGCAGGGGGAGGGAATAAACATTTAATAATGACGTGCACATATTGTTAACATTCGACGGGGTGTGTAGGATATATGTGTGGGTGTATTTTATTTATCAGCAAAAATTTAGAGGGGTGTTAAAGTTACTTACACTAGGAATTGCTTTACTTAAAAAGTCACTTCCCGGTATTATTCGCAAACAGGGTGGCAGGGGGAGGGAATAAACATTTAATAATGACGTGCACATATTGTTAACATTCGACGGGGTGTGTAGGATATATGTGTGGGTGTATTTTATTTATCAGCAAAAATTTAGAGGGGTGTTAAAGTTACTTACACTAGGAATTGCTTTACTTAAAAAGTCACTTCCCGGTATTATTCGCAAACAGGGTGGCAGGGGGAGGGAATAAAAATTTAATAATGACGTGCACATATTGCTAACATTCGACGGGGTGTGTAGGATATATGTGTGGGTGTATTTTATTTATCAGCAAAAATTTAGAGGGGTGTTAAAGTTACTTACACTAGGAATTGCTTCACTTAAAAAGTCACTTCCCGGTATTATTCGCAAACAAGGTGGCAGGGGGAGGGAATAAAAATTTAATAATGACGTGCACATATTGTTAACATTCGACGGGGTGTGTAGGATATATGTGTGGGTGTATTTTATTCATCAGCAAAAATTTAGAGGGGTGTTAAAGTTACTTACACTAGGAATTGCTTTACTTAAAAAGTCACTTCCCGGTATTATTCGCAAACAGGGTGGCAGGGGGAGGGAATAAAAATTTAATAATGACGTGCACATATTGCTAACATTCGACGGGGTGTGTCGGATATATGTGTGGGTGTATTTTATTTATCAGCAAAAATTTAGAGGGGTGTTAAAGTTACTTACACTAGGAATTGCTTTACTTAAAAAGTCACTTCCCGGTATTATTCGCAAACAGGGTGGCAGGGGGAGGGAATAAAAATTTAATAATGACGTGCACATATTGCTAACATTCGACGGGGTGTGTCGGATATATGTGTGGGTGTATTTTATTTATCAGCAAAAATATAGAGGGGTGTTAAAGTTACTTACACTAGGAATTGCTTTACTTAAAAAGTCACTTCCCGGTATTATTCGCAAACAGGGTGGCAGGGGGAGGGAATAAAAATTTAATAATGACGTGCACATATTGCTAACATTCGACGGGGTGTGTAGGATATATGTGTGGGTGTATTTTATTTATCAGAAAAATTTAGAGGGGTGTTAAAGTTACTTACACTAGGAATTGCTTTACTTAAAAAGTCACTTCCCGGTATTATTCGCAAACAGGGTGGCAGGGGGAGGGAATAAAAATTTAATAATGACCTGCACATATTGCTAACATTCGACGGAGTGTGTAGGATATATGTGTGGGTGTATTTTATTTATCAGCAAAAATTTAGAGGGGTGTTAAAGTTACTTACACTAGGAATTGCTTTACTTAAAAAGTCACTTCCCGGTATTATTCGCAAACAGGGTGGCAGGGGGAGGGAATAAAAATTTAATAATGACGTGCACATATTGCTAACATTCGACGGGGTGTGTAGGATATATGTGTGGGTGTATTTTATTTATCAGCAAAAATTTAGAGGGGTGTTAAAGTTACTTACACTAGGAATTGCTTTACTTAAAAAGTCACTTCCCGGTATTATTCGCAAACAGGGTGGCAGGGGGAGGGAATAAAAATTTAATAATGACCTGCACATATTGCTAACATTTGACGGAGTGTGTAGGATATATGTGTGGGTGTATTTTATTTATCAGCAAAAATTTAGAGGGGTGTTAAAGTTACTTACACTAGGAATTGCTTTACTTAAAAAGTCACTTCTCGGTATTATTCGCAAACAGGGTGGCAGGGGGAGGGAATAAAAATTTAATAATGACGTGCACATATTGCTAACATTCGACGGGGTGTGTAGGATATATGTGTGGGTGTATTTTATTTATCAGAAAAAATTTAGAGGGGTGTTAAAGTTACTTACACTAGGAATTGCTTTACTTAAAAAGTCACTTCCCGGTATTATTCGCAAACAGGGTGGCAGGGGGAGGGAATAAAAATTTAATAATGACGTGCACATATTGCTAACATTCGATGGGGTGTGTAGGATATATGTGTGGGTGTATTTTATTTATCAGCAAAAATTTAGAGGGGTGTTAAAGTTACTTACACTAGGAATTGCTTTACTTAAAAAGTCACTTCCCGGTATTATTCGCAAACAGGGTGGCAGGGGGAGGGAATAAAAATTTAATAATGACGTGCACATATTGTTAACATTCGACGGGGTGTGTAGGATATATGTGTGGGTGTATTTTATTTATCAGCAAAAATTTAGAGGGGTGTTAAAGTTACTTACACTAGGAATTGCTTTACTTAAAAAGTCACTTCCCGGTATTATTCGCAAACAGGGTGGCAGGGGGAGGGAATAAAAATTTAATAATGACGTGCACATATTGCTAACATTCGACGGGGTGTGTAGGATATATGTGTGGGTGTATTTTATTTATCAGCAAAAATTTAGAGGGGTGTTAAAGTTACTTACACTAGGAATTGCTTTACTTAAAAAGTCACTTCCCGGTATTATTCGCAAACAGGGTGGCAGGGGGAGGGAATAAAAATTTAATAATGACGTGCACATATTGCTAACATTCGATGGGGTGTGTAGGATATATGTGTGGGTGTATTTTATTTATCAGCAAAAATTTAGAGGGGTGTTAAAGTTACTTACACTAGGAATTGCTTTACTTAAAAAGTCACTTCCCGGTATTATTCGCAAACAGGGTGGCAGGGGGAGGGAATAAAAATTTAATAATGACGTGCACATATTGCTAACATTCGACGGGGTGTGTAGGATATATGTGTGGGTGTATTTTATTTATCAGCAAAAATTTAGAGGGGTGTTAAAGTTACTTACACTAGGAATTGCTTTACTTAAAAAGTCACTTCCCGGTATTATTCGCAAACAGGGTGGCAGGGGGAGGGAATAAAAATTTAATAATGACGTGCACATATTGCTAACATTCGACGGGGTGTGTAGGATATATGTGTGGGTGTATTTTATTTATCAGCAAAAATTTAGAGGGGTGTTAAAGTTACTTACACTAGGAATTGCTTTACTTAAAAAGTCACTTCCCGGTATTATTCGCAAACAGGGTGGCAGGGGGAGGGAATAAAAATTTAATAATGACGTGCACATATTGTTAACATTCGACGGGGTGTGTAGGATATATGTGTGGGTGTATTTTATTTATCAGCAAAAATTTAGAGGGGTGTTAAAGTTACTTACACTAGAAATTGCTTTACTTAAAAAGTCACTTCCCGGTATTATTCGCAAACAGGGTGGCAGGGGGAGGGAATAAAAATTTAATAATGACGTGCACATATTGTTAACATTCGACGGGGTGTGTAGGATATATGTGTGGGTGTATTTTATTTATCAGCAAAAATTTAGAGGGGTGTTAAAGTTACTTACACTAGGAATTGCTTTACTTAAAAAGTCACTTCCCGGCATTATTCGCAAACAGGGTGGCCGGGGGAGGGAATAAACATTTAATAATGACGTGCACATATTGTTAACATTCGACGGGGTGTGTAGGATATATGTGTGGGTGTATTTTATTTATCAGCAAAAATTTAGAGTGGTGTTAAAGTTACTTACACTAGGAATTGCTTTACTTAAAAAGTCACTTCCCGGTATTATTCGCAAACAGGGTGGCAGGGGGAGGGAATAAAAATTTAATAATGACGTGCACATATTGCTAACATTCGACGGGGTGTGTAGGATATATGTGTGAGTGTATTTTATTTATCAGCAAAATTTTAGAGGGGTGTTAAAGTTACTTAAACTAGGAATTGCTTTACTTAAAAAGTCACTTCCCGGTATTATTCGCAAACAGGGTGGCAGGGGGAGGGAATAAAAATTTAATAATGACGTGCACATATTGCTAACATTCGACGGGGTGTGTCGGATATATGTGTGGGTGTATTTTATTTATCAGCAAAAATTTAGAGGGGTGTTAAAGTTACTTACACTAGGAATTGCTTCACTTAAAAAGTCACTTCCCGGTATTATTCGCAAACAGGGTGGCAGGGGGAGGGAATAAAAATTTAATAATGACGTGCACATATTGTTAACATTCGACGGGGTGTGTAGGATATATGTGTGGGTGTATTTTATTTATCAGCAAAAATTTAGAGGGGTGTTAAAGTTACTTACACTAGGAATTGCTTTACTTAAAAAGTCACTTCCCGGCATTATTCGCAAACAGGGTGGCCGGGGGAGGGAATAAAAATTTAATAATGACGTGCACATATTGCTAACATTCGACGGGGTGTGTCGGATATATGTGTGGGTGTATTTTATTTATCAGCAAAAATTTAGAGTGGTGTTAAAGTTACTTACACTAGGAATTGCTTTACTTAAAAAGTCACTTCCCGGTATTATTCGCAAACAGGGTGGCAGGGGGAGGGAATAAAAATTTAATAATGACGTGCACATATTGTTAACATTCGACGGGGTGTGTAGGATATATGTGTGGGTGTATTTTATTTATCAGCAAAAATTTAGAGGGGTGTTAAAGTTACTTACACTAGGAATTGCTTTACTTAAAAAGTCACTTCCCGGTATTATTCGCAAACAGGGTGGCAGGGGGAGGGAATAAAAATTTAATAATGACGTGCACATATTGCTAACATTCGACGGGGTGTGTCGGATATATGTGTGGGTGTATTTTATTTATCAGCAAAAATATAGAGGGGTGTTAAAGTTACTTACACTAGGAATTGCTTTACTTAAAAAGTCACTTCCCGGTATTATTCGCAAACAGGGTGGCAGGGGGAGGGAATAAAAATTTAATAATGACGTGCACATATTGCTAACATTCGATGGGGTGTGTAGGATATATGTGTGGGTGTATTTTATTTATCAGCAAAAATTTAGAGGGGTGTTAAAGTTACTTACACTAGGAATTGCTTACTTAAAAAGTCACTTCCCGGTATTATTCGCAAACAGAGTGGCAGGGGGAGGGAATAAAAATTTAATAATGACGTGCACATATTGCTAACATTCGATGGGGTGTGTAGGATATATGTGTGGGTGTATTTTATTTATCAGCAAAAATTTAGAGGGGTGTTAAAGTTACTTACACTAGGAATTGCTTTACTTAAAAAGTCACTTCCCGGTATTATTCGCAAACAGAGTGGCAGGGGGAGGGAATAAAAATTTAATAATGACGTGCACATATTGCTAACATTCGATGGGGTGTGTAGGATATATGTGTGGGTGTATTTTATTTATCAGCAAAAATTTAGAGGGGTGTTAAAGTTACTTACACTAGGAATTGCTTACTTAAAAAGTCACTTCCCCGTATTATTCGCAAACAGGGTGGCAGGGGGAGGAAATAAAAATTTAATAATGACGTGCACATATTGCTAACATTCGATGGGGTGTGTAGGATATATGTGTGGGTGTATTTTATTTATCAGCAAAAATTTAGAGGGGTGTTAAAGTTACTTACACTAGGAATTGCTTTACTTAAAAAGTCACTTCCCGGTATTATTCGCAAACAGAGTGGCAGGGGGAGGGAATAAAAATTTAATAATGACGTGCACATATTGCTAACATTCGACGGGGTGTGTCGGATATATGTGTGGGTGTATTTTATTTATCAGCAAAAATATAGAGGGGTGTTAAAGTTACTTACACTAGGAATTGCTTTACTTAAAAAGTCACTTCCCGGTATTATTCGCAAACAGGGTGGCAGGGGGAGGGAATAAAAATTTAATAATGACGTGCACATATTGTTAACATTCGACGGGGTGTGTCGGATATATGTGTGGGTGTATTTTATTTATCAGCAAAAATTTAGAGGGGTGTTAAAGTTACTTACACTAGGAATTGCTTTACTTAAAAAGTCACTTCCCGGCATTATTCGCAAACAGGGTGGCCGGGGGAGGGAATAAAAATTTAATAATGACGTGCACATATTGCTAACATTCGACGGGGTGTGTCGGATATATGTGTGGGTGTATTTTATTTATCAGCAAAAATTTAGAGTGGTGTTAAAGTTACTTACACTAGGAATTGCTTTACTTAAAAAGTCACTTCCCGGTATTATTCGCAAACAGGGTGGCAGGGGGAGGGAATAAAAATTTAATAATGACGTGCACATATTGTTAACATTCGACGGGGTGTGTAGGATATATGTGTGGGTGTATTTTATTTATCAGCAAAAATTTAGAGGGGTGTTAAAGTTACTTACACTAGGAATTGCTTTACTTAAAAAGTCACTTCCCGGTATTATTCGCAAACAGGGTGGCAGGGGGAGGGAATAAAAATTTAATAATGACGTGCACATATTGCTAACATTCGACGGGGTGTGTCGGATATATGTGTGGGTGTATTTTATTTATCAGCAAAAATATAGAGGGGTGTTAAAGTTACTTACACTAGGAATTGCTTTACTTAAAAAGTCACTTCCCGGTATTATTCGCAAACAGGGTGGCAGGGGGAGGGAATAAAAATTTAATAATGACGTGCACATATTGCTAACATTCGATGGGGTGTGTAGGATATATGTGTGGGTGTATTTTATTTATCAGCAAAAATTTAGAGGGGTGTTAAAGTTACTTACACTAGGAATTGCTTACTTAAAAAGTCACTTCCCGGTATTATTCGCAAACAGAGTGGCAGGGGGAGGGAATAAAAATTTAATAATGACGTGCACATATTGCTAACATTCGATGGGGTGTGTAGGATATATGTGTGGGTGTATTTTATTTATCAGCAAAAATTTAGAGGGGTGTTAAAGTTACTTACACTAGGAATTGCTTACTTAAAAAGTCACTTCCCGGTATTATTCGCAAACAGAGTGGCAGGGGGAGGGAATAAAAATTTAATAATGACGTGCACATATTGCTAACATTCGATGGGGTGTGTAGGATATATGTGTGGGTGTATTTTATTTATCAGCAAAAATTTAGAGGGGTGTTAAAGTTACTTACACTAGGAATTGCTTTACTTAAAAAGTCACTTCCCCGTATTATTCGCAAACAGGGTGGCAGGGGGAGGAAATAAAAATTTAATAATGACGTGCACATATTGCTAACATTCGATGGGGTGTGTAGGATATATGTGTGGGTGTATTTTATTTATCAGCAAAAATTTAGAGGGGTGTTAAAGTTACTTACACTAGGAATTGCTTTACTTAAAAAGTCACTTCCCGGTATTATTCGCAAACAGGGTGGCAGGGGAAGGGAATAAAAATTTAATAATGACGTGCACATATTGCTAATATTCGATGGGGTGTGTAGGATATATGTGTGGGTGTATTTTATTTATCAGCAAAAATTTAGAGGGGTGTTAAAGTTACTTACACTAGGAATTGCTTTACTTAAAAAGTCACTTCCCCGTATTATTCGCAAACAGGGTGGCAGGGGGAGGAAATAAAAATTTAATAATGACGTGCACATATTGCTAACATTCGATGGGGTGTGTAGGATATATGTGTGGGTGTATTTTATTTATCAGCAAAAATTTAGAGGGGTGTTAAAGTTACTTACACTAGGAATTGCTTTACTTAAAAAGTCACTTCCCCGTATTATTCGCAAACAGGGTGGCAGGGGGAGGAAATAAAAATTTAATAATGACGTGCACATATTGCTAACATTCGATGGGGTGTGTAGGATATATGTGTGGGTGTATTTTATTTATCAGCAAAAATTTAGAGGGGTGTTAAAGTTACTTACACTAGGAATTGCTTTACTTAAAAAGTCACTTCCCGGTATTATTCGCAAACAGGGTGGCAGGGGAAGGGAATAAAAATTTAATAATGACGTGCACATATTGCTAACATTCGATGGGGTGTGTAGGATATATGTGTGGGTGTATTTTATTTATCAGCAAAAATTTAGAGGGGTGTTAAAGTTACTTACACTAGGAATTGCTTTACTTAAAAAGTCACTTCCCGGTATTATTCGCAAACAGGGTGGCAGGGGGAGGGAATAAACATTTAATAATGACGTGCACATATTGTTAACATTCGACGGGGTGTGTAGGATATATGTGTGGGTGTATTTTATTTATCAGCAAAAATTTAGAGGGGTGTTAAAGTTACTTACACTAGGAATTGCTTTACTTAAAAAGTCACTTCCCGGTATTATTCGCAAACAGGGTGGCAGGGGGAGGGAATAAACATTTAATAATGACGTGCACATATTGTTAACATTCGACGGGGTGTGTAGGATATATGTGTGGGTGTATTTTATTTATCAGCAAAAATTTAGAGGGGTGTTAAAGTTACTTACACTAGGAATTGCTTTACTTAAAAAGTCACTTCCCGGTATTATTCGCAAACAGGGTGGCAGGGGGAGGGAATAAACATTTAATAATGACGTGCACATATTGTTAACATTCGACGGGGTGTGTAGGATATATGTGTGGGTGTATTTTATTTATCAGCAAAAATTTAGAGGGGTGTTAAAGTTACTTACACTAGGAATTGCTTTACTTAAAAAGTCACTTCCCGGTATTATTCGCAAACAGGGTGGCAGGGGGAGGGAATAAACATTTAATAATGACGTGCACATATTGTTAACATTCGACGGGGTGTGTAGGATATATGTGTGGGTGTATTTTATTTATCAGCAAAAATTTAGAGGGGTGTTAAAGTTACACTAGGAATTGCTTTACTTAAAAAGTCACTTCCCGGTATTATTCGCAAACAGGGTGGCAGGGGGAGGGAATAAACATTTAATAATGACGTGCACATATTGTTAACATTCGACGGGGTGTGTAGGATATATGTGTGGGTGTATTTTATTTATCAGCAAAAATTTAGAGGGGTGTTAAAGTTACTTACACTAGGAATTGCTTTACTTAAAAAGTCACTTCCCGGTATTATTCGCAAACAGGGTGGCAGGGGGAGGGAATAAACATTTAATAATGACGTGCACATATTGTTAACATTCGACGGGGTGTGTAGGATATATGTGTGGGTGTATTTTATTTATCAGCAAAAATTTAGAGGGGTGTTAAAGTTACTTACACTAGGAATTGCTTTACTTAAAAAGTCACTTCCCGGTATTATTCGCAAACAGGGTGGCAGGGGGAGGGAATAAACATTTAATAATGACGTGCACATATTGTTAACATTCGACGGGGTGTGTAGGATATATGTGTGGGTGTATTTTATTTATCAGCAAAAATTTAGAGGGGTGTTAAAGTTACTTACACTAGGAATTGCTTTACTTAAAAAGTCACTTCCCGGTATTATTCGCAAACAGGGTGGCAGGGGGAGGGAATAAACATTTAATAATGACGTGCACATATTGTTAACATTCGACGGGGTGTGTAGGATATATGTGTGGGTGTATTTTATTTATCAGCAAAAATTTAGAGGGGTGTTAAAGTTACTTACACTAGGAATTGCTTTAATTAAAAAGTCACTTCCCGGTATTATTCGCAAACAGGGTGGCAGGGGGAGGGAATAAACATTTAATAATGACGTGCACATATTGTTAACATTCGACGGGGTGTGTAGGATATATGTGTGGGTGTATTTTATTTATCAGCAAAAATTTAGAGGGGTGTTAAAGTTACTTACACTAGGAATTGCTTTACTTAAAAAGTCACTTCCCGGTATTATTCGCAAACAGGGTGGCAGGGGGAGGGAATAAACATTTAATAATGACGTGCACATATTGTTAACATTCGACGGGGTGTGTAGGATATATGTGTGGGTGTATTTTATTTATCAGCAAAAATTTAGAGGGGTGTTAAAGTTACTTACACTAGGAATTGCTTTACTTAAAAAGTCACTTCCCGGTATTATTCGCAAACAGGGTGGCAGGGGGAGGGAATAAACATTTAATAATGACGTGCACATATTGTTAACATTCGACGGGGTGTGTAGGATATATGTGTGGGTGTATTTTATTTATCAGCAAAAATTTAGAGGGGTGTTAAAGTTACTTACACTAGGAATTGCTTTACTTAAAAAGTCACTTCCCGGTATTATTCGCAAACAGGGTGGCAGGGGGAGGGAATAAACATTTAATAATGACGTGCACATATTGTTAACATTCGACGGGGTGTGTAGGATATATGTGTGGGTGTATTTTATTTATCAGCAAAAATTTAGAGGGGTGTTAAAGTTACTTACACTAGGAATTGCTTTACTTAAAAAGTCACTTCCCGGTATTATTCGCAAACAGGGTGGCAGGGGGAGGGAATAAACATTTAATAATGACGTGCACATATTGTTAACATTCGACGGGGTGTGTAGGATATATGTGTGGGTGTATTTTATTTATCAGCAAAAATTTAGAGGGGTGTTAAAGTTACTTACACTAGGAATTGCTTTACTTAAAAAGTCACTTCCCGGTATTATTCGCAAACAGGGTGGCAGGGGGAGGGAATAAACATTTAATAATGACGTGCACATATTGTTAACATTCGACGGGGTGTGTAGGATATATGTGTGGGTGTATTTTATTTATCAGCAAAAATTTAGAGGGGTGTTAAAGTTACTTACACTAGGAATTGCTTTAATTAAAAAGTCACTTCCCGGTATTATTCGCAAACAGGGTGGCAGGGGGAGGGAATAAACATTTAATAATGACGTGCACATATTGTTAACATTCGACGGGGTGTGTAGGATATATGTGTGGGTGTATTTTATTTATCAGCAAAAATTTAGAGGGGTGTTAAAGTTACTTACACTAGGAATTGCTTTACTTAAAAAGTCACTTCCCGGTATTATTCGCAAACAGGGTGGCAGGGGGAGGGAATAAACATTTAATAATGACGTGCACATATTGTTAACATTCGACGGGGTGTGTAGGATATATGTGTGGGTGTATTTTATTTATCAGCAAAAATTTAGAGGGGTGTTAAAGTTACTTACACTAGGAATTGCTTTAATTAAAAAGTCACTTCCCGGTATTATTCGCAAACAGGGTGGCAGGGGGAGGGAATAAACATTTAATAATGACGTGCACATATTGTTAACATTCGACGGGGTGTGTAGGATATATGTGTGGGTGTATTTTATTTATCAGCAAAAATTTAGAGGGGTGTTAAGGTTACTTACACTAGGAATTGCTTTAATTAAAAAGTCACTTCCCGGTATTATTCGCAAACAGGGTGGCAGGGGGAGGGAATAAACATTTAATAATGACGTGCACATATTGTTAACATTCGACGGGGTGTGTAGGATATATGTGTGGGTGTATTTTATTTATCAGCAAAAATTTAGAGGGGTGTTAAGGTTACTTACACTAGGAATTGCTTTAATTAAAAAGTCACTTCCCGGTATTATTCGCAAACAGGGTGGCAGGGGGAGGGAATAAACATTTAATAATGACGTGCACATATTGTTAACATTCGACGGGGTGTGTAGGATATATGTGTGGGTGTATTTTATTTATCAGCAAAAATTTAGAGGGGTGTTAAAGTTACTTACACTAGGAATTGCTTTAATTAAAAAGTCACTTCCCGGTATTATTCGCAAACAGGGTGGCAGGGGGAGGGAATAAACATTTAATAATGACGTGCACATATTGTTAACATTCGACGGGGTGTGTAGGATATATGTGTGGGTGTATTTTATTTATCAGCAAAAATTTAGAGGGGTGTTAAAGTTACTTACACTAGGAATTGCTTTAATTAAAAAGTCACTTCCCGGTATTATTCGCAAACAGGGTGGCAGGGGGAGGGAATAAACATTTAATAATGACGTGCACATATTGTTAACATTCGACGGGGTGTGTAGGATATATGTGTGGGTGTATTTTATTTATCAGCAAAAATTTAGAGGGGTGTTAAAGTTACTTACACTAGGAATTGCTTTAATTAAAAAGTCACTTCCCGGTATTATTCGCAAACAGGGTGGCAGGGGGAGGGAATAAACATTTAATAATGACGTGCACATATTGTTAACATTCGACGGGGTGTGTAGGATATATGTGTGGGTGTATTTTATTTATCAGCAAAAATTTAGAGGGGTGTTAAGGTTACTTACACTAGGAATTGCTTTAATTAAAAAGTCACTTCCCGGTATTATTCGCAAACAGGGTGGCAGGGGGAGGGAATAAACATTTAATAATGACGTGCACATATTGTTAACATTCGACGGGGTGTGTAGGATATATGTGTGGGTGTATTTTATTTATCAGCAAAAATTTAGAGGGGTGTTAAAGTTACTTACACTAGGAATTGCTTTAATTAAAAAGTCACTTCCCGGTATTATTCGCAAACAGGGTGGCAGGGGGAGGGAATAAACATTTAATAATGACGTGCACATATTGTTAACATTCGACGGGGTGTGTAGGATATATGTGTGGGTGTATTTTATTTATCAGCAAAAATTTAGAGGGGTGTTAAGGTTACTTACACTAGGAATTGCTTTAATTAAAAAGTCACTTCCCGGTATTATTCGCAAACAGGGTGGCAGGGGGAGGGAATAAACATTTAATAATGACGTGCACATATTGTTAACATTCGACGGGGTGTGTAGGATATATGTGTGGGTGTATTTTATTTATCAGCAAAAATTTAGAGGGGTGTTAAGGTTACTTACACTAGGAATTGCTTTAATTAAAAAGTCACTTCCCGGTATTATTCGCAAACAGGGTGGCAGGGGGAGGGAATAAACATTTAATAATGACGTGCACATATTGTTAACATTCGACGGGGTGTGTAGGATATATGTGTGGGTGTATTTTATTTATCAGCAAAAATTTAGAGGGGTGTTAAAGTTACTTACACTAGGAATTGCTTTAATTAAAAAGTCACTTCCCGGTATTATTCGCAAACAGGGTGGCAGGGGGAGGGAATAAACATTTAATAATGACGTGCACATATTGTTAACATTCGACGGGGTGTGTAGGATATATGTGTGGGTGTATTTTATTTATCAGCAAAAATTTAGAGGGGTGTTAAAGTTACTTACACTAGGAATTGCTTTAATTAAAAAGTCACTTCCCGGTATTATTCGCAAACAGGGTGGCAGGGGGAGGGAATAAACATTTAATAATGACGTGCACATATTGTTAACATTCGACGGGGTGTGTAGGATATATGTGTGGGTGTATTTTATTTATCAGCAAAAATTTAGAGGGGTGTTAAGGTTACTTACACTAGGAATTGCTTTAATTAAAAAGTCACTTCCCGGTATTATTCGCAAACAGGGTGGCAGGGGGAGGGAATAAACATTTAATAATGACGTGCACATATTGTTAACATTCGACGGGGTGTGTAGGATATATGTGTGGGTGTATTTTATTTATCAGCAAAAATTTAGAGGGGTGTTAAGGTTACTTACACTAGGAATTGCTTTAATTAAAAAGTCACTTCCCGGTATTATTCGCAAACAGGGTGGCAGGGGGAGGGAATAAACATTTAATAATGACGTGCACATATTGTTAACATTCGACGGGGTGTGTAGGATATATGTGTGGGTGTATTTTATTTATCAGCAAAAATTTAGAGGGGTGTTAAAGTTACTTACACTAGGAATTGCTTTAATTAAAAAGTCACTTCCCGGTATTATTCGCAAACAGGGTGGCAGGGGGAGGGAATAAACATTTAATAATGACGTGCACATATTGTTAACATTCGACGGGGTGTGTAGGATATATGTGTGGGTGTATTTTATTTATCAGCAAAAATTTAGAGGGGTGTTAAAGTTACTTACACTAGGAATTGCTTTAATTAAAAAGTCACTTCCCGGTATTATTCGCAAACAGGGTGGCAGGGGGAGGGAATAAACATTTAATAATGACGTGCACATATTGTTAACATTCGACGGGGTGTGTAGGATATATGTGTGGGTGTATTTTATTTATCAGCAAAAATTTAGAGGGGTGTTAAGGTTACTTACACTAGGAATTGCTTTAATTAAAAAGTCACTTCCCGGTATTATTCGCAAACAGGGTGGCAGGGGGAGGGAATAAACATTTAATAATGACGTGCACATATTGTTAACATTCGACGGGGTGTGTAGGATATATGTGTGGGTGTATTTTATTTATCAGCAAAAATTTAGAGGGGTGTTAAAGTTACTTACACTAGGAATTGCTTTAATTAAAAAGTCACTTCCCGGTATTATTCGCAAACAGGGTGGCAGGGGGAGGGAATAAACATTTAATAATGACGTGCACATATTGTTAACATTCGACGGGGTGTGTAGGATATATGTGTGGGTGTATTTTATTTATCAGCAAAAATTTAGAGGGGTGTTAAAGTTACTTACACTAGGAATTGCTTTAATTAAAAAGTCACTTCCCGGTATTATTCGCAAACAGGGTGGCAGGGGGAGGGAATAAACATTTAATAATGACGTGCACATATTGTTAACATTCGACGGGGTGTGTAGGATATATGTGTGGGTGTATTTTATTTATCAGCAAAAATTTAGAGGGGTGTTAAGGTTACTTACACTAGGAATTGCTTTAATTAAAAAGTCACTTCCCGGTATTATTCGCAAACAGGGTGGCAGGGGGAGGGAATAAACATTTAATAATGACGTGCACATATTGTTAACATTCGACGGGGTGTGTAGGATATATGTGTGGGTGTATTTTATTTATCAGCAAAAATTTAGAGGGGTGTTAAGGTTACTTACACTAGGAATTGCTTTAATTAAAAAGTCACTTCCCGGTATTATTCGCAAACAGGGTGGCAGGGGGAGGGAATAAACATTTAATAATGACGTGCACATATTGTTAACATTCGACGGGGTGTGTAGGATATATGTGTGGGTGTATTTTATTTATCAGCAAAAATTTAGAGGGGTGTTAAAGTTACTTACACTAGGAATTGCTTTAATTAAAAAGTCACTTCCCGGTATTATTCGCAAACAGGGTGGCAGGGGGAGGGAATAAACATTTAATAATGACGTGCACATATTGTTAACATTCGACGGGGTGTGTAGGATATATGTGTGGGTGTATTTTATTTATCAGCAAAAATTTAGAGGGGTGTTAAAGTTACTTACACTAGGAATTGCTTTAATTAAAAAGTCACTTCCCGGTATTATTCGCAAACAGGGTGGCAGGGGGAGGGAATAAACATTTAATAATGACGTGCACATATTGTTAACATTCGACGGGGTGTGTAGGATATATGTGTGGGTGTATTTTATTTATCAGCAAAAATTTAGAGGGGTGTTAAGGTTACTTACACTAGGAATTGCTTTAATTAAAAAGTCACTTCCCGGTATTATTCGCAAACAGGGTGGCAGGGGGAGGGAATAAACATTTAATAATGACGTGCACATATTGTTAACATTCGACGGGGTGTGTAGGATATATGTGTGGGTGTATTTTATTTATCAGCAAAAATTTAGAGGGGTGTTAAAGTTACTTACACTAGGAATTGCTTTAATTAAAAAGTCACTTCCCGGTATTATTCGCAAACAGGGTGGCAGGGGGAGGGAATAAACATTTAATAATGACGTGCACATATTGTTAACATTCGACGGGGTGTGTAGGATATATGTGTGGGTGTATTTTATTTATCAGCAAAAATTTAGAGGGGTGTTAAGGTTACTTACACTAGGAATTGCTTTAATTAAAAAGTCACTTCCCGGTATTATTCGCAAACAGGGTGGCAGGGGGAGGGAATAAACATTTAATAATGACGTGCACATATTGTTAACATTCGACGGGGTGTGTAGGATATATGTGTGGGTGTATTTTATTTATCAGCAAAAATTTAGAGGGGTGTTAAGGTTACTTACACTAGGAATTGCTTTAATTAAAAAGTCACTTCCCGGTATTATTCGCAAACAGGGTGGCAGGGGGAGGGAATAAACATTTAATAATGACGTGCACATATTGTTAACATTCGACGGGGTGTGTAGGATATATGTGTGGGTGTATTTTATTTATCAGCAAAAATTTAGAGGGGTGTTAAAGTTACTTACACTAGGAATTGCTTTAATTAAAAAGTCACTTCCCGGTATTATTCGCAAACAGGGTGGCAGGGGGAGGGAATAAACATTTAATAATGACGTGCACATATTGTTAACATTCGACGGGGTGTGTAGGATATATGTGTGGGTGTATTTTATTTATCAGCAAAAATTTAGAGGGGTGTTAAAGTTACTTACACTAGGAATTGCTTTAATTAAAAAGTCACTTCCCGGTATTATTCGCAAACAGGGTGGCAGGGGGAGGGAATAAACATTTAATAATGACGTGCACATATTGTTAACATTCGACGGGGTGTGTAGGATATATGTGTGGGTGTATTTTATTTATCAGCAAAAATTTAGAGGGGTGTTAAAGTTACTTACACTAGGAATTGCTTTAATTAAAAAGTCACTTCCCGGTATTATTCGCAAACAGGGTGGCAGGGGGAGGGAATAAACATTTAATAATGACGTGCACATATTGTTAACATTCGACGGGGTGTGTAGGATATATGTGTGGGTGTATTTTATTTATCAGCAAAAATTTAGAGGGGTGTTAAAGTTACTTACACTAGGAATTGCTTTAATTAAAAAGTCACTTCCCGGTATTATTCGCAAACAGGGTGGCAGGGGGAGGGAATAAACATTTAATAATGACGTGCACATATTGTTAACATTCGACGGGGTGTGTAGGATATATGTGTGGGTGTATTTTATTTATCAGCAAAAATTTAGAGGGGTGTTAAAGTTACTTACACTAGGAATTGCTTTACTTAAAAAGTCACTTCCCGGTATTATTCGCAAACAGGGTGGCAGGGGGAGGGAATAAACATTTAATAATGACGTGCACATATTGTTAACATTCGACGGGGTGTGTAGGATATATGTGTGGGTGTATTTTATTTATCAGCAAAAATTTAGAGGGGTGTTAAAGTTACTTACACTAGGAATTGCTTTACTTAAAAAGTCACTTCCCGGTATTATTCGCAAACAGGGTGGCAGGGGGAGGGAATAAACATTTAATAATGACGTGCACATATTGTTAACATTCGACGGGGTGTGTAGGATATATGTGTGGGTGTATTTTATTTATCAGCAAAAATTTAGAGGGGTGTTAAAGTTACTTACACTAGGAATTGCTTTACTTAAAAAGTCACTTCCCGGTATTATTCGCAAACAGGGTGGCAGGGGGAGGGAATAAACATTTAATAATGACGTGCACATATTGTTAACATTCGACGGGGTGTGTAGGATATATGTGTGGGTGTATTTTATTTATCAGCAAAAATTTAGAGGGGTGTTAAAGTTACTTACACTAGGAATTGCTTTAATTAAAAAGTCACTTCCCGGTATTATTCGCAAACAGGGTGGCAGGGGGAGGGAATAAACATTTAATAATGACGTGCACATATTGTTAACATTCGACGGGGTGTGTAGGATATATGTGTGGGTGTATTTTATTTATCAGCAAAAATTTAGAGGGGTGTTAAAGTTACTTACACTAGGAATTGCTTTAATTAAAAAGTCACTTCCCGGTATTATTCGCAAACAGGGTGGCAGGGGGAGGGAATAAACATTTAATAATGACGTGCACATATTGTTAACATTCGACGGGGTGTGTAGGATATATGTGTGGGTGTATTTTATTTATCAGCAAAAATTTAGAGGGGTGTTAAAGTTACTTACACTAGGAATTGCTTTAATTAAAAAGTCACTTCCCGGTATTATTCGCAAACAGGGTGGCAGGGGGAGGGAATAAACATTTAATAATGACGTGCACATATTGTTAACATTCGACGGGGTGTGTAGGATATATGTGTGGGTGTATTTTATTTATCAGCAAAAATTTAGAGGGGTGTTAAAGTTACTTACACTAGGAATTGCTTTAATTAAAAAGTCACTTCCCGGTATTATTCGCAAACAGGGTGGCAGGGGGAGGGAATAAACATTTAATAATGACGTGCACATATTGTTAACATTCGACGGGGTGTGTAGGATATATGTGTGGGTGTATTTTATTTATCAGCAAAAATTTAGAGGGGTGTTAAAGTTACTTACACTAGGAATTGCTTTACTTAAAAAGTCACTTCCCGGTATTATTCGCAAACAGGGTGGCAGGGGGAGGGAATAAACATTTAATAATGACGTGCACATATTGTTAACATTCGACGGGGTGTGTAGGATATATGTATGGGTGTATTTTATTTATCAGCAAAAATTTAGAGGGGTGTTAAAGTTACTTACACTAGGAATTGCTTTACTTAAAAAGTCACTTCCCGGTATTATTCGCAAACAGGGTGGCAGGGGGAGGGAATAAACATTTAATAATGACGTGCACATATTGTTAACATTCGACGGGGTGTGTAGGATATATGTGTGGGTGTATTTTATTTATCAGCAAAAATTTAGAGGGGTGTTAAAGTTACTTACACTAGGAATTGCTTTACTTAAAAAGTCACTTCCCGGTATTATTCGCAAACAGGGTGGCAGGGGGAGGGAATAAACATTTAATAATGACGTGCACATATTGTTAACATTCGACGGGGTGTGTAGGATATATGTGTGGGTGTATTTTATTTATCAGCAAAAATTTAGAGGGGTGTTAAAGTTACTTACACTAGGAATTGCTTTAATTAAAAAGTCACTTCCCGGTATTATTCGCAAACAGGGTGGCAGGGGGAGGGAATAAACATTTAATAATGACGTGCACATATTGTTAACATTCGACGGGGTGTGTAGGATATATGTGTGGGTGTATTTTATTTATCAGCAAAAATTTAGAGGGGTGTTAAAGTTACTTACACTAGGAATTGCTTTAATTAAAAAGTCACTTCCCGGTATTATTCGCAAACAGGGTGGCAGGGGGAGGGAATAAACATTTAATAATGACGTGCACATATTGTTAACATTCGACGGGGTGTGTAGGATATATGTGTGGGTGTATTTTATTTATCAGCAAAAATTTAGAGGGGTGTTAAAGTTACTTACACTAGGAATTGCTTTAATTAAAAAGTCACTTCCCGGTATTATTCGCAAACAGGGTGGCAGGGGGAGGGAATAAACATTTAATAATGACGTGCACATATTGTTAACATTCGACGGGGTGTGTAGGATATATGTGTGGGTGTATTTTATTTATCAGCAAAAATTTAGAGGGGTGTTAAAGTTACTTACACTAGGAATTGCTTTAATTAAAAAGTCACTTCCCGGTATTATTCGCAAACAGGGTGGCAGGGGGAGGGAATAAACATTTAATAATGACGTGCACATATTGTTAACATTCGACGGGGTGTGTAGGATATATGTGTGGGTGTATTTTATTTATCAGCAAAAATTTAGAGGGGTGTTAAAGTTACTTACACTAGGAATTGCTTTAATTAAAAAGTCACTTCCCGGTATTATTCGCAAACAGGGTGGCAGGGGGAGGGAATAAACATTTAATAATGACGTGCACATATTGTTAACATTCGACGGGGTGTGTAGGATATATGTGTGGGTGTATTTTATTTATCAGCAAAAATTTAGAGGGGTGTTAAAGTTACTTACACTAGGAATTGCTTTAATTAAAAAGTCACTTCCCGGTATTATTCGCAAACAGGGTGGCAGGGGGAGGGAATAAACATTTAATAATGACGTGCACATATTGTTAACATTCGACGGGGTGTGTAGGATATATGTGTGGGTGTATTTTATTTATCAGCAAAAATTTAGAGGGGTGTTAAAGTTACTTACACTAGGAATTGCTTTAATTAAAAAGTCACTTCCCGGTATTATTCGCAAACAGGGTGGCAGGGGGAGGGAATAAACATTTAATAATGACGTGCACATATTGTTAACATTCGACGGGGTGTGTAGGATATATGTGTGGGTGTATTTTATTTATCAGCAAAAATTTAGAGGGGTGTTAAAGTTACTTACACTAGGAATTGCTTTAATTAAAAAGTCACTTCCCGGTATTATTCGCAAACAGGGTGGCAGGGGGAGGGAATAAACATTTAATAATGACGTGCACATATTGTTAACATTCGACGGGGTGTGTAGGATATATGTATGGGTGTATTTTATTTATCAGCAAAAATTTAGAGGGGTGTTAAAGTTACTTACACTAGGAATTGCTTTACTTAAAAAGTCACTTCCCGGTATTATTCGCAAACAGGGTGGCAGGGGGAGGGAATAAACATTTAATAATGACGTGCACATATTGTTAACATTCGACGGGGTGTGTAGGATATATGTGTGGGTGTATTTTATTTATCAGCAAAAATTTAGAGGGGTGTTAAAGTTACTTACACTAGGAATTGCTTTACTTAAAAAGTCACTTCCCGGTATTATTCGCAAACAGGGTGGCAGGGGGAGGGAATAAACATTTAATAATGACGTGCACATATTGTTAACATTCGACGGGGTGTGTAGGATATATGTGTGGGTGTATTTTATTTATCAGCAAAAATTTAGAGGGGTGTTAAAGTTACTTACACTAGGAATTGCTTTACTTAAAAAGTCACTTCCCGGTATTATTCGCAAACAGGGTGGCAGGGGGAGGGAATAAACATTTAATAATGACGTGCACATATTGTTAACATTCGACGGGGTGTGTAGGATATATGTGTGGGTGTATTTTATTTATCAGCAAAAATTTAGAGGGGTGTTAAAGTTACTTACACTAGGAATTGCTTTAATTAAAAAGTCACTTCCCGGTATTATTCGCAAACAGGGTGGCAGGGGGAGGGAATAAACATTTAATAATGACGTGCACATATTGTTAACATTCGACGGGGTGTGTAGGATATATGTGTGGGTGTATTTTATTTATCAGCAAAAATTTAGAGGGGTGTTAAAGTTACTTACACTAGGAATTGCTTTAATTAAAAAGTCACTTCCCGGTATTATTCGCAAACAGGGTGGCAGGGGGAGGGAATAAACATTTAATAATGACGTGCACATATTGTTAACATTCGACGGGGTGTGTAGGATATATGTGTGGGTGTATTTTATTTATCAGCAAAAATTTAGAGGGGTGTTAAAGTTACTTACACTAGGAATTGCTTTAATTAAAAAGTCACTTCCCGGTATTATTCGCAAACAGGGTGGCAGGGGGAGGGAATAAACATTTAATAATGACGTGCACATATTGTTAACATTCGACGGGGTGTGTAGGATATATGTGTGGGTGTATTTTATTTATCAGCAAAAATTTAGAGGGGTGTTAAAGTTACTTACACTAGGAATTGCTTTAATTAAAAAGTCACTTCCCGGTATTATTCGCAAACAGGGTGGCAGGGGGAGGGAATAAACATTTAATAATGACGTGCACATATTGTTAACATTCGACGGGGTGTGTAGGATATATGTGTGGGTGTATTTTATTTATCAGCAAAAATTTAGAGGGGTGTTAAAGTTACTTACACTAGGAATTGCTTTAATTAAAAAGTCACTTCCCGGTATTATTCGCAAACAGGGTGGCAGGGGGAGGGAATAAACATTTAATAATGACGTGCACATATTGTTAACATTCGACGGGGTGTGTAGGATATATGTATGGGTGTATTTTATTTATCAGCAAAAATTTAGAGGGGTGTTAAAGTTACTTACACTAGGAATTGCTTTACTTAAAAAGTCACTTCCCGGTATTATTCGCAAACAGGGTGGCAGGGGGAGGGAATAAACATTTAATAATGACGTGCACATATTGTTAACATTCGACGGGGTGTGTAGGATATATGTGTGGGTGTATTTTATTTATCAGCAAAAATTTAGAGGGGTGTTAAAGTTACTTACACTAGGAATTGCTTTACTTAAAAAGTCACTTCCCGGTATTATTCGCAAACAGGGTGGCAGGGGGAGGGAATAAACATTTAATAATGACGTGCACATATTGTTAACATTCGACGGGGTGTGTAGGATATATGTGTGGGTGTATTTTATTTATCAGCAAAAATTTAGAGGGGTGTTAAAGTTACTTACACTAGGAATTGCTTTACTTAAAAAGTCACTTCCCGGTATTATTCGCAAACAGGGTGGCAGGGGGAGGGAATAAACATTTAATAATGACGTGCACATATTGTTAACATTCGACGGGGTGTGTAGGATATATGTGTGGGTGTATTTTATTTATCAGCAAAAATTTAGAGGGGTGTTAAAGTTACTTACACTAGGAATTGCTTTAATTAAAAAGTCACTTCCCGGTATTATTCGCAAACAGGGTGGCAGGGGGAGGGAATAAACATTTAATAATGACGTGCACATATTGTTAACATTCGACGGGGTGTGTAGGATATATGTGTGGGTGTATTTTATTTATCAGCAAAAATTTAGAGGGGTGTTAAAGTTACTTACACTAGGAATTGCTTTAATTAAAAAGTCACTTCCCGGTATTATTCGCAAACAGGGTGGCAGGGGGAGGGAATAAACATTTAATAATGACGTGCACATATTGTTAACATTCGACGGGGTGTGTAGGATATATGTGTGGGTGTATTTTATTTATCAGCAAAAATTTAGAGGGGTGTTAAAGTTACTTACACTAGGAATTGCTTTAATTAAAAAGTCACTTCCCGGTATTATTCGCAAACAGGGTGGCAGGGGGAGGGAATAAACATTTAATAATGACGTGCACATATTGTTAACATTCGACGGGGTGTGTAGGATATATGTGTGGGTGTATTTTATTTATCAGCAAAAATTTAGAGGGGTGTTAAAGTTACTTACACTAGGAATTGCTTTAATTAAAAAGTCACTTCCCGGTATTATTCGCAAACAGGGTGGCAGGGGGAGGGAATAAACATTTAATAATGACGTGCACATATTGTTAACATTCGACGGGGTGTGTAGGATATATGTGTGGGTGTATTTTATTTATCAGCAAAAATTTAGAGGGGTGTTAAAGTTACTTACACTAGGAATTGCTTTAATTAAAAAGTCACTTCCCGGTATTATTCGCAAACAGGGTGGCAGGGGGAGGGAATAAACATTTAATAATGACGTGCACATATTGTTAACATTCGACGGGGTGTGTAGGATATATGTGTGGGTGTATTTTATTTATCAGCAAAAATTTAGAGGGGTGTTAAAGTTACTTACACTAGGAATTGCTTTAATTAAAAAGTCACTTCCCGGTATTATTCGCAAACAGGGTGGCAGGGGGAGGGAATAAACATTTAATAATGACGTGCACATATTGTTAACATTCGACGGGGTGTGTAGGATATATGTGTGGGTGTATTTTATTTATCAGCAAAAATTTAGAGGGGTGTTAAAGTTACTTACACTAGGAATTGCTTTAATTAAAAAGTCACTTCCCGGTATTATTCGCAAACAGGGTGGCAGGGGGAGGGAATAAACATTTAATAATGACGTGCACATATTGTTAACATTCGACGGGGTGTGTAGGATATATGTGTGGGTGTATTTTATTTATCAGCAAAAATTTAGAGGGGTGTTAAAGTTACTTACACTAGGAATTGCTTTACTTAAAAAGTCACTTCCCGGTATTATTCGCAAACAGGGTGGCAGGGGGAGGGAATAAACATTTAATAATGACGTGCACATATTGTTAACATTCGACGGGGTGTGTAGGATATATGTATGGGTGTATTTTATTTATCAGCAAAAATTTAGAGGGGTGTTAAAGTTACTTACACTAGGAATTGCTTTACTTAAAAAGTCACTTCCCGGTATTATTCGCAAACAGGGTGGCAGGGGGAGGGAATAAACATTTAATAATGACGTGCACATATTGTTAACATTCGACGGGGTGTGTAGGATATATGTGTGGGTGTATTTTATTTATCAGCAAAAATTTAGAGGGGTGTTAAAGTTACTTACACTAGGAATTGCTTTACTTAAAAAGTCACTTCCCGGTATTATTCGCAAACAGGGTGGCAGGGGGAGGGAATAAACATTTAATAATGACGTGCACATATTGTTAACATTCGACGGGGTGTGTAGGATATATGTGTGGGTGTATTTTATTTATCAGCAAAAATTTAGAGGGGTGTTAAAGTTACTTACACTAGGAATTGCTTTAATTAAAAAGTCACTTCCCGGTATTATTCGCAAACAGGGTGGCAGGGGGAGGGAATAAACATTTAATAATGACGTGCACATATTGTTAACATTCGACGGGGTGTGTAGGATATATGTGTGGGTGTATTTTATTTATCAGCAAAAATTTAGAGGGGTGTTAAAGTTACTTACACTAGGAATTGCTTTAATTAAAAAGTCACTTCCCGGTATTATTCGCAAACAGGGTGGCAGGGGGAGGGAATAAACATTTAATAATGACGTGCACATATTGTTAACATTCGACGGGGTGTGTAGGATATATGTGTGGGTGTATTTTATTTATCAGCAAAAATTTAGAGGGGTGTTAAAGTTACTTACACTAGGAATTGCTTTAATTAAAAAGTCACTTCCCGGTATTATTCGCAAACAGGGTGGCAGGGGGAGGGAATAAACATTTAATAATGACGTGCACATATTGTTAACATTCGACGGGGTGTGTAGGATATATGTGTGGGTGTATTTTATTTATCAGCAAAAATTTAGAGGGGTGTTAAAGTTACTTACACTAGGAATTGCTTTAATTAAAAAGTCACTTCCCGGTATTATTCGCAAACAGGGTGGCAGGGGGAGGGAATAAACATTTAATAATGACGTGCACATATTGTTAACATTCGACGGGGTGTGTAGGATATATGTGTGGGTGTATTTTATTTATCAGCAAAAATTTAGAGGGGTGTTAAAGTTACTTACACTAGGAATTGCTTTAATTAAAAAGTCACTTCCCGGTATTATTCGCAAACAGGGTGGCAGGGGGAGGGAATAAACATTTAATAATGACGTGCACATATTGTTAACATTCGACGGGGTGTGTAGGATATATGTGTGGGTGTATTTTATTTATCAGCAAAAATTTAGAGGGGTGTTAAAGTTACTTACACTAGGAATTGCTTTAATTAAAAAGTCACTTCCCGGTATTATTCGCAAACAGGGTGGCAGGGGGAGGGAATAAACATTTAATAATGACGTGCACATATTGTTAACATTCGACGGGGTGTGTAGGATATATGTGTGGGTGTATTTTATTTATCAGCAAAAATTTAGAGGGGTGTTAAAGTTACTTACACTAGGAATTGCTTTAATTAAAAAGTCACTTCCCGGTATTATTCGCAAACAGGGTGGCAGGGGGAGGGAATAAACATTTAATAATGACGTGCACATATTGTTAACATTCGACGGGGTGTGTAGGATATATGTGTGGGTGTATTTTATTTATCAGCAAAAATTTAGAGGGGTGTTAAAGTTACTTACACTAGGAATTGCTTTACTTAAAAAGTCACTTCCCGGTATTATTCGCAAACAGGGTGGCAGGGGGAGGGAATAAACATTTAATAATGACGTGCACATATTGTTAACATTCGACGGGGTGTGTAGGATATATGTATGGGTGTATTTTATTTATCAGCAAAAATTTAGAGGGGTGTTAAAGTTACTTACACTAGGAATTGCTTTACTTAAAAAGTCACTTCCCGGTATTATTCGCAAACAGGGTGGCAGGGGGAGGGAATAAACATTTAATAATGACGTGCACATATTGTTAACATTCGACGGGGTGTGTAGGATATATGTGTGGGTGTATTTTATTTATCAGCAAAAATTTAGAGGGGTGTTAAAGTTACTTACACTAGGAATTGCTTTACTTAAAAAGTCACTTCCCGGTATTATTCGCAAACAGGGTGGCAGGGGGAGGGAATAAACATTTAATAATGACGTGCACATATTGTTAACATTCGACGGGGTGTGTAGGATATATGTGTGGGTGTATTTTATTTATCAGCAAAAATTTAGAGGGGTGTTAAAGTTACTTACACTAGGAATTGCTTTACTTAAAAAGTCACTTCCCGGTATTATTCGCAAACAGGGTGGCAGGGGGAGGGAATAAACATTTAATAATGACGTGCACATATTGTTAACATTCGACGGGGTGTGTAGGATATATGTGTGGGTGTATTTTATTTATCAGCAAAAATTTAGAGGGGTGTTAAAGTTACTTACACTAGGAATTGCTTTACTTAAAAAGTCACTTCCCGGTATTATTCGCAAACAGGGTGGCAGGGGGAGGGAATAAACATTTAATAATGACGTGCACATATTGTTAACATTCGACGGGGTGTGTAGGATATATGTGTGGGTGTATTTTATTTATCAGCAAAAATTTAGAGGGGTGTTAAAGTTACTTACACTAGGAATTGCTTTAATTAAAAAGTCACTTCCCGGTATTATTCGCAAACAGGGTGGCAGGGGGAGGGAATAAACATTTAATAATGACGTGCACATATTGTTAACATTCGACGGGGTGTGTAGGATATATGTGTGGGTGTATTTTATTTATCAGCAAAAATTTAGAGGGGTGTTAAAGTTACTTACACTAGGAATTGCTTTAATTAAAAAGTCACTTCCCGGTATTATTCGCAAACAGGGTGGCAGGGGGAGGGAATAAACATTTAATAATGACGTGCACATATTGTTAACATTCGACGGGGTGTGTAGGATATATGTGTGGGTGTATTTTATTTATCAGCAAAAATTTAGAGGGGTGTTAAAGTTACTTACACTAGGAATTGCTTTAATTAAAAAGTCACTTCCCGGTATTATTCGCAAACAGGGTGGCAGGGGGAGGGAATAAACATTTAATAATGACGTGCACATATTGTTAACATTCGACGGGGTGTGTAGGATATATGTGTGGGTGTATTTTATTTATCAGCAAAAATTTAGAGGGGTGTTAAAGTTACTTACACTAGGAATTGCTTTAATTAAAAAGTCACTTCCCGGTATTATTCGCAAACAGGGTGGCAGGGGGAGGGAATAAACATTTAATAATGACGTGCACATATTGTTAACATTCGACGGGGTGTGTAGGATATATGTGTGGGTGTATTTTATTTATCAGCAAAAATTTAGAGGGGTGTTAAAGTTACTTACACTAGGAATTGCTTTAATTAAAAAGTCACTTCCCGGTATTATTCGCAAACAGGGTGGCAGGGGGAGGGAATAAACATTTAATAATGACGTGCACATATTGTTAACATTCGACGGGGTGTGTAGGATATATGTGTGGGTGTATTTTATTTATCAGCAAAAATTTAGAGGGGTGTTAAAGTTACTTACACTAGGAATTGCTTTACTTAAAAAGTCACTTCCCGGTATTATTCGCAAACAGGGTGGCAGGGGGAGGGAATAAACATTTAATAATGACGTGCACATATTGTTAACATTCGACGGGGTGTGTAGGATATATGTATGGGTGTATTTTATTTATCAGCAAAAATTTAGAGGGGTGTTAAAGTTACTTACACTAGGAATTGCTTTACTTAAAAAGTCACTTCCCGGTATTATTCGCAAACAGGGTGGCAGGGGGAGGGAATAAACATTTAATAATGACGTGCACATATTGTTAACATTCGACGGGGTGTGTAGGATATATGTGTGGGTGTATTTTATTTATCAGCAAAAATTTAGAGGGGTGTTAAAGTTACTTACACTAGGAATTGCTTTACTTAAAAAGTCACTTCCCGGTATTATTCGCAAACAGGGTGGCAGGGGGAGGGAATAAACATTTAATAATGACGTGCACATATTGTTAACATTCGACGGGGTGTGTAGGATATATGTGTGGGTGTATTTTATTTATCAGCAAAAATTTAGAGGGGTGTTAAAGTTACTTACACTAGGAATTGCTTTAATTAAAAAGTCACTTCCCGGTATTATTCGCAAACAGGGTGGCAGGGGGAGGGAATAAACATTTAATAATGACGTGCACATATTGTTAACATTCGACGGGGTGTGTAGGATATATGTGTGGGTGTATTTTATTTATCAGCAAAAATTTAGAGGGGTGTTAAAGTTACTTACACTAGGAATTGCTTTAATTAAAAAGTCACTTCCCGGTATTATTCGCAAACAGGGTGGCAGGGGGAGGGAATAAACATTTAATAATGACGTGCACATATTGTTAACATTCGACGGGGTGTGTAGGATATATGTATGGGTGTATTTTATTTATCAGCAAAAATTTAGAGGGGTGTTAAAGTTACTTACACTAGGAATTGCTTTACTTAAAAAGTCACTTCCCGGTATTATTCGCAAACAGGGTGGCAGGGGGAGGGAATAAACATTTAATAATGACGTGCACATATTGTTAACATTCGACGGGGTGTGTAGGATATATGTGTGGGTGTATTTTATTTATCAGCAAAAATTTAGAGGGGTGTTAAAGTTACTTACACTAGGAATTGCTTTACTTAAAAAGTCACTTCCCGGTATTATTCGCAAACAGGGTGGCAGGGGGAGGGAATAAACATTTAATAATGACGTGCACATATTGTTAACATTCGACGGGGTGTGTAGGATATATGTGTGGGTGTATTTTATTTATCAGCAAAAATTTAGAGGGGTGTTAAAGTTACTTACACTAGGAATTGCTTTACTTAAAAAGTCACTTCCCGGTATTATTCGCAAACAGGGTGGCAGGGGGAGGGAATAAACATTTAATAATGACGTGCACATATTGTTAACATTCGACGGGGTGTGTAGGATATATGTGTGGGTGTATTTTATTTATCAGCAAAAATTTAGAGGGGTGTTAAAGTTACTTACACTAGGAATTGCTTTAATTAAAAAGTCACTTCCCGGTATTATTCGCAAACAGGGTGGCAGGGGGAGGGAATAAACATTTAATAATGACGTGCACATATTGTTAACATTCGACGGGGTGTGTAGGATATATGTGTGGGTGTATTTTATTTATCAGCAAAAATTTAGAGGGGTGTTAAAGTTACTTACACTAGGAATTGCTTTAATTAAAAAGTCACTTCCCGGTATTATTCGCAAACAGGGTGGCAGGGGGAGGGAATAAACATTTAATAATGACGTGCACATATTGTTAACATTCGACGGGGTGTGTAGGATATATGTGTGGGTGTATTTTATTTATCAGCAAAAATTTAGAGGGGTGTTAAAGTTACTTACACTAGGAATTGCTTTAATTAAAAAGTCACTTCCCGGTATTATTCGCAAACAGGGTGGCAGGGGGAGGGAATAAACATTTAATAATGACGTGCACATATTGTTAACATTCGACGGGGTGTGTAGGATATATGTATGGGTGTATTTTATTTATCAGCAAAAATTTAGAGGGGTGTTAAAGTTACTTACACTAGGAATTGCTTTACTTAAAAAGTCACTTCCCGGTATTATTCGCAAACAGGGTGGCAGGGGGAGGGAATAAACATTTAATAATGACGTGCACATATTGTTAACATTCGACGGGGTGTGTAGGATATATGTGTGGGTGTATTTTATTTATCAGCAAAAATTTAGAGGGGTGTTAAAGTTACTTACACTAGGAATTGCTTTACTTAAAAAGTCACTTCCCGGTATTATTCGCAAACAGGGTGGCAGGGGGAGGGAATAAACATTTAATAATGACGTGCACATATTGTTAACATTCGACGGGGTGTGTAGGATATATGTGTGGGTGTATTTTATTTATCAGCAAAAATTTAGAGGGGTGTTAAAGTTACTTACACTAGGAATTGCTTTACTTAAAAAGTCACTTCCCGGTATTATTCGCAAACAGGGTGGCAGGGGGAGGGAATAAACATTTAATAATGACGTGCACATATTGTTAACATTCGACGGGGTGTGTAGGATATATGTGTGGGTGTATTTTATTTATCAGCAAAAATTTAGAGGGGTGTTAAAGTTACTTACACTAGGAATTGCTTTACTTAAAAAGTCACTTCCCGGTATTATTCGCAAACAGGGTGGCAGGGGGAGGGAATAAACATTTAATAATGACGTGCACATATTGTTAACATTCGACGGGGTGTGTAGGATATATGTGTGGGTGTATTTTATTTATCAGCAAAAATTTAGAGGGGTGTTAAAGTTACTTACACTAGGAATTGCTTTAATTAAAAAGTCACTTCCCGGTATTATTCGCAAACAGGGTGGCAGGGGGAGGGAATAAACATTTAATAATGACGTGCACATATTGTTAACATTCGACGGGGTGTGTAGGATATATGTGTGGGTGTATTTTATTTATCAGCAAAAATTTAGAGGGGTGTTAAAGTTACTTACACTAGGAATTGCTTTAATTAAAAAGTCACTTCCCGGTATTATTCGCAAACAGGGTGGCAGGGGGAGGGAATAAACATTTAATAATGACGTGCACATATTGTTAACATTCGACGGGGTGTGTAGGATATATGTGTGGGTGTATTTTATTTATCAGCAAAAATTTAGAGGGGTGTTAAAGTTACTTACACTAGGAATTGCTTTAATTAAAAAGTCACTTCCCGGTATTATTCGCAAACAGGGTGGCAGGGGGAGGGAATAAACATTTAATAATGACGTGCACATATTGTTAACATTCGACGGGGTGTGTAGGATATATGTGTGGGTGTATTTTATTTATCAGCAAAAATTTAGAGGGGTGTTAAAGTTACTTACACTAGGAATTGCTTTAATTAAAAAGTCACTTCCCGGTATTATTCGCAAACAGGGTGGCAGGGGGAGGGAATAAACATTTAATAATGACGTGCACATATTGTTAACATTCGACGGGGTGTGTAGGATATATGTGTGGGTGTATTTTATTTATCAGCAAAAATTTAGAGGGGTGTTAAAGTTACTTACACTAGGAATTGCTTTAATTAAAAAGTCACTTCCCGGTATTATTCGCAAACAGGGTGGCAGGGGGAGGGAATAAACATTTAATAATGACGTGCACATATTGTTAACATTCGACGGGGTGTGTAGGATATATGTGTGGGTGTATTTTATTTATCAGCAAAAATTTAGAGGGGTGTTAAAGTTACTTACACTAGGAATTGCTTTACTTAAAAAGTCACTTCCCGGTATTATTCGCAAACAGGGTGGCAGGGGGAGGGAATAAACATTTAATAATGACGTGCACATATTGTTAACATTCGACGGGGTGTGTAGGATATATGTATGGGTGTATTTTATTTATCAGCAAAAATTTAGAGGGGTGTTAAAGTTACTTACACTAGGAATTGCTTTACTTAAAAAGTCACTTCCCGGTATTATTCGCAAACAGGGTGGCAGGGGGAGGGAATAAACATTTAATAATGACGTGCACATATTGTTAACATTCGACGGGGTGTGTAGGATATATGTGTGGGTGTATTTTATTTATCAGCAAAAATTTAGAGGGGTGTTAAAGTTACTTACACTAGGAATTGCTTTACTTAAAAAGTCACTTCCCGGTATTATTCGCAAACAGGGTGGCAGGGGGAGGGAATAAACATTTAATAATGACGTGCACATATTGTTAACATTCGACGGGGTGTGTAGGATATATGTGTGGGTGTATTTTATTTATCAGCAAAAATTTAGAGGGGTGTTAAAGTTACTTACACTAGGAATTGCTTTAATTAAAAAGTCACTTCCCGGTATTATTCGCAAACAGGGTGGCAGGGGGAGGGAATAAACATTTAATAATGACGTGCACATATTGTTAACATTCGACGGGGTGTGTAGGATATATGTGTGGGTGTATTTTATTTATCAGCAAAAATTTAGAGGGGTGTTAAAGTTACTTACACTAGGAATTGCTTTAATTAAAAAGTCACTTCCCGGTATTATTCGCAAACAGGGTGGCAGGGGGAGGGAATAAACATTTAATAATGACGTGCACATATTGTTAACATTCGACGGGGTGTGTAGGATATATGTGTGGGTGTATTTTATTTATCAGCAAAAATTTAGAGGGGTGTTAAAGTTACTTACACTAGGAATTGCTTTAATTAAAAAGTCACTTCCCGGTATTATTCGCAAACAGGGTGGCAGGGGGAGGGAATAAACATTTAATAATGACGTGCACATATTGTTAACATTCGACGGGGTGTGTAGGATATATGTGTGGGTGTATTTTATTTATCAGCAAAAATTTAGAGGGGTGTTAAAGTTACTTACACTAGGAATTGCTTTAATTAAAAAGTCACTTCCCGGTATTATTCGCAAACAGGGTGGCAGGGGGAGGGAATAAACATTTAATAATGACGTGCACATATTGTTAACATTCGACGGGGTGTGTAGGATATATGTGTGGGTGTATTTTATTTATCAGCAAAAATTTAGAGGGGTGTTAAAGTTACTTACACTAGGAATTGCTTTAATTAAAAAGTCACTTCCCGGTATTATTCGCAAACAGGGTGGCAGGGGGAGGGAATAAACATTTAATAATGACGTGCACATATTGTTAACATTCGACGGGGTGTGTAGGATATATGTGTGGGTGTATTTTATTTATCAGCAAAAATTTAGAGGGGTGTTAAAGTTACTTACACTAGGAATTGCTTTAATTAAAAAGTCACTTCCCGGTATTATTCGCAAACAGGGTGGCAGGGGGAGGGAATAAACATTTAATAATGACGTGCACATATTGTTAACATTCGACGGGGTGTGTAGGATATATGTGTGGGTGTATTTTATTTATCAGCAAAAATTTAGAGGGGTGTTAAAGTTACTTACACTAGGAATTGCTTTAATTAAAAAGTCACTTCCCGGTATTATTCGCAAACAGGGTGGCAGGGGGAGGGAATAAACATTTAATAATGACGTGCACATATTGTTAACATTCGACGGGGTGTGTAGGATATATGTGTGGGTGTATTTTATTTATCAGCAAAAATTTAGAGGGGTGTTAAAGTTACTTACACTAGGAATTGCTTTACTTAAAAAGTCACTTCCCGGTATTATTCGCAAACAGGGTGGCAGGGGGAGGGAATAAACATTTAATAATGACGTGCACATATTGTTAACATTCGACGGGGTGTGTAGGATATATGTATGGGTGTATTTTATTTATCAGCAAAAATTTAGAGGGGTGTTAAAGTTACTTACACTAGGAATTGCTTTACTTAAAAAGTCACTTCCCGGTATTATTCGCAAACAGGGTGGCAGGGGGAGGGAATAAACATTTAATAATGACGTGCACATATTGTTAACATTCGACGGGGTGTGTAGGATATATGTGTGGGTGTATTTTATTTATCAGCAAAAATTTAGAGGGGTGTTAAAGTTACTTACACTAGGAATTGCTTTACTTAAAAAGTCACTTCCCGGTATTATTCGCAAACAGGGTGGCAGGGGGAGGGAATAAACATTTAATAATGACGTGCACATATTGTTAACATTCGACGGGGTGTGTAGGATATATGTGTGGGTGTATTTTATTTATCAGCAAAAATTTAGAGGGGTGTTAAAGTTACTTACACTAGGAATTGCTTTAATTAAAAAGTCACTTCCCGGTATTATTCGCAAACAGGGTGGCAGGGGGAGGGAATAAACATTTAATAATGACGTGCACATATTGTTAACATTCGACGGGGTGTGTAGGATATATGTGTGGGTGTATTTTATTTATCAGCAAAAATTTAGAGGGGTGTTAAAGTTACTTACACTAGGAATTGCTTTAATTAAAAAGTCACTTCCCGGTATTATTCGCAAACAGGGTGGCAGGGGGAGGGAATAAACATTTAATAATGACGTGCACATATTGTTAACATTCGACGGGGTGTGTAGGATATATGTGTGGGTGTATTTTATTTATCAGCAAAAATTTAGAGGGGTGTTAAAGTTACTTACACTAGGAATTGCTTTAATTAAAAAGTCACTTCCCGGTATTATTCGCAAACAGGGTGGCAGGGGGAGGGAATAAACATTTAATAATGACGTGCACATATTGTTAACATTCGACGGGGTGTGTAGGATATATGTGTGGGTGTATTTTATTTATCAGCAAAAATTTAGAGGGGTGTTAAAGTTACTTACACTAGGAATTGCTTTAATTAAAAAGTCACTTCCCGGTATTATTCGCAAACAGGGTGGCAGGGGGAGGGAATAAACATTTAATAATGACGTGCACATATTGTTAACATTCGACGGGGTGTGTAGGATATATGTGTGGGTGTATTTTATTTATCAGCAAAAATTTAGAGGGGTGTTAAAGTTACTTACACTAGGAATTGCTTTACTTAAAAAGTCACTTCCCGGTATTATTCGCAAACAGGGTGGCAGGGGGAGGGAATAAACATTTAATAATGACGTGCACATATTGTTAACATTCGACGGGGTGTGTAGGATATATGTATGGGTGTATTTTATTTATCAGCAAAAATTTAGAGGGGTGTTAAAGTTACTTACACTAGGAATTGCTTTACTTAAAAAGTCACTTCCCGGTATTATTCGCAAACAGGGTGGCAGGGGGAGGGAATAAACATTTAATAATGACGTGCACATATTGTTAACATTCGACGGGGTGTGTAGGATATATGTGTGGGTGTATTTTATTTATCAGCAAAAATTTAGAGGGGTGTTAAAGTTACTTACACTAGGAATTGCTTTACTTAAAAAGTCACTTCCCGGTATTATTCGCAAACAGGGTGGCAGGGGGAGGGAATAAACATTTGATAATGACGTGCACATATTGTTAACATTCGACGGGGTGTGTAGGATATATGTGTGGGTGTATTTTATTTATCAGCAAAAATTTAGAGGGGTGTTAAAGTTACTTACACTAGGAATTGCTTTAATTAAAAAGTCACTTCCCGGTATTATTCGCAAACAGGGTGGCAGGGGGAGGGAATAAACATTTAATAATGACGTGCACATATTGTTAACATTCGACGGGGTGTGTAGGATATATGTGTGGGTGTATTTTATTTATCAGCAAAAATTTAGAGGGGTGTTAAAGTTACTTACACTAGGAATTGCTTTAATTAAAAAGTCACTTCCCGGTATTATTCGCAAACAGGGTGGCAGGGGGAGGGAATAAACATTTAATAATGACGTGCACATATTGTTAACATTCGACGGGGTGTGTAGGATATATGTGTGGGTGTATTTTATTTATCAGCAAAAATTTAGAGGGGTGTTAAAGTTACTTACACTAGGAATTGCTTTAATTAAAAAGTCACTTCCCGGTATTATTCGCAAACAGGGTGGCAGGGGGAGGGAATAAACATTTAATAATGACGTGCACATATTGTTAACATTCGACGGGGTGTGTAGGATATATGTGTGGGTGTATTTTATTTATCAGCAAAAATTTAGAGGGGTGTTAAAGTTACTTACACTAGGAATTGCTTTAATTAAAAAGTCACTTCCCGGTATTATTCGCAAACAGGGTGGCAGGGGGAGGGAATAAACATTTAATAATGACGTGCACATATTGTTAACATTCGACGGGGTGTGTAGGATATATGTGTGGGTGTATTTTATTTATCAGCAAAAATTTAGAGGGGTGTTAAAGTTACTTACACTAGGAATTGCTTTACTTAAAAAGTCACTTCCCGGTATTATTCGCAAACAGGGTGGCAGGGGGAGGGAATAAACATTTAATAATGACGTGCACATATTGTTAACATTCGACGGGGTGTGTAGGATATATGTATGGGTGTATTTTATTTATCAGCAAAAATTTAGAGGGGTGTTAAAGTTACTTACACTAGGAATTGCTTTACTTAAAAAGTCACTTCCCGGTATTATTCGCAAACAGGGTGGCAGGGGGAGGGAATAAACATTTAATAATGACGTGCACATATTGTTAACATTCGACGGGGTGTGTAGGATATATGTATGGGTGTATTTTATTTATCAGCAAAAATTTAGAGGGGTGTTAAAGTTACTTACACTAGGAATTGCTTTACTTAAAAAGTCACTTCCCGGTATTATTCGCAAACAGGGTGGCAGGGGGAGGGAATAAACATTTAATAATGACGTGCACATATTGTTAACATTCGACGGGGTGTGTAGGATATATGTGTGGGTGTATTTTATTTATCAGCAAAAATTTAGAGGGGTGTTAAAGTTACTTACACTAGGAATTGCTTTAATTAAAAAGTCACTTCCCGGTATTATTCGCAAACAGGGTGGCAGGGGGAGGGAATAAACATTTAATAATGACGTGCACATATTGTTAACATTCGACGGGGTGTGTAGGATATATGTGTGGGTGTATTTTATTTATCAGCAAAAATTTAGAGGGGTGTTAAAGTTACTTACACTAGGAATTGCTTTAATTAAAAAGTCACTTCCCGGTATTATTCGCAAACAGGGTGGCAGGGGGAGGGAATAAACATTTAATAATGACGTGCACATATTGTTAACATTCGACGGGGTGTGTAGGATATATGTGTGGGTGTATTTTATTTATCAGCAAAAATTTAGAGGGGTGTTAAAGTTACTTACACTAGGAATTGCTTTAATTAAAAAGTCACTTCCCGGTATTATTCGCAAACAGGGTGGCAGGGGGAGGGAATAAACATTTAATAATGACGTGCACATATTGTTAACATTCGACGGGGTGTGTAGGATATATGTGTGGGTGTATTTTATTTATCAGCAAAAATTTAGAGGGGTGTTAAAGTTACTTACACTAGGAATTGCTTTACTTAAAAAGTCACTTCCCGGTATTATTCGCAAACAGGGTGGCAGGGGGAGGGAATAAACATTTAATAATGACGTGCACATATTGTTAACATTCGACGGGGTGTGTAGGATATATGTGTGGGTGTATTTTATTTATCAGCAAAAATTTAGAGGGGTGTTAAAGTTACTTACACTAGGAATTGCTTTAATTAAAAAGTCACTTCCCGGTATTATTCGCAAACAGGGTGGCAGGGGGAGGGAATAAACATTTAATAATGACGTGCACATATTGTTAACATTCGACGGGGTGTGTAGGATATATGTGTGGGTGTATTTTATTTATCAGCAAAAATTTAGAGGGGTGTTAAAGTTACTTACACTAGGAATTGCTTTACTTAAAAAGTCACTTCCCGGTATTATTCGCAAACAGGGTGGCAGGGGGAGGGAATAAACATTTAATAATGACGTGCACATATTGTTAACATTCGACGGGGTGTGTAGGATATATGTGTGGGTGTATTTTATTTATCAGCAAAAATTTAGAGGGGTGTTAAAGTTACTTACACTAGGAATTGCTTTACTTAAAAAGTCACTTCCCGGTATTATTCGCAAACAGGGTGGCAGGGGGAGGGAATAAACATTTAATAATGACGTGCACATATTGTTAACATTCGACGGGGTGTGTAGGATATATGTGTGGGTGTATTTTATTTATCAGCAAAAATTTAGAGGGGTGTTAAAGTTACTTACACTAGGAATTGCTTTACTTAAAAAGTCACTTCCCGGTATTATTCGCAAACAGGGTGGCAGGGGGAGGGAATAAACATTTAATAATGACGTGCACATATTGTTAACATTCGACGGGGTGTGTAGGATATATGTGTGGGTGTATTTTATTTATCAGCAAAAATTTAGAGGGGTGTTAAAGTTACTTACACTAGGAATTGCTTTACTTAAAAAGTCACTTCCCGGTATTATTCGCAAACAGGGTGGCAGGGGGAGGGAATAAACATTTAATAATGACGTGCACATATTGTTAACATTCGACGGGGTGTGTAGGATATATGTGTGGGTGTATTTTATTTATCAGCAAAAATTTAGAGGGGTGTTAAAGTTACTTACACTAGGAATTGCTTTACTTAAAAAGTCACTTCCCGGTATTATTCGCAAACAGGGTGGCAGGGGGAGGGAATAAACATTTAATAATGACGTGCACATATTGTTAACATTCGACGGGGTGTGTAGGATATATGTGTGGGTGTATTTTATTTATCAGCAAAAATTTAGAGGGGTGTTAAAGTTACTTACACTAGGAATTGCTTTACTTAAAAAGTCACTTCCCGGTATTATTCGCAAACAGGGTGGCAGGGGGAGGGAATAAACATTTAATAATGACGTGCACATATTGTTAACATTCGACGGGGTGTGTAGGATATATGTGTGGGTGTATTTTATTTATCAGCAAAAATTTAGAGGGGTGTTAAAGTTACTTACACTAGGAATTGCTTTACTTAAAAAGTCACTTCCCGGTATTATTCGCAAACAGGGTGGCAGGGGGAGGGAATAAACATTTAATAATGACGTGCACATATTGTTAACATTCGACGGGGTGTGTAGGATATATGTGTGGGTGTATTTTATTTATCAGCAAAAATTTAGAGGGGTGTTAAAGTTACTTACACTAGGAATTGCTTTACTTAAAAAGTCACTTCCCGGTATTATTCGCAAACAGGGTGGCAGGGGGAGGGAATAAACATTTAATAATGACGTGCACATATTGTTAACATTCGACGGGGTGTGTAGGATATATGTGTGGGTGTATTTTATTTATCAGCAAAAATTTAGAGGGGTGTTAAAGTTACTTACACTAGGAATTGCTTTAATTAAAAAGTCACTTCCCGGTATTATTCGCAAACAGGGTGGCAGGGGGAGGGAATAAACATTTAATAATGACGTGCACATATTGTTAACATTCGACGGGGTGTGTAGGATATATGTGTGGGTGTATTTTATTTATCAGCAAAAATTTAGAGGGGTGTTAAAGTTACTTACACTAGGAATTGCTTTAATTAAAAAGTCACTTCCCGGTATTATTCGCAAACAGGGTGGCAGGGGGAGGGAATAAACATTTAATAATGACGTGCACATATTGTTAACATTCGACGGGGTGTGTAGGATATATGTGTGGGTGTATTTTATTTATCAGCAAAAATTTAGAGGGGTGTTAAAGTTACTTACACTAGGAATTGCTTTACTTAAAAAGTCACTTCCCGGTATTATTCGCAAACAGGGTGGCAGGGGGAGGGAATAAACATTTAATAATGACGTGCACATATTGTTAACATTCGACGGGGTGTGTAGGATATATGTGTGGGTGTATTTTATTTATCAGCAAAAATTTAGAGGGGTGTTAAAGTTACTTACACTAGGAATTGCTTTACTTAAAAAGTCACTTCCCGGTATTATTCGCAAACAGGGTGGCAGGGGGAGGGAATAAACATTTAATAATGACGTGCACATATTGTTAACATTCGACGGGGTGTGTAGGATATATGTGTGGGTGTATTTTATTTATCAGCAAAAATTTAGAGGGGTGTTAAAGTTACTTACACTAGGAATTGCTTTAATTAAAAAGTCACTTCCCGGTATTATTCGCAAACAGGGTGGCAGGGGGAGGGAATAAACATTTAATAATGACGTGCACATATTGTTAACATTCGACGGGGTGTGTAGGATATATGTGTGGGTGTATTTTATTTATCAGCAAAAATTTAGAGGGGTGTTAAAGTTACTTACACTAGGAATTGCTTTACTTAAAAAGTCACTTCCCGGTATTATTCGCAAACAGGGTGGCAGGGGGAGGGAATAAACATTTAATAATGACGTGCACATATTGTTAACATTCGACGGGGTGTGTAGGATATATGTGTGGGTGTATTTTATTTATCAGCAAAAATTTAGAGGGGTGTTAAAGTTACTTACACTAGGAATTGCTTTACTTAAAAAGTCACTTCCCGGTATTATTCGCAAACAGGGTGGCAGGGGGAGGGAATAAACATTTAATAATGACGTGCACATATTGTTAACATTCGACGGGGTGTGTAGGATATATGTGTGGGTGTATTTTATTTATCAGCAAAAATTTAGAGGGGTGTTAAAGTTACTTACACTAGGAATTGCTTTACTTAAAAAGTCACTTCCCGGTATTATTCGCAAACAGGGTGGCAGGGGGAGGGAATAAACATTTAATAATGACGTGCACATATTGTTAACATTCGACGGGGTGTGTAGGATATATGTGTGGGTGTATTTTATTTATCAGCAAAAATTTAGAGGGGTGTTAAAGTTACTTACACTAGGAATTGCTTTACTTAAAAAGTCACTTCCCGGTATTATTCGCAAACAGGGTGGCAGGGGGAGGGAATAAACATTTAATAATGACGTGCACATATTGTTAACATTCGACGGGGTGTGTAGGATATATGTGTGGGTGTATTTTATTTATCAGCAAAAATTTAGAGGGGTGTTAAAGTTACTTACACTAGGAATTGCTTTAATTAAAAAGTCACTTCCCGGTATTATTCGCAAACAGGGTGGCAGGGGGAGGGAATAAACATTTAATAATGACGTGCACATATTGTTAACATTCGACGGGGTGTGTAGGATATATGTGTGGGTGTATTTTATTTATCAGCAAAAATTTAGAGGGGTGTTAAAGTTACTTACACTAGGAATTGCTTTACTTAAAAAGTCACTTCCCGGTATTATTCGCAAACAGGGTGGCAGGGGGAGGGAATAAACATTTAATAATGACGTGCACATATTGTTAACATTCGACGGGGTGTGTAGGATATATGTGTGGGTGTATTTTATTTATCAGCAAAAATTTAGAGGGGTGTTAAAGTTACTTACACTAGGAATTGCTTTACTTAAAAAGTCACTTCCCGGTATTATTCGCAAACAGGGTGGCAGGGGGAGGGAATAAACATTTAATAATGACGTGCACATATTGTTAACATTCGACGGGGTGTGTAGGATATATGTGTGGGTGTATTTTATTTATCAGCAAAAATTTAGAGGGGTGTTAAAGTTACTTACACTAGGAATTGCTTTACTTAAAAAGTCACTTCCCGGTATTATTCGCAAACAGGGTGGCAGGGGGAGGGAATAAACATTTAATAATGACGTGCACATATTGTTAACATTCGACGGGGTGTGTAGGATATATGTGTGGGTGTATTTTATTTATCAGCAAAAATTTAGAGGGGTGTTAAAGTTACTTACACTAGGAATTGCTTTACTTAAAAAGTCACTTCCCGGTATTATTCGCAAACAGGGTGGCAGGGGGAGGGAATAAACATTTAATAATGACGTGCACATATTGTTAACATTCGACGGGGTGTGTAGGATATATGTGTGGGTGTATTTTATTTATCAGCAAAAATTTAGAGGGGTGTTAAAGTTACTTACACTAGGAATTGCTTTAATTAAAAAGTCACTTCCCGGTATTATTCGCAAACAGGGTGGCAGGGGGAGGGAATAAACATTTAATAATGACGTGCACATATTGTTAACATTCGACGGGGTGTGTAGGATATATGTGTGGGTGTATTTTATTTATCAGCAAAAATTTAGAGGGGTGTTAAAGTTACTTACACTAGGAATTGCTTTACTTAAAAAGTCACTTCCCGGTATTATTCGCAAACAGGGTGGCAGGGGGAGGGAATAAACATTTAATAATGACGTGCACATATTGTTAACATTCGACGGGGTGTGTAGGATATATGTGTGGGTGTATTTTATTTATCAGCAAAAATTTAGAGGGGTGTTAAAGTTACTTACACTAGGAATTGCTTTAATTAAAAAGTCACTTCCCGGTATTATTCGCAAACAGGGTGGCAGGGGGAGGGAATAAACATTTAATAATGACGTGCACATATTGTTAACATTCGACGGGGTGTGTAGGATATATGTGTGGGTGTATTTTATTTATCAGCAAAAATTTAGAGGGGTGTTAAAGTTACTTACACTAGGAATTGCTTTACTTAAAAAGTCACTTCCCGGTATTATTCGCAAACAGGGTGGCAGGGGGAGGGAATAAACATTTAATAATGACGTGCACATATTGTTAACATTCGACGGGGTGTGTAGGATATATGTGTGGGTGTATTTTATTTATCAGCAAAAATTTAGAGGGGTGTTAAAGTTACTTACACTAGGAATTGCTTTAATTAAAAAGTCACTTCCCGGTATTATTCGCAAACAGGGTGGCAGGGGGAGGGAATAAACATTTAATAATGACGTGCACATATTGTTAACATTCGACGGGGTGTGTAGGATATATGTGTGGGTGTATTTTATTTATCAGCAAAAATTTAGAGGGGTGTTAAAGTTACTTACACTAGGAATTGCTTTACTTAAAAAGTCACTTCCCGGTATTATTCGCAAACAGGGTGGCAGGGGGAGGGAATAAACATTTAATAATGACGTGCACATATTGTTAACATTCGACGGGGTGTGTAGGATATATGTGTGGGTGTATTTTATTTATCAGCAAAAATTTAGAGGGGTGTTAAAGTTACTTACACTAGGAATTGCTTTACTTAAAAAGTCACTTCCCGGTATTATTCGCAAACAGGGTGGCAGGGGGAGGGAATAAACATTTAATAATGACGTGCACATATTGTTAACATTCGACGGGGTGTGTAGGATATATGTGTGGGTGTATTTTATTTATCAGCAAAAATTTAGAGGGGTGTTAAAGTTACTTACACTAGGAATTGCTTTACTTAAAAAGTCACTTCCCGGTATTATTCGCAAACAGGGTGGCAGGGGGAGGGAATAAACATTTAATAATGACGTGCACATATTGTTAACATTCGACGGGGTGTGTAGGATATATGTGTGGGTGTATTTTATTTATCAGCAAAAATTTAGAGGGGTGTTAAAGTTACTTACACTAGGAATTGCTTTACTTAAAAAGTCACTTCCCGGTATTATTCGCAAACAGGGTGGCAGGGGGAGGGAATAAACATTTAATAATGACGTGCACATATTGTTAACATTCGACGGGGTGTGTAGGATATATGTGTGGGTGTATTTTATTTATCAGCAAAAATTTAGAGGGGTGTTAAAGTTACTTACACTAGGAATTGCTTTACTTAAAAAGTCACTTCCCGGTATTATTCGCAAACAGGGTGGCAGGGGGAGGGAATAAACATTTAATAATGACGTGCACATATTGTTAACATTCGACGGGGTGTGTAGGATATATGTGTGGGTGTATTTTATTTATCAGCAAAAATTTAGAGGGGTGTTAAAGTTACTTACACTAGGAATTGCTTTACTTAAAAAGTCACTTCCCGGTATTATTCGCAAACAGGGTGGCAGGGGGAGGGAATAAACATTTAATAATGACGTGCACATATTGTTAACATTCGACGGGGTGTGTAGGATATATGTGTGGGTGTATTTTATTTATCAGCAAAAATTTAGAGGGGTGTTAAAGTTACTTACACTAGGAATTGCTTTACTTAAAAAGTCACTTCCCGGTATTATTCGCAAACAGGGTGGCAGGGGGAGGGAATAAACATTTAATAATGACGTGCACATATTGTTAACATTCGACGGGGTGTGTAGGATATATGTGTGGGTGTATTTTATTTATCAGCAAAAATTTAGAGGGGTGTTAAAGTTACTTACACTAGGAATTGCTTTACTTAAAAAGTCACTTCCCGGTATTATTCGCAAACAGGGTGGCAGGGGGAGGGAATAAACATTTAATAATGACGTGCACATATTGTTAACATTCGACGGGGTGTGTAGGATATATGTGTGGGTGTATTTTATTTATCAGCAAAAATTTAGAGGGGTGTTAAAGTTACTTACACTAGGAATTGCTTTAATTAAAAAGTCACTTCCCGGTATTATTCGCAAACAGGGTGGCAGGGGGAGGGAATAAACATTTAATAATGACGTGCACATATTGTTAACATTCGACGGGGTGTGTAGGATATATGTGTGGGTGTATTTTATTTATCAGCAAAAATTTAGAGGGGTGTTAAAGTTACTTACACTAGGAATTGCTTTACTTAAAAAGTCACTTCCCGGTATTATTCGCAAACAGGGTGGCAGGGGGAGGGAATAAACATTTAATAATGACGTGCACATATTGTTAACATTCGACGGGGTGTGTAGGATATATGTGTGGGTGTATTTTATTTATCAGCAAAAATTTAGAGGGGTGTTAAAGTTACTTACACTAGGAATTGCTTTACTTAAAAAGTCACTTCCCGGTATTATTCGCAAACAGGGTGGCAGGGGGAGGGAATAAACATTTAATAATGACGTGCACATATTGTTAACATTCGACGGGGTGTGTAGGATATATGTGTGGGTGTATTTTATTTATCAGCAAAAATTTAGAGGGGTGTTAAAGTTACTTACACTAGGAATTGCTTTAATTAAAAAGTCACTTCCCGGTATTATTCGCAAACAGGGTGGCAGGGGGAGGGAATAAACATTTAATAATGACGTGCACATATTGTTAACATTCGACGGGGTGTGTAGGATATATGTGTGGGTGTATTTTATTTATCAGCAAAAATTTAGAGGGGTGTTAAAGTTACTTACACTAGGAATTGCTTTACTTAAAAAGTCACTTCCCGGTATTATTCGCAAACAGGGTGGCAGGGGGAGGGAATAAACATTTAATAATGACGTGCACATATTGTTAACATTCGACGGGGTGTGTAGGATATATGTGTGGGTGTATTTTATTTATCAGCAAAAATTTAGAGGGGTGTTAAAGTTACTTACACTAGGAATTGCTTTAATTAAAAAGTCACTTCCCGGTATTATTCGCAAACAGGGTGGCAGGGGGAGGGAATAAACATTTAATAATGACGTGCACATATTGTTAACATTCGACGGGGTGTGTAGGATATATGTGTGGGTGTATTTTATTTATCAGCAAAAATTTAGAGGGGTGTTAAAGTTACTTACACTAGGAATTGCTTTACTTAAAAAGTCACTTCCCGGTATTATTCGCAAACAGGGTGGCAGGGGGAGGGAATAAACATTTAATAATGACGTGCACATATTGTTAACATTCGACGGGGTGTGTAGGATATATGTGTGGGTGTATTTTATTTATCAGCAAAAATTTAGAGGGGTGTTAAAGTTACTTACACTAGGAATTGCTTTACTTAAAAAGTCACTTCCCGGTATTATTCGCAAACAGGGTGGCAGGGGGAGGGAATAAACATTTAATAATGACGTGCACATATTGTTAACATTCGACGGGGTGTGTAGGATATATGTGTGGGTGTATTTTATTTATCAGCAAAAATTTAGAGGGGTGTTAAAGTTACTTACACTAGGAATTGCTTTAATTAAAAAGTCACTTCCCGGTATTATTCGCAAACAGGGTGGCAGGGGGAGGGAATAAACATTTAATAATGACGTGCACATATTGTTAACATTCGACGGGGTGTGTAGGATATATGTGTGGGTGTATTTTATTTATCAGCAAAAATTTAGAGGGGTGTTAAAGTTACTTACACTAGGAATTGCTTTACTTAAAAAGTCACTTCCCGGTATTATTCGCAAACAGGGTGGCAGGGGGAGGGAATAAACATTTAATAATGACGTGCACATATTGTTAACATTCGACGGGGTGTGTAGGATATATGTGTGGGTGTATTTTATTTATCAGCAAAAATTTAGAGGGGTGTTAAAGTTACTTACACTAGGAATTGCTTTAATTAAAAAGTCACTTCCCGGTATTATTCGCAAACAGGGTGGCAGGGGGAGGGAATAAACATTTAATAATGACGTGCACATATTGTTAACATTCGACGGGGTGTGTAGGATATATGTGTGGGTGTATTTTATTTATCAGCAAAAATTTAGAGGGGTGTTAAAGTTACTTACACTAGGAATTGCTTTACTTAAAAAGTCACTTCCCGGTATTATTCGCAAACAGGGTGGCAGGGGGAGGGAATAAACATTTAATAATGACGTGCACATATTGTTAACATTCGACGGGGTGTGTAGGATATATGTGTGGGTGTATTTTATTTATCAGCAAAAATTTAGAGGGGTGTTAAAGTTACTTACACTAGGAATTGCTTTACTTAAAAAGTCACTTCCCGGTATTATTCGCAAACAGGGTGGCAGGGGGAGGGAATAAACATTTAATAATGACGTGCACATATTGTTAACATTCGACGGGGTGTGTAGGATATATGTGTGGGTGTATTTTATTTATCAGCAAAAATTTAGAGGGGTGTTAAAGTTACTTACACTAGGAATTGCTTTACTTAAAAAGTCACTTCCCGGTATTATTCGCAAACAGGGTGGCAGGGGGAGGGAATAAACATTTAATAATGACGTGCACATATTGTTAACATTCGACGGGGTGTGTAGGATATATGTGTGGGTGTATTTTATTTATCAGCAAAAATTTAGAGGGGTGTTAAAGTTACTTACACTAGGAATTGCTTTACTTAAAAAGTCACTTCCCGGTATTATTCGCAAACAGGGTGGCAGGGGGAGGGAATAAACATTTAATAATGACGTGCACATATTGTTAACATTCGACGGGGTGTGTAGGATATATGTGTGGGTGTATTTTATTTATCAGCAAAAATTTAGAGGGGTGTTAAAGTTACTTACACTAGGAATTGCTTTACTTAAAAAGTCACTTCCCGGTATTATTCGCAAACAGGGTGGCAGGGGGAGGGAATAAACATTTAATAATGACGTGCACATATTGTTAACATTCGACGGGGTGTGTAGGATATATGTGTGGGTGTATTTTATTTATCAGCAAAAATTTAGAGGGGTGTTAAAGTTACTTACACTAGGAATTGCTTTACTTAAAAAGTCACTTCCCGGTATTATTCGCAAACAGGGTGGCAGGGGGAGGGAATAAACATTTAATAATGACGTGCACATATTGTTAACATTCGACGGGGTGTGTAGGATATATGTGTGGGTGTATTTTATTTATCAGCAAAAATTTAGAGGGGTGTTAAAGTTACTTACACTAGGAATTGCTTTACTTAAAAAGTCACTTCCCGGTATTATTCGCAAACAGGGTGGCAGGGGGAGGGAATAAACATTTAATAATGACGTGCACATATTGTTAACATTCGACGGGGTGTGTAGGATATATGTGTGGGTGTATTTTATTTATCAGCAAAAATTTAGAGGGGTGTTAAAGTTACTTACACTAGGAATTGCTTTACTTAAAAAGTCACTTCCCGGTATTATTCGCAAACAGGGTGGCAGGGGGAGGGAATAAACATTTAATAATGACGTGCACATATTGTTAACATTCGACGGGGTGTGTAGGATATATGTGTGGGTGTATTTTATTTATCAGCAAAAATTTAGAGGGGTGTTAAAGTTACTTACACTAGGAATTGCTTTACTTAAAAAGTCACTTCCCGGTATTATTCGCAAACAGGGTGGCAGGGGGAGGGAATAAACATTTAATAATGACGTGCACATATTGTTAACATTCGACGGGGTGTGTAGGATATATGTGTGGGTGTATTTTATTTATCAGCAAAAATTTAGAGGGGTGTTAAAGTTACTTACACTAGGAATTGCTTTAATTAAAAAGTCACTTCCCGGTATTATTCGCAAACAGGGTGGCAGGGGGAGGGAATAAACATTTAATAATGACGTGCACATATTGTTAACATTCGACGGGGTGTGTAGGATATATGTGTGGGTGTATTTTATTTATCAGCAAAAATTTAGAGGGGTGTTAAAGTTACTTACACTAGGAATTGCTTTACTTAAAAAGTCACTTCCCGGTATTATTCGCAAACAGGGTGGCAGGGGGAGGGAATAAACATTTAATAATGACGTGCACATATTGTTAACATTCGACGGGGTGTGTAGGATATATGTGTGGGTGTATTTTATTTATCAGCAAAAATTTAGAGGGGTGTTAAAGTTACTTACACTAGGAATTGCTTTAATTAAAAAGTCACTTCCCGGTATTATTCGCAAACAGGGTGGCAGGGGGAGGGAATAAACATTTAATAATGACGTGCACATATTGTTAACATTCGACGGGGTGTGTAGGATATATGTGTGGGTGTATTTTATTTATCAGCAAAAATTTAGAGGGGTGTTAAAGTTACTTACACTAGGAATTGCTTTACTTAAAAAGTCACTTCCCGGTATTATTCGCAAACAGGGTGGCAGGGGGAGGGAATAAACATTTAATAATGACGTGCACATATTGTTAACATTCGACGGGGTGTGTAGGATATATGTGTGGGTGTATTTTATTTATCAGCAAAAATTTAGAGGGGTGTTAAAGTTACTTACACTAGGAATTGCTTTAATTAAAAAGTCACTTCCCGGTATTATTCGCAAACAGGGTGGCAGGGGGAGGGAATAAACATTTAATAATGACGTGCACATATTGTTAACATTCGACGGGGTGTGTAGGATATATGTGTGGGTGTATTTTATTTATCAGCAAAAATTTAGAGGGGTGTTAAAGTTACTTACACTAGGAATTGCTTTACTTAAAAAGTCACTTCCCGGTATTATTCGCAAACAGGGTGGCAGGGGGAGGGAATAAACATTTAATAATGACGTGCACATATTGTTAACATTCGACGGGGTGTGTAGGATATATGTGTGGGTGTATTTTATTTATCAGCAAAAATTTAGAGGGGTGTTAAAGTTACTTACACTAGGAATTGCTTTACTTAAAAAGTCACTTCCCGGTATTATTCGCAAACAGGGTGGCAGGGGGAGGGAATAAACATTTAATAATGACGTGCACATATTGTTAACATTCGACGGGGTGTGTAGGATATATGTGTGGGTGTATTTTATTTATCAGCAAAAATTTAGAGGGGTGTTAAAGTTACTTACACTAGGAATTGCTTTACTTAAAAAGTCACTTCCCGGTATTATTCGCAAACAGGGTGGCAGGGGGAGGGAATAAACATTTAATAATGACGTGCACATATTGTTAACATTCGACGGGGTGTGTAGGATATATGTGTGGGTGTATTTTATTTATCAGCAAAAATTTAGAGGGGTGTTAAAGTTACTTACACTAGGAATTGCTTTAATTAAAAAGTCACTTCCCGGTATTATTCGCAAACAGGGTGGCAGGGGGAGGGAATAAACATTTAATAATGACGTGCACATATTGTTAACATTCGACGGGGTGTGTAGGATATATGTGTGGGTGTATTTTATTTATCAGCAAAAATTTAGAGGGGTGTTAAAGTTACTTACACTAGGAATTGCTTTACTTAAAAAGTCACTTCCCGGTATTATTCGCAAACAGGGTGGCAGGGGGAGGGAATAAACATTTAATAATGACGTGCACATATTGTTAACATTCGACGGGGTGTGTAGGATATATGTGTGGGTGTATTTTATTTATCAGCAAAAATTTAGAGGGGTGTTAAAGTTACTTACACTAGGAATTGCTTTACTTAAAAAGTCACTTCCCGGTATTATTCGCAAACAGGGTGGCAGGGGGAGGGAATAAACATTTAATAATGACGTGCACATATTGTTAACATTCGACGGGGTGTGTAGGATATATGTGTGGGTGTATTTTATTTATCAGCAAAAATTTAGAGGGGTGTTAAAGTTACTTACACTAGGAATTGCTTTAATTAAAAAGTCACTTCCCGGTATTATTCGCAAACAGGGTGGCAGGGGGAGGGAATAAACATTTAATAATGACGTGCACATATTGTTAACATTCGACGGGGTGTGTAGGATATATGTGTGGGTGTATTTTATTTATCAGCAAAAATTTAGAGGGGTGTTAAAGTTACTTACACTAGGAATTGCTTTACTTAAAAAGTCACTTCCCGGTATTATTCGCAAACAGGGTGGCAGGGGGAGGGAATAAACATTTAATAATGACGTGCACATATTGTTAACATTCGACGGGGTGTGTAGGATATATGTGTGGGTGTATTTTATTTATCAGCAAAAATTTAGAGGGGTGTTAAAGTTACTTACACTAGGAATTGCTTTAATTAAAAAGTCACTTCCCGGTATTATTCGCAAACAGGGTGGCAGGGGGAGGGAATAAACATTTAATAATGACGTGCACATATTGTTAACATTCGACGGGGTGTGTAGGATATATGTGTGGGTGTATTTTATTTATCAGCAAAAATTTAGAGGGGTGTTAAAGTTACTTACACTAGGAATTGCTTTACTTAAAAAGTCACTTCCCGGTATTATTCGCAAACAGGGTGGCAGGGGGAGGGAATAAACATTTAATAATGACGTGCACATATTGTTAACATTCGACGGGGTGTGTAGGATATATGTGTGGGTGTATTTTATTTATCAGCAAAAATTTAGAGGGGTGTTAAAGTTACTTACACTAGGAATTGCTTTACTTAAAAAGTCACTTCCCGGTATTATTCGCAAACAGGGTGGCAGGGGGAGGGAATAAACATTTAATAATGACGTGCACATATTGTTAACATTCGACGGGGTGTGTAGGATATATGTGTGGGTGTATTTTATTTATCAGCAAAAATTTAGAGGGGTGTTAAAGTTACTTACACTAGGAATTGCTTTAATTAAAAAGTCACTTCCCGGTATTATTCGCAAACAGGGTGGCAGGGGGAGGGAATAAAACATTTAATAATGACGTGCACATATTGTTAACATTCGACGGGGTGTGTAGGATATATGTGTGGGTGTATTTTATTTATCAGCAAACAAAAATTTAGAGGGGTGTTAAAGTTACTTACACTAGGAATTGCTTTACTTAAAAAGTCACTTCCCGGTATTATTCGCAAACAGGGTGGCAGGGGGAGGGAATAAACATTTAATAATGACGTGCACATATTGTTAACATTCGACGGGGTGTGTAGGGATATATGTGTGGGTGTATTTTATTTATCAGCAAAAATTTAGAGGGGTGTTAAAGTTACTTACACTAGGAATTGCTTTACTTAAAAAGTCACTTCCCGGTATTATTCGCAAACAGGGTGGCAGGGGGAGGGAATAAACATTTAATAATGACGTGCACATATTGTTAACATTCGACGGGGTGTGTAGGATATATGTGTGGGTGTATTTTATTTATCAGCAAAAATTTAGAGGGGTGTTAAAGTTACTTACACTAGGAATTGCTTTACTTAAAAAGTCACTTCCCGGTATTATTCGCAAACAGGGTGGCAGGGGGAGGGAATAAACATTTAATAATGACGTGCACATATTGTTAACATTCGACGGGGTGTGTAGGATATATGTGTGGGTGTATTTTTATTTATCAGCAAAAATTTAGAGGGGTGTTAAAGTTACTTACACTAGGAATTGCCTTTACTTAAAAAGTCACTTCCCGGTATTATTCGCAAACAGGGTGGCAGGGGGAGGGAATAAACATTTAATAATGACGTGCACATATTGTTAACATTCGACGGGGTGTGTAGGATATATGTGTGGGTGTATTTTATTTATCAGCAAAAATTTAGAGGGGTGTTAAAGTTACTTACACTAGGAATTGCTTTACTTAAAAAGTCACTTCCCGGTATTATTCGCAAACAGGGTGGCAGGGGGAGGGAATAAACATTTAATAATGACGTGCACATATTGTTAACATTCGACGGGGTGTGTAGGATATATGTGTGGGTGTATTTTATTTATCAGCAAAAATTTAGAGGGGTGTTAAAGTTACTTACACTAGGAATTGCTTTACTTAAAAAGTCACTTCCCGGTATTATTCGCAAACAGGGTGGCAGGGGGAGGGAATAAACATTTAATAATGACGTGCACATATTGTTAACATTCGACGGGGGTGTGTAGGATATATGTGTGGGTGTATTTTATTTATCAGCAAAAATTTAGAGGGGTGTTAAAGTTACTTACACTAGGAATTGCTTTACTTAAAAAGTCACTTCCCGGTATTATTCGCAAACAGGGTGGCAGGGGGAGGGAATAAACATTTAATAATGACGTGCACATATTGTTAACATTCGACGGGGTGTGTAGGATATATGTGTGGGTGTATTTTATTTATCAGCAAAAATTTAGAGGGGTGTTAAAGTTACTTACACTAGGAATTGCTTTACTTAAAAAGTCACTTCCCGGTATTATTCGCAAACAGGGTGGCAGGGGGAGGGAATAAACATTTAATAATGACGTGCACATATTGTTAACATTCGACGGGGTGTGTAGGATATATGTGTGGGTGTATTTTATTTATCAGCAAAAATTTAGAGGGGTGTTAAAGTTACTTACACTAGGAATTGCTTTACTTAAAAAGTCACTTCCCGGTATTATTCGCAAACAGGGTGGCAGGGGGAGGGAATAAACATTTAATAATGACGTGCACATATTGTTAACATTCGACGGGGTGTGTAGGATATATGTGTGGGTGTATTTTATTTATCAGCAAAAATTTAGAGGGGTGTTAAAGTTACTTACACTAGGAATTGCTTTTACTTAAAAAGTCACTTCCCGGTATTATTCGCAAACAGGGTGGCAGGGGGAGGGAATAAACATTTAATAATGACGTGCACATATTGTTAACATTCGACGGGGTGTGTAGGATATATGTGTGGGTGTATTTTATTTATCAGCAAAAATTTAGAGGGGTGTTAAAGTTACTTACACTAGGAATTGCTTTAATTAAAAAGTCACTTCCCGGTATTATTCGCAAACAGGGTGGCAGGGGGAGGGAATAAACATTTAATAATGACGTGCACATATTGTTAACATTCGACGGGGTGTGTAGGATATATGTGTGGGTGTATTTTATTTATCAGCAAAAATTTAGAGGGGTGTTAAAGTTACTTACACTAGGAATTGCTTTACTTAAAAAGTCACTTCCCGGTATTATTCGCAAACAGGGTGGCAGGGGGAGGGAATAAACATTTAATAATGACGTGCACATATTGTTAACATTCGACGGGGTGTGTAGGATATATGTGTGGGTGTATTTTATTACTCAGCAAAAATTTAGAGGGGTG